>SEMN01000790.1:0-203127 GCA_005408345.1 Macquaria australasica | reverse complement strand
GGTTTTGTCTGAGTTTAACATCAGAAAATTGCAGGTCATCCAGGCCTTTATGTCCCTAAGGCATGCCTGAAGTTTAGCCAATTGATTGGCCTCATCTGGCTCGATCGACAAATACAATTGGGTATCATCTGCATAACAATGAAAATTTATGGAGTGCTTCCTAATAATATTGCCTAAAGGAAGCATATACAAGGTAAATAGAATTGGTCCAAGCACAGAACCTTGTGGAACTCCGTGACTAACTTTGGCATGCATACAGGATTCATCATTAACGTGTACAAACTGATATCGATCTGACAAATAGGATTTAAACCAGCCTAGTGCAGTACCTTCAATGCCAATAAAATGTTCTAGTCTCTGTAATAGAATGTGATGGTCAATGGTATCGAATGCAGCACTAAGATCTAGTAAGACAAGTACAGAGACAAGTCCTTTGTCTGATGCAATTAGAAGGTCATTTGTAACTTTCACCAGTGCTGTCTCTGTGCTATGGTGCACTCTAAATCCTGACTGAAAATCCTCAAACAGGTTGTTGTTGTGTAGAAAGAAGTGTCACACAACTGATTGGCGTGCCCTGCTTTCTCAAGGATCTTAGAGAAAGGAGGGTTAGATATAGGTCTAGAAATTTGACAAAATCCCTGGATCAAAATTGGGCTTTTTAAGAAGAGCAATTACAGCTACTTTAAAGGACTGTGGCACATAGCCTTTTAATATGGACAGATTGATCATATCTAGTAAATAAGTGCTAACTAAGGGTAAAATTTCTTTAAGCAGCCTAGTTGGGATGGGGTCTAAGAGACACCTTGATGGCTTAGATGAAGAAATCATGGAAGTTAGTTGACTAAGGTTGATGGGAGAAAAGCAGTCTAAATGTACATCAGGTTTTACAGTTGTTTCTAAGGTTCCTGTGTTTGAAGATAAGTCAGTACCAACTGAGGGCAGGAGGTGCTGAATTTTTTCTCTAATAGTTAGAATTTTATCTTTAAAGAAGCTCATGAAGTCATTACTACTGAGGTCTATAGGAATACATGGCTCAACAGAGCTGTGACTCTCTGTCAGCCTGGCTACAGTGCTGAACAGAAACCTGGGGTTGTTCTTATTTTCCTCTATTAATGATGAGTAGTAAGCTGCTCTGGCATTACGGAGGGCCTTCCTATAAATTTTAAGACTACCTTGCCAGGCTAAACGTGATTCTTCCAGATTGGTGGAACGCCAATTCCTTTCAAGTTTTCGCGATGTTTGTTTTAATTTGCGGGTTTGCGGGTTATACCATGGAGCTAACCTCCTCTGTTTTATTATCTTCTTTTTAGAGGGGCGATAGAGTCGAGTGTTATTCGTAGTGAGCCTGCAGCACTATCAACAGATGATCAATTTGGGAGGGACTAAAGTTAGCATAGGAGTCATCTGTTACATTGAGACATGGAACTGAATTTAATGCCGATGGAATCACTTCCTTAAATTTAGCTACAGCACTATCAGATAGACATCTAGTGTAGGAATGTTTGCCTAATGGCGTGTAGTCCAGTAATAGGAATTCAAAAGTTAATAGAAAATGGTCTGATAAAAAAGAATTCTGTGGAAAGACTATTAGATGTTCAATTTCAATCCCATAAACAAGAACAAGGTCGAGGGTGTGGTTAAAACAGTGAGTGGGTTTATGTACACTCTGACAGAAGCCAATCGAATCTAGTAATGAGATAAACGCAGCACTAAGGCTATTATTTTCTACATCAACATGAATATTAAAATCACCTACAATAATTATTTTATCCGTTTTAAGGACTAAACCTGATAAGAACTCTGAGAATTCAGATAAAAATTCAGAATACGGTCCAGGAGCTCGGTACACTATAACAAATAGAATTGGCTGTACTGTTTTCCAGGTTGGGTGTGAAAGGCTAAGAACAAGGCTTTCGAACGAGTTATAATTTAGTTTAGGTTTAGGTTTGATTAATAGGCTTGAGTCGAAGATGGCTGCAACTCCACCTCCTCGGCCTGAGCCTCGAGGAATGTGAGTATTAATGTGACTGGGGGGAGTGGATTCATTTAGGCTAACATATTCACCTTGACACAGCCAGGTTTCAGTAAGACAAAATAAATCAATATTCTGATCTGATATTAGATCGTTTACTAGAACAGCTTTAGATGAGAGAGATCTGATATTTAAGAGTCCACATTTAATTCTCCTAGTTTGTTGTACTGTTGCAGTGGTGGTTTTACTTTTTATTAGGTTTTTATGTGTAACTCTTCTTCTGTTTACTTTTGATTTAAATAATTGAGTTGCTGTTTGAGCTGCTGTTTGTCGTTCTGAGTGTAATATTTACTTTAAGTTTGTAGTTTATTTTATGCTTACTATACTGGTAGTTTACATTTACATTAAGAACTTTTCTTGTACCTTTACAATGCCATCCATACCAGTAGACACTGCAATACCCATTACTCTTATTTGTATTTGTCAATAATGTCACGTTCAAGTTGTTTTTATATGTCATTATACAGTAGGATTGCACAATGAAATGCAATTGTAGCCCGCTTCATGCTGCACACACAGAAAGTGTACAAACATATTCAGATATTTAAATTAGAATAGAAACATTAAAATAGAACTATTTACAAGTAGCACTAAAGGAAAAGGAAGAAATAAAAAGGAAAACTAAATCATATTTAAATGTGTGTATATATATATATATATATACACACAAAAAGTATATATTAATACAACACAATATGTGAAATATCAGTGTAATATGAGTATTTTAAATTATGGCTCAAATAGAAGACTTTGTTATAGTGATATCGTAAATATGAATATTTTCTCATAATGCTGCTCACAAACACAATATGTCCATTCATGTCATGAGTGAAATCTTACAGCAGGGTTTATTAACGTTTTCTGGCCCGTGACCCCATTTTTATGTCCTAAAATTGTCCCGGCCTCAGCAGTTAAAGAGGTTGCATGTTGTCATGTTAATTTGAGTCTTTTATATTCAGTTATCAGGAACAAGGAATGGCCTCCTTGGGGGACTCAGATCTACTACTACAATCACTACTAATATCAAAACACCCTACTCCAAGTTTGATGAACATCCCTAAGATGCAGTCTGCTACAGTACTGGTGCTTCCTGTTTATGACTATAGTGTCATACCTGATGCCCTTTAATATCTTTCCATAATGTTTAACTTTTCAACTATGTGTGAATTCATGTTCTTTACCTTTAAGAAGGGACCTCTTCACCAAAAATGACCCCAGAACAAAGGAACTTGTCCCAATAAAATGTGCATATCTGGATGTGGTGCAGTATATGTTACGGAGATTACTCTTGTGTAATATTTGTAGCTCTCCACAATGAAATGGGCCATTTTTCTGGACCAAAGATGTTCATCCTCGTCTCCACTGTGATGACCTGGGCGTGCAGCAAGCCAGTCGATCCTGTAAGTGTACCTCTGGCTGGCCTAACATGTTATCTGTTTGTGTATCATGAATCCCTTTTTGTTCCTTACTACATATTATAATTTAGGCCATAGGGCTGGAACATATTTGTGCATTCATGCATTTATTTCATTTTGTTTCTGTTGATTGAAATCAGGCTATTATCTCCAGTCATATCATGTAGTATGTAGTCTATATGTCTACAATGTCCAGGTCTGTTTACTCATCAACTTTGGCCATATCATATTTACATTGAAGCCCTGTTGTTGTCTGTGTTGCGTAACAGGATGATCTGGAGCTTCCTTTCACTGATGAGATTTTCTGGAGAAGAAGAGCACATCCCAACTTCAAACCACACATTGACCTGGAGAGGATGGTGGTCAAAATGGGCAAAACGGTCAGTTTGAAATTCCTGAGTTGTTACATTTTGTATAGGAGACGCATGTGATTGACACACGGTTGTTGTTTGTAGAACAGGACATTGTTCTCGACCTACGTGGTGGCGTCAGGACTTCAGTACGGGATGGGAGAGCAGGTCTTCCACTTCTTTTTCAAGGTGAGATTAGAAGACTACTGTACATTGTTGTGCATTTTTATTTTCCCGTTATACAGATGTGTCTCTCCATTTATCACTGAAACTAAAAGTTCAAATTGGAGATCCACTTGGTTGTTAGTAACTAAAACCCAACCAGGGACCCAAGTCCGGCCAGGTCCAAATTATACTTAGTCTTATTGGGTCAAGTACAGTGTTAATTTTGGCACCTGGTTTTGATTTAGTGCAGTGTTTTGATGAGAATTTTTGGTTTTATTCACGTTAGTCATTTCATTTTTGTTAGTTTTAGACATATTCACATGGAAGAAAGTTTTGTTCAAGTGGAAATTGTGACCTGGCAGTAGTTAATAAGACATTAGAAGGTTGCCAATATTATTAATAATTAATAATTATTATTATTACCAGACACCATGGGAATCTGGACATTAGTTGTTGAGACATCTGGCTCTGGTCAAAGTGCTGGATGGACCAACATCACCATCCTCAGGGACCGTCACAAACAGTGTGAAAAGTGTGAATTTGCTTCACTAACTGAAATAATCTGTATTATTAGACATCATGGCTTGGACAAGAATGTGAAATACCTGTCTTTGGAGATGGCAACAACATCGTTCCCACAATTCACATCAATGACCTGGCAAGGTTGGACACACACATGCACACACACACAAACAACACGTTTTTTCTTAATAGCTCTCTTGAACATCATTGATATGAGGTTATACATTACACAGAGTCCTGCTTTGCAAAAGGCTTTAAGAAATCTATATTAACTTAAGTTGGTGACATAGAAATTAGATATAAAGTAAATATGTACAGTATATGCTGTAAAAAATGCCATTTGTTTGTGTTAAAGTGTGATTCAGAATGTGATTGAACATCAGCCCAAGCCGTATTACCTGCTAGCTGTGGACTATTCCAACAATACTTTGGAGGACATTGTGAAGGTGTGTGTAGCAACAGATCAAGAAATCCTTTGTCACAAATTTGAAACATGTTCCTGTGAATGGATTGAAAATGTCATGAAGCCTGTTAAAATCATGTAGTGACCTTTAGAAATTTGAATGTTAGAATTATTGATCAATTTAGAACTTTATTATATTACACAAATAAAACAATGGATCAGCTTTGATTACATCTGTTACACAGTGGCAGTCTACTCACCTATATATATATATATATATATATATATATATATATATATATATATATATATATATATATATATACATACATACAGTATATATAGGTATATGCTTGATATTTTTGATATTATGCTTGATATTTTTTCATACATATACAGTAGATGATAATATAATGTGAGTTGTTTCTCCACCAGGTTGTAGCTTCTGTACTTGGACCAGGGAAGATCCAGATCCAGAAAATGCCATTTGAGGAAGCCTTCCTTACACAGGACTTGAGTGTATGTTGCACTGATGTTTAAATTACACTTACTTTACCTCACTGCTCAGGAGAGTTTGTTTTTATGTTAGGGCTAACAGTTATTCACGATCTTGCTATTGCAACTATTGCTAATAAACTAGAAATTAAAACTGACTTATTCCCAGCTCAAAATTTTACAAAGCCTTAAAAAAAATAGTGCAACATTTTTATTATTATTATTTATTTTCTGTCTTTCCGAGAGCAAGATGAGAAGATGGTTACCAATCTCATGTCTGCGTTTTAAGTCTGGAGTTGGAGTTGGGACATGGTTAGCTTAGCTTAGCATTAAGACTTGAAGCAAGGGGAAACAGCTAGCCTGGCTCTGTCCAAAGTTCAAAAATACACCCACCAACATCTCTCAAGCTACTAATTACACATTATATTTGTTTTGTTTCATCTGTACACAAAAGGAAATATAAAAATGACAATTTGTGCTTTTTAGGTATTGTATTGGAACTATTTCTTGGGAAACAGCTGGGTGCAGCTTCCTGTAGTCTTGAGAGATTACCAGGTTTTGTGGCAGACCAACACCAAAACCTGTACTGTATGACTATTATCTGGCAACCTGCCCTATAGCCGGAGACGCTACACAGAAGGACTGGGCAAATAGATAAACTGCTGCCCATCAAGAAATAATTCCAGCCTGATAACCCCAATTTGTCATTTTTATATATGTGTTTGTGTACAGATTACAATGTTTACTAGTGAGCTTAAGAGGTGTTGGTTAGTGTATTTCTTTAACTTTAGACAGAGCCAGGCTAGCTGTTTACCCCTACTTCTAGTCTCAGAGACATAACAGAAAAATAGTGAATGAGCTTATTTTCCCAAACTGTTGAATTATTTCTTTAAGATCTGTTGACATGTGATTTCCCCTTGAGGTACTGGAAATTGATTCCATGCTGGTCAACCTTCGCATGGAGGCTATCCATCTCAAGGAACTGTTCTCTATGAACTGGTTGTGTGAGTCTGGTCTGGTGGAGAACATAGAGCTGGTGGTAGACGAATACCGGCAGACCAGGGGACTGCTGGTAGGTACTGAGCAGAAAGCAGAAACATGTCCCTGTCCAAAGAATATGAACAGTTATAATGAAACTATATAAAATTTCATTTCATAGATATAGTGTTGCTACTTTCCCATATGTCTTAAAGGTGTAGATAATACAATGACTGTTGTCTTGGTTCTCATTAAGTTGTACTAGATAATCTATGTAAGTGTGTTCTCTCCAGCCCATCCGTCTGTGTATACTGGGTCCTCCTGCGGTGGGGAAGAGCACAGTGTCCAAACAGATCTGTGAACACTACAAACTCCATCACATCACACTGAAGGAGACCATCTCTGAAACCATCTCACAGCTGGTGAGCTTCTCCTAAGGAACACAAACAGACATGTGCTAGTGTTAAGAAAAACACAAATAGACATACATTTCCAGTACATGCCCCTAAAATTCCTTTTTCATCCCAATTTCTAGGAAGATGCTGTGAAGAATGTGGATCCAGATGCAGAGAATGAGGACTCTGTAGCAGAGGCCCAGGAGCTGCTGAAGACCCTGAAGGACAGTATGGAGTCAAATGGAGGTACACACTGAGACAACCAGGGTTCACCTGCCCGATACCACTTGCATACACCCCCAGAAACACACACTTTGCTCGCCGTACTCACTGATTTGTCCTCGGTTCACTCCAGCATTCAATCCCCTTTCTTTGTCTTCAGTGACATTCAGTTTGGAGAGAGCGGTGCAGAGGAGTGACGCTAGACGGAGCAAAACACTCAATGTGCGATAGTCAAGAAAAGTGAGGCTGTTTAATCCCTCATACCGTTCATCTGTCACCCATCCGCCGCCAGCAATCGTCCGTCACATCAAGAGGCTGTCATTTCCCTCGGATTGTTCACACCACAACTCACTACCCGCCTGTCTTCTCAACCACTTTGTTTACGGAAACCAGCTCTCGCATTACCAGCAGCTCAATCCTGGAAAACCCGGACTGGGTTCACTGACTGACTGGACTGACTGACTGACTTCTGTAAGAACTTGTTGTTGTTCTTGTTTGGGGTTTTGCCATTTATACTGGGTTCATTTAATGTGTAGTGTGTGTTTGTGGTGTTGCTTAATAAGCCTCCATCCTTTGTGAGGTTGACTAAAATCTGTTTAAAAGGGGAAAAAAAAAGACTTCTGACAAAGCTTAAATGCCAGGATAGAGACCTGGCTGGCACTCCTAAAAAACTAAAAAAGTCAAACTGTCACAACACTCAAACCCATCATGTAAATGTTAATAACTAGTTTCAAGTAATGAGGTCCCTGTGTAAAACTCGGGTAAGTGTAAATATGAAACTCAATGTAGTTTATTCTGTGAAAAAGTTTCCTCACAGAGGGTCAAACATATAATTAGAGACTAGAGAGGGATAATGGCAGATGTCATTACAAATATCACATTTAGTAGTTTTATTTAATAGTCTGTATAATGCTGAGATTTTAAAATGACTATAATCGATATTTTTATAATAATGATCTATCAAATTACAATGTAAAAATGGTGTGTAATGTGAAAGGTCTAGTGATGAACAAAGAGTTATTAGAATTATAACCTGAATGTGCGGCTCCCCTCGGCTTTACAGAGCTTTATATCAAGTTTCAGCTCATTGTTTAGCTGTCCAGCTGCAACTTTACTGTTTTGGTTCATTCTCACCGGTCTCATAGTGTCGTTTTCGGCCACAGCAGGCAGCTGTTTTCAGTGAAAAAGCTTTAAAATCCCACTGTCCACTACCTGCTCAGCAGCAAACAGCAGACAGACAAAATTAGGAACTAGCTGGTGAACATAGTGGAGCATTTAGCAGCTAAAGAGCCAGATATTTCCATCAGGAGGTGGTGGAGACCAAAAACAGAGCTAACAGAGAGGGAATATTGGACTTACATTCATCAGGAGACACAAACACCACTCCACATGAATGCTAAAGTTGCTCCGTAACTGCTGGATGTGTAGATAAGCAACTGTTTGCTAAGTTCGCTATATCAACTTAAAAGGTGATGATATGTCAATGTTGTGTTCCGCTGCCACCAACTGGTCAACAAATTATTGCAGGTTTAAGATTTACATAATGAGTAAAAAAAAAGAAAATAAATCCTCCTCCATAACAGAACAAAACACAAACTGTAAGCTAATGACATGGATAAGGAACAACAAAGTATGTCAAAAATCTACGTACCTTATACAATATCAGTAATATATTAACTTGAGCACAGAGGTTAATTTATTAGTATTCTGGCCTTTCAACCACATCTCACACATCTTCTTCAGCAAATGGAATCACGCAATCAAGGTCACGTGATAAATTGTCATACATAGGATTGTAACCCCTGACTTGGTTCAAGGATGGTTTTTGGCATCGGACCTGTGTAATAGAGACCATTAAATTGGGGTTGAAAGCTCTGAAAAAAGCTATTAAGTGGACCTATGAGTGAAAAGTTGCATTATGGGAAGTGTAGGATCCAGGGTTTTTGGAGCTTGGCCCCTACTAGGGACTAAAGGTCATGATATCCTGGACCATTTTTCTTTTAATCTCTCTTTAACAAGTCCCCTGACTTTATGGACATGCAATAGAGAATGGATGCCCCTTTAAGATTATTTTGCCACAATATAATGTCAACTTTTTTGTCCATTAGGTCTTTTGGATGACCAGCTGTTGGTGAAGGTGGTGAAGGATAAGCTGATGTCTAACCCATGCAGAAACCAAGGTTTTGTTCTGGACGGCTTTCCCAAGACATATGAACAAGCTAAAGAGCTCTTCTATGGTGAGACACTGACACATTCTTACTACACCAGTGTCAGAATCACACACATACACTCAGTATAACATGGATACATACTATACATACATACACATCTGTATGCTTTCTTTTTCTTTCTTTTTTAGCTGAAGAGCATGAATCAGAAGATGGAACATCCCAGATGTCTTCATACAGCAAGACGATTATGCCAGGTCTCTGTAGTGCACTGTTATTACAACCCTGTTATTTTCCATGGAGAGAGACACTTTTGAATGTGACCCCACAGCAGTAAGATTTAAGCATGCTTGTGGACCTTGTAGCAATCAGAACTAGAAGCTACAAATATCTCACCCTAAACAAAGAGCAAGTTGCAACAAGTTTTCAATAACCACAAAAATATCCATAGAGATATTGATAAAAAGCCTTGAGCCTTTGAGTGTCCAGTGTTGTAGTATTTGTAATGGTTTCCTTGTGTGTGCCACAGAGTTTGTGTTGTGCCTGGATGCGTCAGATGCTTTCCTGAAGGATCGGGTGATGAACCTGCCTGAGAGGCTGGTACAGGAGCACAACTACGAGCAGGAGCACTTCCTGCAGCGACTGGCCAGATACAGAGAGAACAACTTGGAAGTTGAAACTGTTATCATCTACTTTGATGAGCTGAACATCACCCCTCTGTACCTGGGTAAACCATGAATCATGTCTAACATGTGTGGGGGGGCTTTTTATTATTCATGTAATGCTGACGCCTTGAATGCTGATGAGGGACAAAGATAAAATGTATTGAAGTCAGACAAAAAAGTGAATCTGCCATAGATTGAGCCTATCACTGACAGCTGATATTTTCATCATATTGTCAAACCTTACTGTGTTCCTTGTCGTCCTCTCCAGAGATCACCAGTAGCAATGAACCTGACTGCCTGCTGCTGATGAAGAAGATCTTTGACACGGTGGGCGAGCCCAGGAACTACGGCCCCAGCAGCCAGGAGGTGGAGGAAGAGGAGAGGAGGGAGGCTGAGGAGAGGATGAGGAGGGAGGCCCAGGAGAAAGCTGAGGAGGAGAGGAGGGAGGCAGAGGAGGCCAGACATAGGGCTGCACAGTGGGATGAGTGGGTAGGTACTGGGAGGAGAGCTGAGGTTTGGATGTTGGGATGTTGTTTCGTTAAGGATATGCAGGGCTTCACAAATTTACTATCAAACACATCTGCTGTCATCACGGAGGTAGACAGATATAAGACTGTGTTCTAATAATGTCTTTGGTATGTTTATCCCTCTGTGCAGTGTACACAGTAAATGGAAAACGAAGTGTGAGCTGGATGTATATCACATACATATCACATTTAATAGGAGGCATCAGCATGAAATCAGTGCCTCCTTTTAAGTCAACAGAAGCTGTTTTACTGCTGCTTTAGCATTGTGTTGTGCTATTATGTCCCAGTGACCTTGTACACCAGGGACCCCTTCCATCATGAGACTGACCCATGCTGAACTTGTTTACACCAAAGCTGACAATCCAACAACACAAGATGCAAGCATTAAATGCAGGTCAAGACCGTGTGTCACAGAAAAAAAAGAAAAAAAGGTCCACTTATTAGTGTTCAACAGCCTCTTACAGTCTTTTGACTCATGCAGACTTCTTAAACTAAATGGGAGGTTATGATGTTCCAGGCTCTTTAAAATAAAATTACGCATTAAAGCTGCACTCACACCTCTCCTTTAGTGGAGTCCCACTGTAACAAAGTTCAATGATAATTATGGTTTAGCAGGGTTCGACATTAACCATGACCCGATGGCCCGTGGCCACAAAAGGTTACTCTGTGGCCACCAAATACTTCATGTAGGTGGCCTCCTGTGGACACCAAGTTTTATCCCTATACTGCGAGCCTTCAACAACGCAACGTTACATTTCCACAAGCATCCCAATTCTTTCACACCTTTTAGTTCAACGTTCTGAATGATTATAAAAATATATTTTCATTGTGTTAATGTCTTTTCATTTATTGAAGTGTCACAGTTAAGAAAGGCTTTTCTGTATTATGTTTGTACATAAGTTTACATTTGGGCCACCAAAAATGTACTTTGGCTACCAAATTTAGGGGTTTGGTTTGGGCCAGTGCCTAAAAATATTAGCGTCTATCCCTGTTTAGTACAACATAGGTCTTTTTTTTTGTAGTTTGGCCCATCATTTCTATCAGTTATAACATTAAGTAAAAGCAAGAAAAGAAACACGAGCAGTCAGACTAGTTTTAAACAAAGACCCAGAAAAAAAATGATTACCCAAACTGTCCGTTTTAAGCATCAATCACAGATTACAGACCAACTTCCTGCTTCACATTTGACCTCCTGTACTTACTGTAGGTGTATTCACACAGTCTTCCTATAAAGTGAGGGATTATTAGCAGCATTTCAGGTTTTAGATTTACCTCTTATATAAAGTGGTCTAGGTCTAGAAACTGTTGGCCGGTTTACAACCTGTGTGATCGTCTGTCTGCTCATGTTTCTTGACCCGTCTGACTTTGTTGTAGTGACACTGTTATTATTACCAATACTACAAAACTGACCAAAACTACAAAATTAAGACTCACGTTGTACTAAACCAGAATTATTAATTAATTATTCATTCAAGTGTTAAGGTTTGATATGTTTTTAAATTATGAAGTTTCATTTTGTGTGTGTCAGACTAAGGGTTTGAAGGAGGTGAGGCAGCAGGAGGAGGAGCTGCTGGAGGCCCACTCAGTCCCTATGAGGAACTACCTGATTGAGCATGTCATGCCCACTCTGACCCAGGGCCTGATCGAATGCTGCACAGCCCGACCAGAGGACCCTGTGGACTTCCTGGTATTACACTCAGCACTGGTTATTTCCTGATTCTTGGTATCTGACTTGACTAAATTTTGATGATGATCATCTCTTTTGGTTTGTCTCCTTCCAGGCGGAGTACTTGTTAAAGAACAACCCCTTTAACTACTGACAGTAGTGCTCATTTCTTCTGGTTGCACCCACACATGATGCAAATACAAAACAAAGAAACTGAAATAAAATATTTTTTTCTCCTAATTTTCCTGAGGCCTTCAGTATATTAGAGACTGAAACTGAAATGACATGCAGCATTTCTATTAGAACACCTCCTGGAGTCTTTTAGACTTGTCGCAGTATTTCAGCCATCACCTGCCAAGTGTCCCTCGGTTCATGCTGGGATTTTGATTAGGTCTGATTTGTAAGTGGCCCATTCTGCTGCCCCTGTTGTATTTACACGCAGCTTTGTTTGGGCTCTTGTGTGCCGGCCATTACTTAAAAGCACCCTAAAAAATGGGATGAAGGTGCGTATGAAGCCAAAAGCTAATTAGGAAGTTAATTTGCGTAATGAACTTGGTAAACTCCAAAGTAGGCACGCTCGGGTCATAATTGCTTTGATTTGGCTTCTGATATCCAGGAAGGATAAATGTTACAAATGGTAGCTAATTTGTGTCTCTCTCATGTTGCCACTCGCAACTCCAAAGTGTACATAATTGGTTGCGACGGAACACCGAATTATTTCATTGTACATACTTAATCACCACATGGGGAAATTAGTTGAGTTTATTTGGGAAGACAATTTGACTGCACCATCTGTGGTGAGTTCCAGGTACAAACACAACATGGAGAGTTTCCTGAAAGTGAAACGCACAGATTCTGACAGTAAATATGGTAATGCAATATTCTCATAGTCTCATGTGATCTGAAACATGGAGCTAACATTTTATTATCTAGCTTAGTGAACAGTCTGAAGATCTTGCAATGACTTTTGATTGCAAGAAAATAAGTGGCCAGAGTACAAAAGACACTTCCCATGCAAAGGCGTGTTGCACTAGCATACATGTCACTACATCAGCAACTCTGTGTTTGCTCTCACACTTGCAGTTTGGTTCATTTGGACCAAACCAAGAGAAAAAAAAGATACATTGTTTCCTTTTAGCTCTGGTCCGTTTTCTGTTTACAGTCTTTTTACAAACAAACCAAGAGGGTTAATCAAATGGACTGACTTGTTGATTCATCCTGCATCATCAGTGCTACACAGACCTGTGAAGGAAAATCAGTTTCCGGTAACTGACAGCAGGTCAGACTGCACTTTACCAAACCCTATGCAGTGGTGGAGGAAGAACTGAGATCTTTTACTTAAGTAAAAGTAGCAATACCACTATGAAAAAATACTTAATTTCAAGTATAAGTCCAGTATTCAAAATCTTATTTAAGTACAAGTACACAAGTATGGGCAGCAAAATATATTTAGAGTATCAAAAGTACTATAGTCACACTGTAACGGCACACGTACACATTACCATGGTTATCAAATCATTTTCTGTTAGTATAGAGATTAGTTATGTGAATTGCTTCCTTGACAGATGGGTTTAATAGCACTTGAATCCATGCTAAAATTACATATCTATGTAGCAGACCAAGTAATAATGATCCAGGAATGCTTTGAGGAACATTCAGGCGAACACTTTTGGAATGGTCTTGAACACACCATCCAACCATCAACCCTGAAGACGCAGTGATGAGTGCATGGTCAGCTTTAACACCCAGACGCAGCATGTTTGATGCTGAGTCACTGCCATGGGGTTATTACTGCTGCAGTCAGCTACCGTGCTGCCCTGTGAAGACAAAGAGCACACTGAAGGTACATTTTACCTCCTGTCCCAGCAGATGTCTATGAGTTGTTAGAAGATCCACCAAAGAGACATTTCCCCTCGAAACTTCTCTTATGATTTTATTAAATAACTGTTTGAGACCCAAAGAGGTCAAATTATCCAATATTTAAGCAAAAAAAAAAAAAAACACATTCCAGAAGATAAATACAAATCTGTGTAGCTGAACTTAGATTTTTCTTTCCTCTCCCATTAATCATCTCACAACCCCTCAGATTTATCTGGTGACCCTTTGGAGGGGCCTGATCCCCAGGTTAGGAACCATTGGATTAAACCATAGACTGTATATAAAAAGTGTGTGTGTCTCCACTTCCTCCCGCTGAACAAAAATGAAGCCAAAATATCCCGGATACGGGAGCTGCCATCTCACGTTGGTGACATCATTTGGAGCCAGAGTCGGTGCAGTATTAAGGTCCCGCCTATACACCCGCCGAACCATTCATGATCACACCACCAAGTTGTCAATCATGACGTCTCGCCCCCTTTTATTAGCATCAAAGAATTACCTAAAATGACAAACCATCTTTGGGAACATTTGATTTGACATGTACTTTTTGGCTTCACTTTTGGAGAGCCGTCATGTCGTCCATCTTTATATACAGTCTATGGATTAAACTAGCTAACTGTAAATAAAGTAATTATAACTAAACAGTAAAATGCTGCTTATGCATTGATGTATCAGTCACAGGCACCAAGTCATTTTACCTTTGATACTTTAAGTACATTAAGCTGAGAATACTTCTGTACTTTTACTTAAGTACAATTTTGAATGCAGGACTTTTACTTGTATTATTAGAGAGTAGAGTATTTTTAGATTGTTGTGTTGGTACTTTTACTTAAGTAAAGCTTTTGAGTAGGCTACTTCTTCCACCACTGCAATGCATGATTTTACATAGGCTAACAGACAATGAGAACAATATGCAAAAGTATGCATAAGTATAAGAGCCCGTACTTCCTCTTTTTAGAGTTATGCATCCTGGTACTCTCATTCAAATTTTGCAGATAGAGCTGAAAAGTCAGATCGATTCAACTTTTCCAGTCAATATGCACAATTATAACTGAATTACCAGGCAACTAAAACGTAGCTTTGATGGCCATTACATATTCAAAGATGATATTTCGATGGATGGTCAAGCAGGTTTCAAGTTTCTGCAAGCTGATAACAGAAACTAGCTGATAGAAAAACAAACACTTGCTGGCTTTGTCCACATGATTTAAAGTAAAACACGTGAACCCACACCATTCTATATGATAAATCACCTTTGACCTTAGACTTCAGCAAAGCTCCTATCTGGGTTACATGTTTGAGTACTGTAGGTCTGGTTGGATTTCATTTATTGAGCTGAAACATGCCTCAGTCTCCAGAGTGTTTTACTACCAGTGTTGTACCACTAGGTGGCAGTCTTAGATCGTCTATTAGTTTCCCAGAGTGAGTCACTTACTGAAAAGGTGATGGTTTCTGTGTGTTCTTATCTTTGAGATGATCTGTGATGAAAGGTTTTTATTGCTTTAATAAATGTACAGTTTAGGATGTACAGCAGCAACCATCCACACGGGCCAGTTGTGAATGAACAACAGGCAAATGTGTGAATGTTTTCACACTTTTGAAAGTTTGAGTTTCTGTAGGTTCTGCTCTTTGTCTCTTTAGTCATGATGGGTATCACATGCTTATTCCATACATTACTCCACAGAAACATAAAATGAAGGACCTCGTGCAGCCGAGGACTTCACATCCTACAGGACACTGAGTGTTTAACAAAAAGTGTAAAAGCTTTCATGAACTGACTACAGCGCTGTGTTACATCAGCTGGTGACAGAGCAGCAGCACATATTAGCAGACAAACATTTCTTATTCCTTAAAAACAGCTTGCAGTGCTTTAATCATCCCTTCACAGCCTACTGTTGTGCACGGCCTAAAAGATAAACGCTCTTAGGGGCACCGCCAATCTTCCACATATAGGGGATATTACTCTGTAATGTCTTCTGTGGATCTTGGAAGAGCTTTGTGAAGTGGAGAAAATAACCCTGATGATGTCATCAGGGTCACCTCAGCTTGGACCTGGAGAAGACACATTTATAACCTGTGTTACAAACTGCATTTACCAGGGGGGGGGTCTAACATAAAGGTGCTATTTCTTGTTGAGAAAACAATCTTCCTGGAAGGTCCATTTGTTAACTTATCTGGAACTTTCGATCACATCACATGATCTTCATCAGTTAAAGGAGTTTGTCCAGTTGCCCTGGCTAGAATTATAGATGTTTTGTCTGAGCACTATAAGGACTTCTTTTGGCTGAAAAGCTGTGGTTGAAACATGATTCTTTTCTTTTATTGGTTGCATTATGGGAAATGTAGGATCCAGTGTTTTGGAGCTTGATTCCTACTAAGGACTAAAAGACAGGCTATTTCAGCCACTGCTGCATCAGTTTTGACCATTCTCTTTTTTTTAATTTGTATGACTTGTGAGTCTCCCAACTTTATGGAAATACAATATTAACTTGCTGAAATACCTGTTTGAATAACTGAATTTTATGCATATTTACCCTTAAATATACATGAATTATACTTTCTGCATATGCAGAGGCGCGATGTGTGATGTAAAATCTGTCATCTGTTCATGTCCGCAAGGGTCCACGTGGACATCCATGTGAACTGGAAGGATGGACGGTACATGCTGATGTCTGCCTATGCAGCCACCTAATGTAGCACATGTATATTATATATGTGCAATATTTTTATCTTATCTATTTGTTCATACTTACAACTGCACTCAGTCACTCTATTATTTATTTCTGTCTATACTGTGTACAGGACTATTTTTCTATTTATTTTTATTGTATTTCTATATATGACACTTTTGCTGGCTGCTGCAACGCTAAAAATGTCCCCGCTGTGGGACAATAAAGGCTTATCTTAGTACAAACAGAACCCTTTGAGCGTCCATGTCTGTTTTAGAGTATATGTTGCCCTTTACTTAAATAAAAAAAAACAAAAAAAATTAAATAATTAAATGGTTGCCTTTTTTCTCTATTCCATTCAGCAGCTTCACTCCATAAATTAACTCAATTATTACTTAGAAGAACTGTAGTGGAATATGGGATTGTCTGTTGTTATTTATCAATGAACTGACTTGTTGCCATGAAGAAAGTATACTGCGACAGCACCAAATCACATGGCAGTGAGAACCTTTGACATTTGGCTTCAGATGATATATGTTCCTCCATCATACCTAATACGAGCCATCAGCTGCAGTAAGCCATGTATGTCTGAGTGTGTGGCAGCATCTGGACTGAATCCACTCTCACTGATGCTGGTCACTGTTCCTTAACACCCCTTAATCCATGGAGGGATGACACACACACACACAATCAAGAAGCAGACACATGCACGCTCACACATACAGACAAACACTGACAACACACACCTACACACACTTAAAACTACAAACTCATACCCACCTAGATAAAGACACGCTCTTTAGAGACAGACAGAATGACATGCACATCAAACTCCTGGTTTAAGTCGTCAGGGGAACCTACCCCCACCCTCACCAACACACACCTCCCTGAAAACCCCGCCACCAGCCTCGTTCTGAGTACTCGGAGGGAAAATGTGTTTTGTTGCTTAGGAACAGTTTGCCTTGCATCTCAGCAGGGGGTCTCCTTTTGAATATCATTATGTCCCCCTCGATTGGGGAAGACGACACATTTTTCTTTTCTGCCAATATTTATCTTCGGCTCCACTCGCTCTCCGACGGCCCACAAAAGCGTTTTCATTGATTAAAGGTGGTGGAAGGCAGATTCTGCCGCCAGACGCCTCACTTCTTTTAATGTAAATTTATCAAAACAGCTGTATGGCTCCGTGGCAGGTGTCAAGGTTAGGAGCAGCAGTGTGTTGCTTTTCTTTAGGTAGCAGCCTGAGGAGGGGAAAAGGAGGTTATTATGATAAAATGAATGTTTGGTTGTTTGAGAGCCTTCACCTGAAAATACATAATATACAGAGCAATCCAGAGCTGGACAGAATCAAAATGCCAAAACTCCTTCATACATGCAGACATGCTGACCATGGCCAGATCAACCAACTCTGGACTGGATTTATTAACAGTTATCAGCAATGACCATGATGATATCTTCGGAAAGTTTAAGTCACACTGAATCTCAAAAATATGTGTTATGTCTGTGTGTTCAGACTGGACTGAGTGATGATGAGAATAAGTACCTTCATCACCTCCACGAGCTGTGTGTCTGTGTCACTGCTGCAGCTCCAACTGCTGACTGTGTTGATGAGCAGCCAAATCAGCAGCCAAACTACAATAACTACCAGCACACACCTGTCCCTTCCACCTCACACAGTGTCTTTGCCTCACGTCTCTCGCTCTGTGCCCCTCACTGTTTGAAACAAACAAACTGAACAGATTAATGTAGAGAAATACACCATAGGAGCACGACATAAACTTAAATAATGAAGATATTAAAACTGTTTTGTGATGAAATTCACTTTGATAGAGTTACTTTGTGTTTTTTGATTTTGCTGTATATAAATAGTGAACAGGGCTTTTGGGGTCCCCGAGCATCTGGGCCTGGTGGCAGTTGGTAGTCAAGACTTCACGCCAACACAAGAACAAATCCTAATTTCTATTACCTTTAACCCTAAAACTAATCCTTATTCTGGAGCGCAGACATTCATTCTTGACCTTTGTGACAAAACGATCTCAATTCAAACATCCATTTCCTAACTTTGTTAAAGGTCCTGGCTCTGGTGTAATCATGTGACCTAAGTGTTGAATGTTGGTCAACCCAAATGTCAAGTCAAGTGGAGAGTCTAAATCTGCAGAGAATATAAACAGACACGGTATGAACACACTTACCTAGAATGCAGTTATATTATACTCTGAGCAAAGTTGAATTCGGCATGTTTAAAAGTAAAGTGGAGGGTTTGTGTACTCTTGCGTAATAATTCATTATATATTTAAAGAAAAGATAGGAAAAAATGTTTTAAAGAGAAAAACAAACCTAATAGAGAGCTATAAAACAAAAAGGGCAGTCAATAAGAACAACCCCGGCACCCTGATGTCACTTCATATTTTGTTAACTAATATCTCAAACCCTCTCAAAGATGTTGCACCCTTAATGGATGTCAGAAACATATCCCACATTGGACTAGTTTTGCTTTGGTTATTGTTGTTTTTCTTCAAAGGAAGCAGTCTCTGTCACACTGATCTTTGAGAGCTCTCACAGTTAGGTGAAAAAAACCTGGTGGCTACAAAAAAACTTTCCAAAAAGGCAATACAAAGAGACAATCCCATAGAACATGTAGAAATGTTCCCATTTCCTTGTTACATTTCCAACCTTTAGTATCTTGGGTGAAGCCCATGTTAAACAGTTTGAGGGTTGCAAAATAATATCTATGTACAATGTTGTAATGGATGAACTTGCATCCCTTGTAGCCCAGCCTCCATTTGAGATCACAGTCTGTCATAGGTCTTCCAGCTCAAATGTTTTACATTTTTAAAAATGTTTGCAAAGCTTTCTTCATAGCCTCCTCCCAATACATCATCTCCTGCAGTTGTTATCAGTGTCATATTTCCAGATGTATAATTTCCTCCCACTGCGTCACTTCCTGTCAAGACTCTTGAGCTCCATCATCATTAAACAAACAGACCTGGAGTCTCAATGAGTGCACTGACATTTGCTCCCCTCTCCACATTCAGCGGCAGTTCGACAGCCTTTGTGAACGAGCCAAATTTGGATTTCTTTGGGAGTATACATTGAGCTTTAACTCGTCTGCTCCCCGCTTCCACTCCTGTCGTCTGCTGTTTCCCAAGAGTTGGCACAGCCACAAGAGCCCTGCAGTAGCAGTCCCCTCCTCCTCTTCACTCCCTATTTCCCCAGTAATGAATGGGCATGTGTCATTCCAACAAGCAGGCCAACTCAAGAGAGGAAGAGGAGCAGTCTGCTTCCTCTTCTCCACTAATGAGTAGCAGCAGCCTCTTGGCTTTTATCAAAGGAGAATGTGTTCAGCAACCAGTCAGCGCAGGCGGCGATACATTCATCTTTGTCTATACAACATGATGTATATACAGTATACTCCTGACATGTAAGAGTTAGTCATTCCTGTGGAAGTGTACATTTGGATATTTATGGTTTCCAGAAGATGTTTTCAAATGATTTTGACCATCTTGGACCTTTTTTCAAGATCAACGATCTACACTGTCCATGACATTTGCTGTGGATATTCACACTCTGGACATTCACACACTTTCATTAGAGTCACCATCAGGGCAAAATTCACACTTTTTTTCCTACAAGGTTTAGTTTATTTTATTTGCATATATATATATTATAGACAATAAGAATTTTTTTAAAGTTTAAACATTGTGCGGGAGAGGTTAGAAGGCAAAAATGGCTTATGAAGATAACCCCCCCCCCCCCCCAAATTATCAATAGTCATACTTGAAAAAGGAAAAAAGATAAAAACAAAGACTAAGCAGTAATGCAAAATTGATAGAAATGTACAATTTACATAGAAGTTTGTGTTTACAAGTTGAGACGCATTACAATGAAATTCATGAAGTGTTGGCAAACTAGAGTCATTTTCAGATGTTTTTTGAATAATAATTCCAAAAAGATGGTCCAAAGAAAATCACTATCTAATGTGCAGATTGCCATTCAATTTAGTAAGCACATTCATGCTCCCCAGAGGATTTCCCTGTTTGCAAGGAATGGCAGTGTTGGTCTATCTTTAGTTCAGACTAAAATGTCTTGAAAACTATTGGATGGATTGGCATACCTTTTGGTTCAGACATTCATGTTCCCCTCAGGATGAATTGTAATAACTTTGGTTTGTGACCAAATACCTGCAGAACTAATGACATTCCCATCAGCCTCAGCTGTACTTTGTGTTACTACTAATTAGGAAATGTTAGCATGCTAACACGCTAAACTAAGATGATGAACATGGTTTACAACCTGTAGACTATTAGTCGTATTACTTTGGTGACTCTGTGAGGTGAGTGTGAGTGTTATGCACAAGACATTGCATAATTTAAGGAAGCAGATTGCCATGAAATTTGCTGTGAGGGGACAAACCTTTTTGATTTCAGTGACCCCTGACCTTTCTTCTAACACCACCTTCAGGACAAACGTTTTTAGCTACTGCTACTGGTTAAGCTGTGACACCTTGTCTACACTGGCAGCACAGTGAAAGCAACACAGCTGCAGCATCTGCAGTCCTATGTCAGTGTCAACAGTTCATCCACAGCACTGCAGTGACCTTAGCATCATTTTACAGCGCTCACAGCCAAATACACAATCAGTGTGGTTGCATGCTTAAGTTGGTGTAAAAAAACGCTCCTGGTCACAGTAACGTGTAAAGTGTGAGTGAAATGCTAGTGGTTATGTGGCCAGTGTAGACAGCTTCATTGATTCAAACTAAAGTGTATGTGTTGTGTAAGTGCCAGACATGGGCTCTGGAAGTTAAAGTCCTGATGGTTTTCTGCATAGACAGTTGGTAGTTCTTGGATGGACGTGAAACTCTACTGGTTGAATCATCAGCACATAAGATGAACAACTGTGTTAGAAAATATCTGGTGCTTTGATAAAAAGTCATGCCTGTGTAGAAGGTAACCACAACCCCCAAGGTCCATCATCGGTCCAACATCCAATCACAGAGCTTAAAATTGGGTTGCATTGTGTGCGCTCTGAATGGGTATTGTAGTATTTAGAGCCATCCACGTTTACCAAAGCGACAGAAAAAACACGATTTCCCAGAGACAAAGAGGAAATATTAGAAGTGATGGTGATACGATAAACCTATAGTATCATCGTTAATTAATCCAGGAGGAATTCACAGTGCAGAAAAATCCTCCTGAAACCACTTTGTAAGGCTATAGCAAATGCGTTACAAGGTTGGTAGTTCCATCCAGCACTATTGTGGTCATAAATAACCATTGCAGTCTCTAAAGACTGTTGATGGGGCTTTAGGGTTTTAGTGGTGTTGTATTTCACATATTTAAGCTACCACTGACCAGCTACATGTAAGCCAAGTGCTGTAAACAAAGCCAAATAGACACACAAGTATTGTCTTTACTGCAGAAGGAAAGCTTTGAAGATGGCAGACCAGTTTCCAGTCCATGTAACATTAGCTGAGCATGACGGACTTACAAAAGATTTGGGTTTAGGGTTGATAACTAATATAGAACTATGGAACAGGGTGTGGGTTTAGAGAAGCGATGTAATAAATCAAAGGTCCTCACTTGGTGTCCAAAGACAAACGTGTGTGTGTGTGTGTGTGTGTGCAATGGGAGGGGGACCAGAGGAGAAGCAGAGAGCACCCAGAGGACGCTGCGAGGGGCGGAACGGCCCCCGCCGGGCCCGGGCCTCAGGACGGATGGATGGAGGGATTGTGTTGACAAGGGGGAAAGACGAAGAGGAGGAGGAGAGGCAGCCACACATTCAGCAGGGAGGCTGAGAGCATCGGCCAGAAACTCATCAAACCGGTGGAAACACCTCCAACAGCCCAGCAACAGCAGGACGTGTGTGTGTGTGTGAGGTGGATGCTCATGTTTTAGGGAGCCAGCGGTGTGTGTGTTTTTGTGTGTGTTTTTGTGTGTGAGCTTGGAGAAGTCGGGGATGTTTCTGGGTGATGGATGGGAGCGTTGAGGGAGGCTTCGTTCAACCATTGTTCATTAGTAAAGTACACAACTGTCCTGCCTAATTGCTCAGCCATAATGTCAGACTGCGATGAATGATTACAACCAGCGCTGACCTATTCCTTCCATCAGTGCTGAGGAAAACTTCACCTTATCATCCCCCCGAGGGACAAAGGAGGAGACGACATACTGTGTGCACACTTCAACAGCCCAGTCTGTCTTTCTATGCAAAGTTGTAGAAGCACTTTTTAGCTACAAAATATGAATGATTACATCTTCAATATCATCATGTGTGGAGTCATACATCATGTCATATGTCATCTAATGTATAAATGACATAAAGGAGTACGATCTCAAAATGTGTTGTTACCCGCAGTTTGTCTGTCCATCTGGCCAGACAGGCATGATTCGTGGCATGGATATTCATGGTTCTCAGATGGTGATCCCTAATGGTTTTGGTCACCATCAGGCCAAACTTTCCCCTTCACCATGATATGGCATCTTGAAGCATAATAACCCGATTTCCACTAAATATGTTGTGGATATTCATGGTGCCATGAGGATAAAACCTAATGTTTTTGGTTAGCCGTAACCTCACCTCAAGCACAACCAGCAGGTCAAAATTCCCACTTGTACAAATGAAATATACTGCTTAACGGGCTGCCATTCAATTTTCAGAGCACATTTGTGCTCCCAAGAGGATAAACGCTTTCCATTTAGGACACTTGATGAAATTTCCTCTGGTGCCACCCTCAGGAGAAACATTTCAGCTTCACAATAGGAAAATAGAAAATTGTCATCATGTTGTTCCCTCCATCTGACACTTTAATATTCTGTGAGGAAGAGGCCTCTCGGGTAGGTGGCAAAACGTCTTCAATCCTACAATTTCACTCCAGTGGGTTACTCTTTTTGTCTTGACATATTGTGGGGTGTAATGAACATAGCAGCCACTATTTTAGTCTTGTGTGTGCTTTATTATGCTTTCCTCATTAATGATGAATGCAGTGTCATGCTTGTTGTCACTGATGCTGTAGTCTTGCATAGCCAGACCTATCTCCACACTTCGTGTTAGTGTTAGCGCTGTGCCAGTGCTGGAGAAAGGTCTGGCTGAACCCATCATCATTGTGGTATAGGGGGAAAAACGCTCTGGCTTGTTTGTATTTCTTTAAACCAATCACAATCATCTTGGGCGGTGTTAGTCCAGGATGCAGCAATGATGCCCTTGAAAAATAGATAGTGGTAGATAGCGGAAGGGGAGGAGAATTCCGACTGAAATAGTCGACCACTGACAAGCTTACACCCACAGCCTACTTCCTGTGAGTCAGACTACTGATGCTGCCATCAAGACATCAAGGCCATTCACATTGAATTTCAGGTTTGCATTGTAAAATCAAGTCAACTCCAATTTTTCAGTGGCCATGGAGCAGACCAGTGCTTGAATTGGGCCAGTACAGTACAGTACCAACTGGGTACCATTGCTTATTACATATCACCACCACTTTCTAATGAAAGGAGGTACAAATGGTTGTAAGAGGCAGACAAAGTCGGCCCGTTTCCTGCTCAAACAAGCCAAGAGAGGTGAAGTTACCAGAGAGGTGTTTCAGATATTTAGTCCACTAATTGACATAAATGGGGTGGACAAAATATTACAAACACCTCTCAGTATAATTCACTACAGTTCAACAGCACAACAAAATTCAATATGATCATACAGTAGAATCAGCACCTCTCTAAAACAGGTCCAATGAACACTGAACATTAGAACCTTTATGAAAGAGGATTTATTGCAGGACTGTTGGATTTGACTGCATTGGTTTTAACTGGTGGACCTAATAAACTGGCAACTGAGTGTACATTCATAAGTACATTTCAGACATTAGTTGCAAGTTAGTTTAGCAAGTTGCTCTGGCAAAAAGTAGACCTGGTGTGTAAATATAACAGAGCAGAGAAAAGAGCTGCTGCAGGTGGACATCGGCACACAGGCAGGAACCGGAACCGGAATGCGATGCAGCCCAGTGGATGTCAAATATGTGGGCTAGTTTAGTCCAAAAGCTGCTGGATAATATCTTAGATTTCTGCTAGCACATCCAAAACCAGTGTTTTACTTTGCAATTCTGTTTGACGTCTTTCCACAGTAAAATTACATTTTATTCACAGAATACTTCGACCATGCTGCCAAAGTTTTCATCATACTGTACTGTAACTGTCTTTCCCTGTACTGTAGTCCTATTATTTGCTGTGATTTCAGCATTCAGTTCAACATTAGCACTTTACACAGACTGTCACTCACTTTTAAAAATGAGTGTGAGCACAAAAAACTTACACTTGGTACATATATAGTATATATGAGGATGCAGATTGCTTTATTCTGCATTTTGTGTTTGTGTGTATGCTGATATTCATGCCTTGCGACCTCGCACCTTCCTAACTATGATAAAGTAGCCCCGGTCCTGTCATGGACACTGCCCTACTCCCACTGCCCAGGCATCTGCCTCCTCTGCCTCTGCCATCAGGACTGGATCTGGTTCAGATCACTCAGGCTTCAGGGAAGGTTGGGGTGGGTGGGTGTGTGGTGGGGTGGTGGGGTGGGGGTCCAATGAGAGGGCTTGGGGTTTGGGCTTGAAACCAGTCCTGGGGCCACTTTGGCTGGAGGAGAGGGAGGTTGGGAGGCCGCCATGCCCACATGGGTTATGATGGAGGAGGTCGAGGAAGAGGTGGAGGTGGATGAAGACAAGGAGCTGAAACATCAGGTGAAGTTGGGGGGGGGGCACATGCTGCTGTCAGTCTGCTTCCACACACACACACACACACACACACGCAGAAAAATCACACCTACCTCCCACTCTGGCTTGGGGACAGTGGAGTGTCATCTGGGAGGGTGTGTGGATTGTGTATGTATATGTGTGTGTCTGTGTGTGTGGGGGTGGGTGGGGGGGTTATGTATGGGTGCACTGGGTGTGAATCTCAGATCCCACGGAGGGAAGGCAGAGATCTCCCCTGCTAAATCCACTCGTCTGATCTCATCTGTCAATCACTGGAGTGATGTGTTGGTGGAGGGGAGGAGGTGCAGGCTGCTGTGGATGTGTTAGTCATGAGAGTGATGAAACCATCTCACTGCAGACTCTGCATGTCTGTTAGTAGTACAGTTACTATCAATACATGTTCTGTGACTCCTCTGTGCTCTGCAGCACAGATATCATTTTGTGATCATTTCTGAATAACTGATGTTGATATCTGCAGTGATGTTCTACGTTTCAGGTCTATTATTTTACCCACGTAACTACAGTGATTGTGTGTTGGGCTCTGAGTGCTGCCAAAACATGGGTGACCTACACTCAGTACTGTGCCTGAACACATCCTGTGTAGACCCCAGACGGAGGGGGAGCTGCTGCTCTGCTAACGTGTTGCTGACGCTATGCCTCCTGTGTAGACAGTGTATTCATGAGTTTTGTTTTCACTGTGAGCTAATTTCAATCAGATCACTTTTATTTTCCCATTTTCATGTGGATTCAGCAACACGCTACTGGCTCACCGTTGCCCCCCTGTCAGACTGTGGGCCTTGCGGAGGACAAGAGCCAAACTCACAACTGTTACACGTCTATAGCAGCTATAATAATAATCAAAATAGTGCTATGATTATAATGAAGCAAAGCCTGCGAGCTAGTTAAGGCAAGTCAACTTGAGTCCGCCGCTACACTCGCATGGCAGTGTACTTTAGCCACCAGGGCTCACTCTTTGCTCACCTGAAAGCTGTCACTTGCTGCTGCGCTTCATATGGAATTTCAAAAGCCCCACCTCCACCCCCAGCATCCACCTGTAGGCTTTGAGTCTACCATCCCCTAGGGTCAAAGTTATTGTCACTCCCCACTCCCTGCTTTGCTTAACTTGGTGTTTCCTTGTGGGGAGTGTTGAGGTCAGAGCCTAGAGGCCAAACATTAACGCTGCATATATATATAGGTATAAATTAATATACACAGATATATAAATGAAAGCGAACACAGGCAGCGTAGTGTATGATATGAGATTTTATTGTAAACATACATTACAGATTAGATAACAGGTGTCATGTTTAAGTGTCATGTCCTGAGCCTGAGCTGTTATGTCAACTGCAAATTCAGCGTACTGTGTCCTCCTGTTCTCAGGAGTTTGAGTTCAACTTGCCAAGTTGAAGGACTCCCAAAAAACACCAGTTCAGACTCGATATTGTCTGTATTCAGAAAGGCCTGTAGTTTATTAGATGGACAACATTAAACACCAAACTGAAAATAACTGAAAACAGCCCACAAAGCATTCTGTGTATGGGCCCAACACCTGCAGACAACCTAGCCTTTTCTTCTGCCATTACAGCAGTTTGTACAGCCATGCAGACCTCCTGACAGACACTTCCTGTTTACTGTAGCTACATGCACTGTGCTCAATTGTTTCACATTGTATTGCTGTTGAACGTCTGCCTGCCTGTGCTTCTCAGCTGATTAATGCAGATGGAACTTGGCTGAGTCCATGGCTGCTACCAATGTCAGAGTAATGACGCTACATCCCTACACACACACACACACCTCTGAGGAGTGTCCCGCAATGCATCACTGTGAACATTAAGTGATGATGGAACACAAGCAAACAGGGATTTGTGACACACACACACACACACACACACACACACAGAGCTGTAGTGTGAGTGTTGTAGGAAGGAGAGGGGATGATGGGGGGGGGGGGGTTCAGAAGGATGGGGTGTGGGGAGGGCAGTTCTCTTCAATTCTAGGTGATTCACGTTTGAAGTGGGCTTGCAAAATTGCTTTATGGAAAGTGGCGAGCGGCTCGGCGGGAACATTAGGAGGGAAGCAGCGGGGAGGCGGGCGTTTCATTAGGGAGCTCTGCTCCGCCTTTATTACCCGGATTTGGAGTTTTATGGTTATCATTATTTGCGATAGAATTATTATTCGCATATATCTGCTAGTCAGCTGTTTGGGTTTGGGACACTGGGAGATGGCGTCTGTGTGACTGAATGGTTTCTGAGGTGATCTGTACAAGGTTAACCATTTGTCCTCCTCTGTGTGCTGTGTGTGTGTGTGTGTGTGTGAGCTCAGGCTGTGGTCATGGTGTCAGCTCGTTCGTCGGCCTCGGCAGGTAACGTCTCAGAGGTTTCCATGGCGAGGTGGGAGCGGCTGGCGTTGGCGAGGCAGTGCTGGGTGATCTCTGCCTGAAGCCTGGTCTGAGTCTCCATCAGAAACTCATCCTGTTGATCACACACAAAAACACAACCATCAAACTCTGCAAGAGACATCAGGATTAGCATAGCATAGCAAATGGCAGAAAACGTGAGGAGGAACCATTCATATACACACATATAAATGACACACATAAGTACATCTCACAGATAAAAGAAACAGGATTTCCTTTTTGTTTTGTTCTGTGATGAATGATGAAAGAACCTTGATCCTTGATTTGTATAATTCTTTTCACAAGGGTTCCCCTGACCAGGCAAAACATTCTGTAAAATGCAGCCGTTGTCCAGGGAACAAGGATCAGACTATATCATATTTTTGCCTTTTGACATGGTCACTGTCAGGCGATCATAAAGTCAGAAATTCTTGCTGTGACTTGGCCAAGAGACACGACAGACTACACGTTGGACCCCTACCCATCTTTCATAGGTGATCAGAAAGGAGGTGTCAGGGTCCAACTTCACTTTTCCACCTGATACCACCACCAAGATAATTCCTCTTTTCCATGTTTAAAGTTGTGCCTGGAAGAGTGCTCTATGCGATGCTTGGTCAACATCATGGAACACGTCATGGACGTCAAACTCAATGAAGGCAAAAAACGTTTGTAATGCAAGTCTTTTTGTCTATGCTGCGGTGGTTATCTGCCACTACGACACATTTAACGGGATGAAATGAGCAATAGTTTTCATTTTCATTGCTGCCACCCCACGTCTCTCAGATCGTGCTTGTGTTTCTTGCACCATGGAATGATTTTCGTAGTGATGTCACCATGCTCCCAGAACTCAGCAATTAATTTGGTAAGTAGTGTTATTATTACTAATATTGAAATGATGGCAGAAACTATGAAAATAAGACCTGAGTGTCCTTAGGAAAGGTCATTGCTTCATTAAAATCAAAATGGTTCATCCCACTGGGAGCATGAATGTGCTCAGATTCTTATATAACAATTAGCTCATCACATTATAAATCATCTTGTGCACAAAACTGACATTTTGTCCTGAAGGTGGAGCTGGGGAAAACCCCAAAAAAGAGTCTAAAATTGAAAGGGCTCATCCTCTGGGGACACTATATGTGCATCAGTTCCACGGCTGCTATATTTTTAGATTTCTTGTGTTATTGTGGAAATGTTTACCTGATGGTGGCACTAGAAGAAAGGTCATGGAATCCCTAAAATCATTATAATTCATCCTCTTGGGAGCATGAATGTCCCCAAATTTCATGGCAATCTGGTCAGATTAGTTAATAAGATATCTTGCTCTGGACCAAAGTGTTGGGTGGACATACGAGTCATCCTTAGGCATGGCTGCTATCAGGGCATAACTCTCCTTTGTGATTAAATGTTAGATTTGTTATGTTAGATGATTTCTGCGGAATGTTGCCAAACTAAATGTGGATGGGACAAGTGACAGAAGACACAAATGAAAGGGTGGAGAATAAGAGGACATAGCAGAAGACAGGCAGTGTGCTAACTCCTGTTCGCCAGAATCACTGATGCACTTTCCTGCCACATAAATTATCGCAGGAAAGCCCAGCATCCCAAAAACCAACAGCAGCAGCAACACGTCTGGACAGCAGCTCAAGCCAGCCTCTTATCCCTCTGTCATCACTCTCTGCTTTGTCTTTTTAAACACATGGAAATAGATTATGACACCAAGGCCAGCAGTTTTGAAAGGATCCATTTATGGTCGTCAAAGACGCAAAGGGAAAGAAGCCTGAGTGGACCTGAGGTGTGATAAACAAGTGCCTTCATCATTGAAACACCTGTCAATCAAGCAAACACCCTGAAACATATTTCTTTTTAAAGCTACATTAATAAATATTTTCTATATCAGTAATAGATCAACAGACTATGCAGTGTGAAAGGGGTCACTTGTGTTGGAAAATCCACAGGCAATTATCCCCCAGCTCTGCTGAGCTGTTTAGCCTCTTTCAGCTCATTGTTTTGGTATTAAGGCCAATAAACTCTAGCCTGGTTGCAAACATCTGAACACCACCCACATCTCCAATTTGTTCAGCGATGCAAATGGATGTTATACTCATTGACACTTGTTTTATGCCAGTCAGTGATTTGTAGGTAGGATTAAGAATGGGGGCATCAACTTCCCGTGCCAGAGCCAGAAAAATGGCAACAAAAATGGCGACAACTGTGGATGAAATCAATGTAGCTGACTGTTGCAAGTTGCCTTCAATAAATCACCACAATTAAATCCCTGAAACAAAAGTGAATTTTTCATAGCAACAGCATAGCATCCATAGCACAAATATCGGTTGACAATGATGCTGGTGAGACGAATGTGTCACTTATCAGACTGAAGGAATGAAGTGAAATGAAATGGCAACTCAGTCTGATTAATGGTGGTTGAAGCTACCTGCTACCTGTGGAAAAAAATGGAACATTTAGAAGCTAAAGAGACAGATTTTTTGGAGTGAATATTGGACAAAATCAGGTGGACAGACACAACTTCAAACACATGCTAACGTTGCTTTGTGTCTGCTGGATGTGTAAATAGGCAAATGTTAGCTAACACACTCTCCATAACAACTTGAGGTTATGCTATGCTATTGTTGAGTTTTCAGCTTGTTCCACTGCCCCCAAGTGGCCAAAAAAAACAACAACCAGCCAACCAAACAAACTTTAAAGTCACAGTCTTTAGCTCCAGTCCTGTGATGTATGTCCAAGTGAAACGGAATATATGGGTGGAATTTAGTTACGAGAGGGAATAAATCAAATTCTTGTTCAAAAGTACTAAGATCCTGCTCTGCTAGCTACCCATGAATGGTCACGTGTGCTTTTATATGTTGGTCGGGGTTAGCTAGTCACCCCACATGACATTTGATTTGATACATTTATGTAACCACCCCAAGTTCAGGATGAGCTGTTATATAGATATTTAGACGTTTTACAGAAAAAGAAAGGAGAAGTATTTCCATGTGGTTTTTTTTTAATTTTTATTTGTTTTTGACATATTTAGCATGTAACAAGAGGTAAATGAACAGTTAACACAAGGACACAGGATTAGAACTTGGAAAATGTATTTTCCATTTCACTGTCTCTTTAAGCATTAATATGGAACAATGATTCTCAAGTACACACAGTAGAACAAATGAATTAACTAGCCCGGACCTAACCTTAAACTACTCACTTTGTACTGTATTTAAGGAAAGAAGCTGGGTTTTTCTATAGAAATAATACACTGTTTAATACAGCCACCAGCTAGTGGCCATTAGAGGGACCACAGCTTGGATTTAACCAAACAAACAATCGTCACAAATGTACAACCTACATAAAAACAAAGAAATGGAAACCAAAAAGACATATACTGTATTATACAGTTTTAAAAGCTTATTGCATATTATAACCTAGTGGCTCTCAACTTTTGTGGCTTGTGTATCCTTAAAATAAAGCAATGTTTGTGAGCCACTCAAATAGTTTGATTTGAATAATTTTTAGAAGAAACAGAAAACTAAAGCTAAAGAATAAATAAGATAAAAAGATAAAAATGATCCCGTCACCCCTCCGATTTATCCTGCGACCTCTGTGGGGGTCCTTATCCCAATATTGGGAAACACTCCCAAATTTCCTGTCTGTCATTAATAATAACTGACTAATCCTCACGACTACAAAAAATTTGCTTTCAGATTTTTTACGTCATTAAGTTTGATATAGCCTTCCAAAATAAAAGTTTTTAAAAACACTCCAGCTGCCTTAAAAATGAACATTTTCCTTTACAAAAAGAAACGGAACTTTCTGAGCTGCAGCATGCACTTCTCTTTTCTCCTCCCTCCCTCCTTTCTGTTCACCCCCCCTCCCCTCAGTGGCGGCGGTCTGCAGCAGAGCAGTTAATAAAGAGATTGATTATCGGCCTGTCAGGAAGTGACAGTTGGACAGGGCTGCTCTGCGTGAATGACAGGGGGCACGCTCACCACGCAGCAGCCCGCCTGACACACACACACACACACACACACACACCCAGATGCCTTTGCCAACACTGGGGATAGGTGAGGTGGTGGAGGAGGAGGATGTGGGGGGGCTGGATGGGTGAGAGGCGGGCATGTGGAGAACAGCATTGCAGCCTTCTGCTGGTGGAAGAGGTTTGTCTGTGTGTGTGTGTGTGCGGGTGTGGGAGTGTGCATATGTGTGCATATGTGTGTGTGTGTTGGTAGTGGGGGTGGGGGGGGGGGGGGGGTCAGAGTTCACAGCCACTGCCTTCTGTAGAGAGAGAGAAAGAGGGATGCCAATGACACCATACACAAGAGCCAAAGGGGTCAAAAGAGACTCAGGAACACACACACCCTCACACACACACACACACACACACATGCTGCTGGGTATCTGTGAACCCACAGTACAAACACACACACAGAACACAAGACAAACCCAGGATATAGCTGATTTATACACTGGTAAATACCAGTGGGAGACCACAAAACCTCAAACACACACACTAAGCCACCCCCAGGGATAGTTCTGAGTTTTCAGGTAGTTTTGGTGTAAAGTTGAATTTGCTGATCATGTGGCCTGCTGGAGCCCAAAGGATGTTTTCCTAAACACAATCATTGGAAAAAAAGCATCTGTAAATCACTCTGTAAATACTCTAAAGTGACTCTTTGTAGTTTCACACATTAGGTCCAATAAAAGTGAAAAAGTTTCAAAGAGCAGTATCAGATCAAATAATTTCATGCTGCTCATGTGTGCGGGGAGCCAGCAGGAAGTGAGCTCCGCCGGAGAAGGCCTCTAATGCCCTGTTAACCCAAACCTTACAAGCCCCAACCTGATCTTACCCTAACCTACAAGTGAATGGTTAACCTGGGGGGACCAGCTGTGAGTCCCCATAATGTGTGTGAACAGATTTCGTCTCTACAACACAATTATTATTAAGTATACACACCTACACACAATCACCTACACACACACACACACACAATCACCTACACACACACACACACACACACAATTGAATTAAATCTGGTCTCCTATGGCAGCAGTGGTTACTGGTAAGAGGAGATCTGCTACCACTCCCACCTCTCCCCTGAATACTTCCACTGAAGGGTGGTAGCGGGGGCAGAGGTGGGGAGTATACAGTTCATAACAACCCCCCCCCCCATACCTCACTCATTGCTGAAAGGGAACACATGCCAAGGAAGAAGGAGAAAGAGTCGAGGAGGAGGGTGGGGTAGCTTCCCCTGTTCCTTGTCTTAGAGACTGGAAGAGTACCCAGCCAGGCCTGTCCTTCCTCCTGGACCCTGGACTTTTTACACTTACATGTAGTGGTGAGAGCATCTATTATCTATCTACAGTATTAAATGTCCCTACAGTCACATGGGATTATTTTGGCAGTGCTACGGCACAAACCAACCACAGGCAACATATAGCGACTGGCTGTTGTGGCGGTGAGGAACATATGCCATGTAATGAGGCTGACAAGGTGAACACAAAGGAACAAGCTGCCCTCCCCCCTGTGGAAGGAGCCCCAGGGGGCTTTAGCTAAAGGACACATAGCTGATCTGAGTGAAGCATGAGATGCCAGAGGTTATTTTGTTTATAAAATGATCACATACTGTGTGTTCTATTTCATGCCCTATGCTAAGTGTAATTTTGATGTAGGACTAAGTCAGAATAAGTCTGTTGATATTCTATATTTTTCTTGTCATTAAAGTATTGTGTGTGTATCACAGCCTAATATCTCTTCTTCCTCTGAGCCATAAAAACTATTAAAAGCAAATCACACACTGTTGTTCCTTCATTACCATGAACACACACACTGTAGTTTATTTGGACTCAGTCCCTCATACACTGTCCTGCTGCTCCAAATACTCATTAGAGCACCACATGTGGATTCATCCGCTGCTGAAAATAGTCCCCAACAAATGCACTACTTCCTCCCGTTTGATAAAAACTACAGTGAGCAGCTGTTTGAGGAGTACTGAGCCTTTTTAAACATGAAACTATCTATCTGTGAGCTGTTTAATAGATTTACATCTTCAGGAGGAACCAATGGGCTTGGAGCTGAGAGCCACAGACAGGAAGTCAAAAAGTACTGAAAGTGAGACTAATGCAGTGGTTCCCAACCTTTTTTGTTTGTGACCCTTTATAATTAAGCAATATTTACTTATGAGCCCTCACACAGTTTATGGCCTTAGTGTGGACATGAGTTGTGAGCAATTCAAGCAGTTTCTCAGACGGTTTCATTTGCAAGATTTTTAGAGACGTAGAAAGGTAAAAGTATCCAGTATTATAATATATATTGTATTTTTTCTGACTTTTTTTCTATCTTTTTTTTTCTTTCCCAATTATCTGGTGGCCCCTTATATTTATGTAGGAAGCTTGGGAACCTGTGGACTAACACATTACTGATTTGTCTTTTTCACAGGATTTGTTGACAGTACTATAAAATAAAGAATATTACAAACCTTATTCTTTAAATATTAATATACACACACCAGCCACCAGATATTGGCTTAGTTGAGATTTGTGGGTTTGGCTATGACTTTGAATTATTATATTTTAAACATGTGTGTATTCCTCATCAGTAAAAAATGATTTTGTGTAAAATGTAGATATGGCTGGTGATATCTGCTGATGTAGATCATGTGATATGATCCAGAGCAGCTACTTAATGGACGCTATTTTCTGCTGTTTCTAAGGTTATACACTTCAAACCTCAGCATGTAATAACTGACTAAATAATCTTGACTCAAGGTCCATGCACTAATTTCTTTTTTTGCATGCTTGTAAACTACTGTTCCCAAAGTCAAGAATAAAGCATCACATTCATGTAATAAATGCCATAAAATGTGCTTGAATGTAGCCAGATCATTGGTGTTAGAATGAGTCAGGCACCCAGAGTTATAAAGGAAATATACATTTTTATTGGGTTAAAAGGGGCCCAATTTCTCTAGTGGAGTTTTCTCTTTTTTTAGGTTTTCATTTTCAGTTTATTATTCTTAATTCTATAATTATAACCTCCATCTGACACTGAGTTTTGTTACTGAACTCATCTGGCCTTTCAGTGTCACTGCTCTTTTTATGCATTTCACCCTTTTTATGCTTCTTGCAATTTCAAAAAAACAGACCCGTTTTTGCATCAAGAAGCATCTGTGCTGCGGTCTAGTCATTGTTTATGTGCCGAATGTTTTCTGAAAGTTTTAGTATCTGATTCCTTCTTGTCCATTTTGATGTGTAAACTGACTGTACATCTCATGGGAATGTCATGCCTTAATATCTTTTTTTTTTACTACATGGAATAGAGGTGCCAGACTTTCAGCAAAGCAAAACTAATTTACTGATTTCACAAACACACCCACTCCTTCCCCCCAATACACACTACATGGTTCTTTTGCACTTGATCGGAACGTGGAACAATCAATACCTCTAGATTGAGTAAGCGGACTGCTGAGCCTGGAATCAAGATGTTTTTTTTCCCTTTACCGACAGAGAGGCGGAGAGCGTTTCACACCCAGAGAGGAGGAATAAGAGTGTGGGAGGAGGAGGAGGAGGAGACGCAGATGGACAAGTGCTTTTACGGCTGAGTCTTCCTCTGGCTCGGTGCCACGGCCACAGACTCTCTTTGTTTGCCCGGCTACTAAACTAATAGAGATAAAGGCAGGTTCCTGCTGGCCCTGAATTAGAAAGTCATTAAGGAATATAAACACACATGGGAGCACACACACACACACACACACACACACACACGTATTTACATGTACACATGTGCATAAGTGTAGAGATGCAAAGGTACTCATGCATGTACAAAAATGCTCTGTATGTGGGAACAATTTCAATGGCTGCTTCTGCAACATCAGTACAGAATACAAGCTCAAAATGACACACACACACACACACACACACACACACACACTTCCACACCTTCTGTCAGTGCTAGAAATCCAAACAAACTCTTGTTTCCGGACTCGGTGCCAAGGGGAACTCCTTTTTGCCACCACACAATTACTTCTTTCTTCACATTCTCCTCCATTTTCTGCCTTGTCAAAATTCTAATGTGAGTGTCAAGGGCTCCATTTGACTGGTTGGTGTGTGTGTGTGTGTGTGTGTGTGTGTGTTTTCTATTATTATATTTCAAGGGCTGATAGACATCTTTGATGGCTCTCTGTGTACAAATAATGTAGCCTAAAACTGTGTGTGACCAATTATTTTTTTAAAGCAGCAGTTACCAACCCGGGTGTCGGGACCCTACAAGGGGTCGCGAGATGATTAGGAAAAACTAAATGCAACTAAAAACCATAGACACTCTGTGACGAGGAGTCCCAAAGATCTATTGCTTCATGTTTAGGGGTTGCTAACAAAAAGAGCTGGGAAACACTGCTTTAAAGGATTAATCTGCTGATATTCCATATTTTTCTTACTGTCAAAAGACCAAATCCAGCAATGCCTTAGTCCGTCTCACAGTACGTTCTGACTTCCTGTCTGTGGCTCTCAGCTCCAAGCCCATTGGTTCCTACTGAAGGCGTAAATCTTTAAAAACAGCTCACAAATAGATAGTTTCATGTTTAAAAAGGCTCAGTAATTTCCTCAAACAGCTGCTCACTGTAGTTTTTATCAAACAAACAGGAAGAAATAGTGCATTTGTTGGGGACTATTTTCAATGGCAGATGAATCCACATTTGGTGTTCTGCTTTGGTGCAAGTATTTGGGGCAGCAGGACGGTGTAGAAAAATACAGACTATCACCAGACTTGTCCTTTAACAGCATCCAAAACCACGAATAAGTTTGATTTAGTCCTTGCATTAAATGCAAAGGACAGTCACTTTTGAAGTGACAGCATGTTTTCAGTCTTGTGTCTTGAATTTTGCTTTCTTTCTTTCTTTCTTTCTTTCTTTCTTTCTTTCTTTCTTTCTTTCTTTCTTTCTTTCTTTCTTTCTTTCTGTTTTATTAATTTTATTTTACTAGTTTATTCAACAGGAACAACCATTGATCAGCAGAAAAAACAAACTGTAAATGAGCCAGAGATAGTCTAGAAGGTTCATCCCCATCTGTTGTCCCTGGACATATGTTAAAAAGACACCATAACATATTGAATAAAATCAACATACACCATAATAAAAATGCATGATAGTACAGTATACCTCCACTATCTTAATTAAAAGTAACAATAAACTCTGTACTTGGTGAAAAATACAAAAGTATTGTCATAAAAATGTACTTTATATATAGTTAGGTAGACAGATCTATAACAACCCTTCATATTTTAGAAGCTGATCATATGTTTTACAGTGCATGCAGAGTAACTAAAGCTGTCAGATAAATGTAGTGCAGTAAAAAGAGCAAGATTCCCCTCTAAAATGTGGGGAAGTGGAAGTTTAAAGTAGCACAAAGTACCTTAAATTTGTACTTAAATACAGTACTAGTAAATGTACTTAGTTACTTTCCACCACTACCAAAATAAACCCACAACATAACACATGGTGGTTAGCTACATTCCACAGGGAGCAAGGACGCACTGGTAAAAAAGAAAGGAACAGCAGACAGGATCAAGACAGGCAACAAGATGGCAGCAGAAGACAACTAATATCCTCATTTTCACATGTTTGAATATGAATACTGAGCCACAGCTTCAGGTGAAAGAAAGCTAAGTATTGACTTTTGTGCACTGAATGTCATACTTTTTTTTTGTATTTTAATCATGGATTGTGCCGTTAAAGTGACATTGAAAACTCACAGATCAAAACCTGTTCCAGTGAAATTCTATCAGCTTGTTAAAAAAAACAAATTTACTAAAATATAGTGGCACGTCAGGTACGCCGGGCAACATTTTCTGCAGTCGTGGTCGATGCTGAACCCTAATTTCAACAACCAGACATTTGGGAGGTCTGCCCCCTTCCTCCTCGCCTGATGTTTCCACGTGGGATCGCCTCAGCCTCTCTCTCTCTCTCACTCTGCCGTCTCAACATTAGTTAAGATGGCTGCACGGTGGCTGCCGGGAACGAGCGTTTAAAGCTCTCCGAGGTGCAGGCGGCTTAAACTGGCTCATTTGTTAGCTCTGCATTCCCGAAGACAACCTTACAAATGGAGCCACTGTCCAATTGTTATTAGCAGGGAGGACAGATGCAACGGCTCCAATCTGTTAGCCTGGCTCAGGACGGACCGGGAGACTGAGACACACACTGAAGGGTCAACAGGGTCAGACTAAAGCTGATACATGAGGAGGTGTGCTTTCTATATGGTACATGTTGAACGGAGTCTTATTTTGAAATCAGCGCCGAGATAAAGCGATAGAGAGTGGAGAAGATGGTCTTTATCGAATGTGAACATGTGCAGGTTCAGAGGCGGATCAATTTTAACATTTACACACACACACACAAAGCATAACAATACCTGTGCCTAAACCAAGGCTCACAGAGCATTAAAATGTGTTCATAAAAACAGAAAAAAAGAGAGGGAAACAGCATATGGAAGCCCAGGCAGAGGCATTCTTATTTCTATCTGTGAAAATTCATTACGGATTCTCACAATGAGTGTGTGTGAGAATTCAGCGTTTGTTCTCGTCTCGGGCTAAACAAAGGCACATGTGCTCGTTTTCAGAGCGGGACGCAGCGTGGCCTGATTTCAAAGGCACAAGTTGAAAGACGACAGACAGCTATTTACAATATTTATACATTTAGGATGCTGATACTATGCATATTACATGTCTGTCTTCCACTGTGTGTGTGTGTTAAAGGCGACAACAGTGGGGAAGGGAATTGCTGATGAAAAAAGGTTACTTTGGAAATTCTCTGATAATTGGTGCCTTAAAAGGAGCTCATTTTTAACTATGTCACCACGACTGCTCGATGACAATTAATCTGTTTGCGGCTGCTTCCTTGGCATCTGTGCCAATTACTTTATATGCTAATATATGTAAATGACATCTCAGATGCCAGTTTCAAGTGTTATGCGAGTGGCGTATTGTGTCTTTTTTTTAAGTCATATTGTTGAGGCTGATCAACAATGCGAGTGCTTTAAATTTGGAGGTGTGTAAGTTATTAATTTCTTCCCCGGCTCAGTGTTTCCTCAGAAAACACATTTACTCACTCACATATGATACATTTCAAATGAATTCCAGGATTTGTCTTTTCTCTTTTTTTTTCTTCCCCGAATTTGCCTCCTGTCAGGGTGGAAAAGTCTTTAAATAAACTATTAATTTACACAAAAGATAATTACACAGTTTGTACATATTAAATAGACAAAATGTGCAAAGCAAAAAAAAAAGAAGAAAAAGTGTTGTCAGGTCTTTATGGGAGAAACGATGCGATATATTCACAATGCAAAAACATTCACTTTTAAATCTATTTCTGCAGAAAATGACGGTTCATTTGACATTTTTCTGTTTTTGTTCAATAATAATAACTAACTTTAATATAAAAAAAAGACCTTGGTTGAGTGTGAACAGTCCATGATGATTTGTACATACAGTGACATTTATTAATTTTTTCCTCTATGTTAGTATGAATTTCTTTTGAGGTCACACTGCTGGATGATACCAGCCCTAATAAAATGCCCCAAACAACTTCCAATATTAGCACAAGCCTAGCGTCGAGGCTCTCTGCCAGAGGTCAGGACTGACAACACTTTATTTGAACCCCCTGTATTTAGCATTGATATGTAAGCACGTAACAGTTGATACCATACTATAATGAAGTTGGAAGCAAATATGAGTTTATTTATGTATTTCTCAATGATTAACACTGTAAATCTACAAATGTATGTTTTGCTGTGCACATGTATAGAATACTGTGGGTGTACTTGTGCATGCATGTAGTGTATGTTTTAAATGTCTATGTGGATAAACCTGTAGATGTCTGAATATTATGTTTATGTGTTGCTGGGGTAAGTGGGGTGGTTGGGGTGGGTAGTAGGGATGTAACCAAATTCGGACAGATAATACTCTCTGAACAGATTAGAACAGAGTCAGAATGTCACCCCCCCCCGTCACCAGAGTGAAACGGTCTGCCACGAACATCAATTCACTTCTTCGAGTCATAATTCAGTCAAATGGAAACACACAGAAATGCTACACTGGCTGGGTGTGTGGGGATGTGTGTGAGTGGGATGGTGTGGGGTAAGAGAAATGATTTGAATTTACAGTGAGAAGTATACAGTTTCTAAACCTGTATTCGTGGAAACGAACTACTGTGCATACCTGTGAATTTATTCATACAGAAAGTGAATTAAAAAAAATTGCAAAGAAAATAAAATGTTTGCTGAAATAAAATACAGTGTAAAATTGGCAAAATTAGTAATAAAATCAGTGAATATCTCATTAAAGATAACAAAGACAGAAACCTGACAAGGCTTTCCTCTCTCCACTGGACACATTATGGTCAGTACCCAAAAAAGTCTGTTTAATACCCATCTGAGGAAGTTGCAGTACATTTCTCTGCATGTGACCCGGTTAGGTGTTTAATGCTAAATGCTTTCAGTTGTAGCCTCCACCCATTCTCACAGACTGTACATAACAGCATCAATCAGGAGACCTGAACAGCTCATACTGTACAGCAAACGGAGGATTCGCTCTGTTATTGAGTGGAGGTGGAGTAACGCTGAGTAAATGTTAATGAATGCACTTTGAGCGTATTCACAGAGCCCTTTTCTCTTCCTATAAATGGCAGTAATTACCAACATTTCCTCCATCGACAGACACACAGAGCTGCTTTAAGACGCTTCTCTATTGTTCCTCCTCATCCTCGTCTCTGTCCTCTGCTCTGTCTGCAGCCTTCCATCACTCCGACTGAAGATGTCACTGTTGTATACCAAATATCTGCTCCCACAAGATGGGTGCGTGTGTGTGTGTGTGTCAGATGAGAGAAAATGTTTTCATGTTCATCAGTGAGAAACAAAGCTATGTTGTATTTAAGCCGTTTGACTGTGAAGTTTTGACAATGCAGGGGGTACAACAGACAAAAAAAAAAAAAAAAGAAATCCATTAGAATTAATCCAGCTGAGTGATCTTTAAATAAGAGATAAACACATTAATGTAAACTCAATACAACTAAATCACATTTTTGAATTTGATTGTCGAGCAAATAAACATAAATTGTGTTAAAGTGCAATTTTAAGCTTTGAAAACTGTCACTTTTCTTATTATTTTCTTGTTATTTAGCACCTTATTTAGTCCTAAAAATCATTTCAGTTCATTTTTCACTGTTGCGTCCCGTGCAGTACACACAGATTTAACACGGCCTATGAAAATAGAAAAATAATAGGTATTATTCCAGAGCTGAGGTATTCATTACAACAATTATGAAATGACGCTTGTGACTGGTGTTCAAGGGTGGGAGGTGGCGCATACACATGCATTGTTATCCGGCTTCGCTGCAGTCTTCTGCTGTGCATGTTGGGCTGTATCTTTTTTTTTTTTTTTTTTGTAATTACATCATCAACATATTTGGGAAGTTATGATTTGATAATTATATTGAGGTTCGCCGGAAGAGAGACGATTAAAAAAAGAGTCAAAATACAAGTCATGGGAATGAAAACAAGAGGCTGAACATGAGACCTCCAAATATGGTGTCTGAATAAAACATCTGACATTCCTCTGACCCTGTATGCACAAACACACACACACACACACACACACACACACACACACACACACACACACACACACACACACACACACACACACACACACATTACTTTTACTCATGTCAGTGTATTTGAGTAGATTTGATATCTTATAACCAATTCAACAGGCTTTTTATGATGATTAGAGGCGGATGTTTGTGTGTACTTTGTCTTTTGTGACAAGAGATATTGAATTATTATTTTCATGACTGAACCTGAGAAAAAAACATGCTCTCATCAGTGAATCCAAAAAAATTAACTTCCATTTAAAATAAACTTTCATTTGGCCACATTTCGTTTTAATCTCCACTTCATGATAATTCCAAAAGGTGGCACAGACTGTGTAAATTGAACACCACATCTTACAGTGACAGGTGAGATGAGACATGACTGACTGATGAAGAATGTTTCTTTATGTATTGAAGGTGTTTTGCTTATACTGAATTTCACAGAGATATTGATAATTACTGATAGATCAATAAAAGGCTCCAGTCCTAGTCATGGCTGGATTAAAAAACAAAAAACAAAAAAAAAACAACTGGAGTGAGCAGCTGTTTTAGGAAATTACTATATAACTATATATTTGTGAGCTGTTTATAAAGATTTACGTCTTCAGCAGGAATCAATGGGCTTGGAGGTGAGAGCCACAGACAGAAAGTCAGAAACACCAGCCTTAAATGTTTGTACATGAAAATACTCCATGTGAGCATAATAACTTCAATAATAAAGCTATCAGAACTAGTCTGTGACACAGGGCCCTTCTACATGACTGGGTAATCATGCAGGATCTGGTTCAAGGCTCTTGTCAATATTGATTTAAGTTGCTGTTATAATTTAGTTGTGCAAAGTCACAAACAAATTTGCGCTTGATTAAATTACAACCCATACACACAGTGAACCTGCTGGGACTTTGGGGCCTCCTGAGGATGTGGGTTAAAGGTCTTCACAAGTCCAAAATTTGCACAAGATCTGACACAGACCTCTGGAAAACTTCCTCAAACCCGAGATGCATAAATGAATAATAATATATATATATAAAAAAAAAAAGATGCAATCCAAACGGGGAACCAAGGATAATCAGACCCGGTCCCAATAGACTAGAGCACAATTAGGCCCATTCCAGCTGCAGTCAACCCAAATAGACCCACACAACCAGAGAACAACACTGACAAAAGAAAAGTTTATACCCGATATTTTCCCTGCACACACTCCCCATCTTGCACAGTTTTTTATGACGCACCAATGATCAGAACTAAAAGCGGGTCCACTCAGCTCCACTAGACATACTGACAGACAGACTCAAGACCTGCAGCAATACACTGGGACTACTCCTGACCAGATCAGATTGAATATCATTTGGATCTGGCCTTAGTTGGGACCCAGGTCCGGTCTCGGATACTAGGAAACAAAAAGGCCCATAGACACCTCTAGTCTGTGGTCCAGAGGCAGCTGGTAATCCAGCCTTGGTCCAACTTGCAATTCTTGCTATATCAGTGGATAGTAGCAGGTAAAATCTGTGACTTAGTGATACTGAATTTTCTGTTTCAATCATCCTGCATAATGCATCTCCTCTACTGTGACTTTTTAGCACTGCATGGGAATGCTCACGTGTAATTAGGTCTGGTTTTGCAATCAAAGTCCGTAACTTTTACTAATTACATTTTAAATTTGCTGTTTTTAAACTTAGGTCTTGCATAGTTTAGTTTCTTTCCAACAAAACAGACAAGTGCTCCACCAGTATTCGGCTACTCTCTGACCTTACGGCGCCCCACCTACCGGTACCAGTCTTTCTCTCTCTCTCCTCTCTCCATCCTACCCTGTATTTATCAGGCTGTGTGACTTTCTAATCCCTCTCTTTAGCAGCGGTGTGTGAAAGCTAACACTCCCCCATGTGATCATGGAGCGCCCTGGGCTGCTGATTATCTGGAGAGACCACCGCAGAGACCCCCGGCCATGCTCTCCCAAGCCAGCGCCGCTTTAATTCTGCCTAATTGATCTTCACACTTTCCTAACTTTTTTCCCTCCCTAAATCAACACAGGTAAAGAAATCTGTTTGGATGTTCTGGCTGCAGGAGATTACACTCCATCGTCATTTTTTAACTGGATGTTGTTGACAAATTCTCTCTTTCTTTCTTTAAATTGAACTCTTGAAATGCAGAAGCAGAACTTTGTGAAAAATAACAAAACAACAACCATACACCTAGTATATTATTGGATGGATTGCCATGAAACGTGATTCATCATTCATGTTCCTCTCAGGATGAACTGTAATAACTTTGGTGATCCTCTGACTTTTCATCTAGCGCCATCATTGGGTCAACATGTTACTTTTTCCCAATATTTGGTTTATGACCAAATACCTGCAGAACTAATGACATTCCCATCAGCCAACTGGACTTTCTCTTTAGTGCTAATTAGCTAATGTTAGCTCACTAACATGATAAACGATGTGTCCAAACAGAACATGAGGAGAATTTTAGAGGCGGTGTGATTACATCGCATGCACACGTCTTACCCACAGACTGAGGCTAAGACGTGTCAGTGCAAGTTGAAAATGTCTCAACTTATCCTGAGGCTTTATGACTCTGCTTCATAAACGTATTGTTACATGGATGAGAGGAAAAAGAAGAGTGTCTGGAGGGAAATGACGGTGACTGGTGTTCCTGAGCACAAACACACACACACACAGTCAGTGTGTTTGTTTCTAGCTAGCTTAGAGCTACCATCTGTTCAGCTGGTACACTGGCTGTTTGGGTCAAGTCCACACAAACGGTCCAGCAGATTCACACAAATGACGAGAGGCAAACATTTGCTTCACTATCTGTCTGAACCCACCTTAAGGTGGTGAACATGGAAAACATTAGCTCAAAGCACCAGTGTGCCTGAGTACAGACTCACAGAGCCACTGTAGATGCTGAGTCTTCTCAGGTGCCATTACTTCCATTAAAAACAATCTGACTTTGAACCACAAAGAAAAAAATAAAGTGCACTTGTTATTTGCTTCCTTTCAATTTCTTTTCCCAAAGCTTATTGAAGGATGTCCGAGGCTCCTCTGCCGTTACTCCCAAAGCTCTTTGCATTTCGTCTCCTCTTCAGCTTTCCCGACGCTCCTCAATGCCACCTCTCTGAGGCGTTTAATGACTTTGAGTGAGTCGACAGCGGCCGTGGCGCTACCTGTGATTGGGTCTTTACACAGGTGAATATGCAATCCAGGGCTTGGTAAAAAGCCTCCACGTCCGTGACATTTCCCAAATGGACTCCCTGAGGGCAAACCCTGCAGACTGCCTCACCATTAGTTTTGTCTCTGTGTTGTCTGTAAGGGTGGCTGAATTACAGACTGTTTTAAAAGTCATACTTCTCATGCAAAACAGAGCACCACCCCCATGTCTTTTGCACTGTGGCATTTAGTTCCACTCTAAAATTGGAATATGGAAGATGGGAATTAAAGGCTGGCTTTTCAAATGCCTTTTGTGTATGTTTTCTGCTGTTAGGACAGAGCCAGGGGAGATGTATCATCAGCTGATGGCAGCTTTTACTCATCAGCACGCAGCAAAGTCATTAATAAATATATGCAAACATTTTTCATACATGTGTACTTGCGGCTTATGAGTATGTTGGTGGGTACTACAGTATATATAATATGTAAGAGAGCGCATGTATAAAAATGTATTTACAATGTAGTGGGAGAGAGGAAAGCAGCCCATGTGAAGGAGTCATTTCAGCAGCTTCCGCCTGAGCTGAGCAGCCATATGTACGGAAATGTTTCAGCAGTCACCTCGACATGTTCTCCGAGGTTACCGTGTTGGCGAGGTGTGTGTGTGGATGGAATATAGGTCACCTACACCTTAGTTATGCCAGGTCGTCTGTCAGAGAGCATCTTAGTCACTGTTAATAATCAACGAGCCACCTGTCATTATCTGTTTTCTCAATAACTGGTAGAATGAGCCTTAAAATAGCGATGTGTGTCATTTTGTGTTTTATAAAATCGAGAAGGGTCCAATCGCAGGCTTCGTCTCCATCTGGGGACTCCTGAGCGTGTTCTCCCCACCTCCAGAGCAGCCATTCTGTGTTGTTTCGCAACAGGGAATAACTCCGATGGAAACAACACTATTTTGTGACACCTACTGACTAAACTTAAATTTAAAACCCTGGTCTCTGTTCAAAGATGGTGTGTGGCGTCGATGTGAATGTCCTCCTTGACCACTGACTATTGGTCGATGACCTTTGACCTCTTCCCAGGGGACGCTGTGAGAGGTTTCGGTCTGGGTAGCTGATGTCTGCTCCTTGTGTTCATTCTGTCTCTTGTCCAGGGTCCTTTCACCGCTGTAGAGTTCCCCACAGCTGTTGTCACACACCACTCCAGGTGAAAGCTTCGGAAAAAGCTTGATAGTTGAGTAAAGATTATTTTGTCAAAGCACTATTCACAAGGTCAAGAATGAACTTTCATGCCCACTGTTAAATTGAATTAAACTTAAAACTTTACAACAAACAAACAGATTGAAGGCAGAAAACACAGCTAATGTTAGATAAATTGTTCTGGCTAGCTACCTAGCTAATCCAGTTTACCATGACCATCTCTCAAATAATCCAAAAAAGCATGTCCTGGTTGACAGCTGTCATTTTTTGCTAGTTGGGTCGTTGTCAATATTTGTAGCTCTTACTACTATACCATTTTTATGGAAATGGTATCGCATTGTTTTCTTGTGTTGTTGAACAGCAGCCAGTTTGAGGTGGACAGACTGGAAGTTGGCCTGCTGCGACTGGCAATGTTCAAGTAAATCCTTATGAGGAGACGTAAAATTGTTACTTCCTTATGTGAAATAAGAAATAAAGAGATTTTGAGCAATGTTAGCCTGCTTCCAGACCTCTGAATCACCACACACATCTCAGATTTGTTGAGTGAATCAAACAATCGACCAATCAGAGCTTTGTAGACGGGACTAGCTACATAGCTAGCTAGCTGTCTAGCGACATTCATAAAAAATAGGGACAGGTAAAGGGCGACAAAAACGACAATAGGTATGAAATAGATTGATGCAGCCGCACTGGTTGTTGTAAGTCGCCTTAAATAACAACTTTTAAATCTGCTTTGATCGAAAAATGCGAAATACAAAAAATGTTACGTTAACTGCTCCTAGCAACACCGGCCACAGCTACGCACTGACTGAAAGTGATTAACCAACCAGATGTACTAGACGTCTGGAAAATTCAGATAACATTTACAATAAGCCACATTGCTTTCCCTTTTCTCCCACACTGAAAACCTTTGGCTTTGATTGCTTAGTAAGAACAGTGCCCTTCTTTTATTTTGTTGCCATAAAGCACATAAAGCAATATGGAACAAATCTCATTATATACAAACAGTATATAATGATACTAAAAATAATAATTAATAAGTAAAACAAATGACATTTTGACATAAAATATTTGTAGCACATTGAAAAACAAGATTTCTTTTAGTTTTTTTTTTTTTACTTCTTTAGTCGGTGCACTCACCACTGAGCATCTAATAAAGCAGCTATAACATTAAATGAACTGCAGCCTTTCCCTAGCTTTATGAAAAGTGAAATACACTAAAAGGTCTCCTCCTTATTAATCATATTTAAATTCATAGTACATACAAAAGTAATACATGCAGCAAATAAAGAAATAATGACAGACTACTCTGCACTATTGTTTCCTTAAGGGCACATGCATTGCTCATGTAGCACTCACCTGGCTTTCATATAGATTTCTATTCCTATATTGGCCATTAAAGTTTTCTTGGAGTGTTTGCATTTGTTTTCTTCTGTTTTTTTAAAGCATTGGTGTGTTTACAAGTAGAACAGACTGAAGGGAAAGGAAGGATTAGATAGAATGGAAATGACTTGCAGCACACTCACGTCTTGGATATAAACCTGATATTTTGAGAGTACATGCAATGGTTTATCAATGGCTTGCCAATGATCAGGGACATTTGCTCTAAGTTTTGAGTGCAGTATATCCCTTCCAAAGCACTAATCCTCTCATTTCAGCAAATCTTCTAATTTGGTAAATGTTTATTGGTTGATTACGTGTAACACTTTCAAACTGAAAACTCCTCTTAACACCCTGGTCACATGGAGGGGTCATAGAAAAAGTCTTTGGGAAAATATGCTTTGTTAGGCGGCTGGGGCACCAGCGACTGCTGAGGATGCTGCGATGGCAGCCGGATGACCACAGGAAGCTGAGGCGGCAACTGGACAAGCAACAGAGCAGGAGGCTGAGTTGGCAGCATCTCGGCGGGTACTGGAACTGGAGGCAGCGCTGGCGGCTGCTCGGCGGGCACTGGAGCTGGAGGCAGCGCTGGCGGCTGCTCGGCGGGCACTGGAGCTGGAGGCTGCGGCGGCAGCTGACCGGGCACTGGAGGCTGAAGCTGAGGCTGAGGCCGAGCCTGCGGCGACAGCTGGCCGGGCACTGGAGGCTGAGGCTGAGGCCGAGGCTGCGGCGACAGCTGGCCGGGCACTGGAGGCTGAGGCTGAGGCCGAGGCTGCTGCGACAGCTGGCCGGGCACTGGAGGCTGAGGCTGAGGCCGGACTGGCACTGGAGGCTGTGGCTGCAGCTGGACCGGTACTGGAGGCTGCGGCTGCAGCTGGACCGGCACTGGAACCGGCGCTGGCGGCGGCGGAGGCCGCTGGACGGGCAATGGAAGCTGAGGCAGCGGCCGCTGGACGGGCACTGGAGACTGCAGCGGCGTCTGGAAGGGCACAGGAGGCTGAGGCGGCGGCGGCCTCTGGACAGACTCTGGAGGCGGAGCTGGTGTAGAGTGGACCGTCGACTCGAGAACAGGAAGTGATGTCGGCCTGTTAGCCAACCGGGACCGTGGAGCCGGAGTCGGACGGACCACCGACTCAGGAACAGAAGTTGGCCGGGCCGCCGACTGGAGAGCAGGAGTCGGCCGGGCTGCCAACCGGGAATCAAGATCAGAAGCTGGCTTTGGCTGGACCGCCGACTCTGGGACAGGAACTGACGTCGGCCGGATCACCAACAGGGTCCGGGGAGCCAGAGTCGGACGGACCACCGACTCAGGATCAGGAACAGAAGTTGGCTGGGCCGCCAACCGGGAATCAGGATCAGAAGTTGGCCGGGCCGCCGACTGGAGAGCAGAGGTCGGCCGGACCGCCAACCAGGAATCAGGAACAGAAGCTGGGCGGTTTGTAGTGCTGGGCAGTGGAGACTCTGGGGTGCTGGGTGGCTGCCAATGGCGTCGGGAACCCCGATGACCACTTCTCCTGTGGCCACCGCGGGTTCCCGGGAATATGGCCAGTCGCGCGCCCTTGAAGAGTGAAGGGGAAGGGAGGCTATCAGGCTGGTTGCTAGCAGGCCGTGACTTGGGTGCAGAGGAGGCTGGAGTGACTGGCTCCAAAAGAACAGGACAAGGTGAAGACACCACCTCCACCTGCTAAAAGCTACCGTGAAGGCAACTTCACGGTCCCGCCCCCAGAGGATGGCAAGGGCCCTCAAGAGGCCTGGGTCCTCAAAAAAATCCTCCTTCGGGACGCCAAAGTCCTCCCAGGAAAAAGGTAGACTGGGATGGTGGCTGTCTCCTGTGTCCATATTTGGTTGGGTCATTCTGTTACGATTTGCAATGCTGGCAACAGAGAGAGGACCCAAATGCAGACAGGCAGGAAAGTTGACGATGTCCAAAGGTTTATTATCCAACAAAGAACTCACAATATCCTCGTGAACAAACGTAGGAGCACACACTCAGGGAATCACTGGAACATGACGAGGAACAGAACGCATGAAACACAAGGCAGGCAAACTCAAACTAATGACCCAACGAAGAACAAAGGGAAAGGGACCGGTATAAATAGAGGCGGAGACAACGAGGGAAGTAAACACAGGTGGGGAACTAGACACAGATGCAAACGGGAAATAGAACAAAGACAGGAAGTAAATAATACACAAGAGACAAGACCAGAGAACTTCAAGTCCAACTGAGAGTCCTTCGGATCTTTACACTCAGTGCGTACAACAGTAAGTGAACGCATCACTGTTCATACGGCTGCAACGTTCAGAGCTGATTCTGACTTCAGTTCAGTAGTATGTTCAGTCTGTTTGATGTCCAGGCTGTTACGTACATTACACAAGTTGGCCTATACAAGCACTGTATATAAGGTTAATAGCTCAGCAGCCTGTTACTTATGACTTTTAACTTTTAACGAGAAAGTAATGTACTGTATCATGTCTGAGCTGACAACGGAGCTCTCAGTTACCAGTGAAGAGCTTCACTGCTAAAAGCTACTGATTCGGGTCAGTTAGAGTGGTGATTTAGTATAGTCGGTTCAGTTTAAAGATTTGATGTTTAAGATTTGTTCATACGTGTACTGAACACCTCGAGCATTTAGTACGGAACTAGAGTGAGAATCTGGTTAACCTAGCTTAGCATTAAGATGAGGAGCAAGGGGAAACAGCTAGCATAGTGCAAAAATGCATCTCATTTGTTTATTCTGTGTAAATAACTGTTAATAAGTGAGCTTTAGAAATCAGGCTAGCTGTTTCCCTTCTTTCTTCTTCTAGACATAGCTACGGTTCGCTAGGCTAATTTCCTCCTGACTCCAACTCTGTACTTAATGCACAGACATGAGACTGATATTGTGATGGTGATGATATCAGTCCTCTCACCTTATTCTTGGAAAGACGTGTATTTCTCAAAATGTTGAACTGTAACTTGAAAGTTTGCTAAAGAGTTTTACCCTGAAATAAATAACCATACCACAGACTGTAGAAAAGCTTTAGTGATGCCACCCGTTAGGCCTCCGAAGGTACATACTGAAGCTGGGCTTTGGGTTTACCTGAAAAATCCAAATTTCAGCAAAGAAAAAAACACTGGTTTTGTGGTAATCAAAAGAACAGCATGCTGTCAACACCACCATGCTATCATCCATCCAGCCACACCGTTACCTTGCCACAGCCTTACTACTGACATGCTGCCGCTGGCCCCATTATTACAACCACATCGCTACTGTCATTACTGCATCTCACTGTCTTAACTTTAGTCATCACTGCCATCACATAATTAGTGCACATCCGATGTGGCATAGGTGCCAGGTCAGCCTCGTATCCACCACGCTCATTCACACTCTGCTATGACACGTACTGTGATGATACTACATGCTTGCAAACTGCTATGCAGAAACAATGACATGCATAATGGCCTGTTTTCCATTGTAACTAAAAGCCCCCCCCAAAACTGTTCAAACCTCTGTATGAACACCAACAAGAGTTTCTTTTTAATTAATTAGTAGACTGTTTAAAGACAGTGTATAACCCATTGATCCCTGATGAGGTGAACCAAGGGACAACTGCAGTGAAGCCTAAACTACAGACACTGAGTTTGGCTAGCCTCCTGTCAGTCCTTTAATAAGCTGCCTAGCGACACAGTGCGTCACAGGGAATGCCAGGACACTGGTGTCTGGTGCCAGCATTGCCCGGAACCACAGAGTGTTTGGGGAGTGTTTTTCTGACCTGTCCAACAGAGCGAAGGGGGGACTGGCATCTGCTTTAATAAGGCTGCCCACTCCTCATTCATCATGTTGCCCACCCCACTACCCAAGCTGTGGAATGGGCACTGGCACTGCAGGAGAGGTGGCAGAGGTAACAGCTGGCTGCAGCCGTGGCGGCATGGCCGTGGCATGACCACAGCTTTATTAGTGGCATCCAGGACACCAGCTGATCCTCTCCCAGGGTCCCTGTCACACTGATGTCTTCATCACTAAGCTGAGCAGACAGGCCGGGCCTGCCAGCCAGTGGAGGTGACAACAAATCCAATTACCTCCCCTCCATGGTGCCTAGACCAGACTTGGGGGGGGGGGCTGGGACAGTGGAGGATGTTGCTAGGATAGAGGATGAGGGACATGCAAGACAGGACAGTAGGACAAGAGGTGGTATACTGACACCAGACTGACATAGAGGCTTTCAGTTTGTCCTGCAGATGATACACCAGGGTGACTGTATTTTTCATGCTGTAACACATCACATTCATTGCTCTATTCGAAAAAGTGCCCTGAGATAACTTTGTTACGATATGGCGCTATATAAATAAAACTGAAACTGAAACTGAATGGCAATGAATGATGAGCATCACATTACACAACATGGCTGGTGTGGGAAAAAGAAAGAAGTTGCTTTCTCAAACAAAACACTTACACTTGTTCTGATTAACAAAGCTAGATTCTAGAGTTATTATAGAATATAGAAAACAAATGCACAACAATTTGAATATCCTGAAAGTCACTGCTAAGACAAATAAAAGCATTTCCCTCCTTAAGGATCCATCAGGTGAGGATCGCTGGCCCAGAGCACATTCAGCGTGGTTTGACCGTGGCCTTGCACGTGCCCAAACTTGTTTCACCCCATTTAGGTCCTTCTTTTATTTCCACAGGTTTTTGAGGTTGACAAAACACAAACCCAATGAGCTGACACAGGCCAAGTTTTCAAATCCAGCTAGTGTCTGGCTTTTAAACACTAACTCAATTAAATCTCCATAAACAAATTGGTTCTCGCTGATGGTCTGGGACGGAACATGTTTAGTGCTGATCATCACAGGCCAGTATTGATCTGCAATAGGCACAGCTTTCCTCTGTGCGGATTAAGGTGAAGGAGAGGGGAACCATGTCTGGCAGGGAGGATGGAAGGAGGGCCTTGAATGGAGAGGAAAGCAAAAGGAGGCAAACCGCCAAAGGAGAAATCCTGAGCCATTAAGTTTCCCCTCACTCTGTCAGTCTCCTCTTTCCACCTGAACCCTGCACTGTGGTGGAGTCTCACCTTATCATCCATAGAGCTTTAGTGTCGGGAGTTTCGCCTTCAGTCGGTGACTTTGGTGCCCAACCGGAGAAGATCATTCACCACTTCCTCTCCTGACATCCCTCCATACAGGGATGGGATGATCGATCCATGAGTGCAAAAAAAGAAGGGATACTGGGAGGGTGTGTGTATGTCGAGAGAGTTGGAGGGGCTCTCACTTTTGAAGGTGGTTGAAGTCTTGCCAAGATATTTCATATTCATAGTTAAATATTCAGCGCGCATGGTGGACAGGGGCAATTTCTGCAGTCAGCCCGCCATTCAAAAGTGAAAGGAATGTGGCTTGTGGATGAAGGGAGTGAGAGAGATAGACACGCATGGGGCTTCATGGTAGTCAGATGAGAGGCTGCCAGCTGCTGATGGGTGACTGTTTGAGCGTGGCGCCTCAGGACATGCCCGTTGAAAGGCGATGCGATCCGATACCCCCACTTATGCGGGGCTTATATACATATGCCCCCTTATGCAGAGGAGGCCCATATCAATTGCAGAACTTCCAGTGTTTTGGTCATTATGCCAAGTTGTTTGAGCGAGCGTCTTGCATGTCTGAATGGGGAATGTGGACTTACTGGGCTATGACCACTGAGAAAAGCCTCCTCTGCATAAAACGACCTTGTGACTCCTCAAAAGTGTTAAATCTCACTGTCTGGTGTGTGTCAGCAAAGCTGCGTAGTGAATAAAGTTTTGATAAAGCAACTTAGCTTCTCCACTAAAACTGTACATTTGGTGTATTATATGTCACTCTATGGAGGAGAGAACTGTATTATTGTAACTGTATTACTATACAATATTATACAAACAGACAATGACCATATGTTCTGAAGTGGGAGCGGGTCTGATGCAAAGCAAAATCCTCAGGTTAAAGGGTCCACTAACCCACATTACAAGAAACATGTTCTCTCTCTGTTCCCTCTAATGGTACCTTACCATACAGACAGTTTTGTCCAGGTTTAAAGGGAAACTAATGACTAACTAATGAAATGACTAATACTTACCAAAAGTTCTGGAATTGGTCTAGTAGATCGCCTCTGCTGGCCTTTGGGGTAATTGCGTCTGTCCACTAAAAGTGCTTGTTTCTGCCACTGACAGGCTCAGACTGTTATTCGAAGTGTCTGACAACATTATGGGAAGGATCCCTACAGAGACAGACTGTTTTGGTAAAGAGTAAAATCCTTTCATCTTCCTGCAACAACTCAACATCCATTTTCAGAGTGAGACTTTTCCTTGAGCAAGAGTTTCTGGTTAAAATGCAAACTTTGGAAAAATAGGGCCCAGCTTTCCCTTTAAAGACATAAGTCTATGAGATTTCTGCCTCAACCCCAGTACAATGGAGATGAATGGAATTCATCCGTTCATAGTCCCTACTATAGGGACTACAGCTCTGTTGAGCCATGTATTCCTATAGACCTCAGTAGTAATGACTTCATGAGCTTCTTTAAAGATAAAATTCTAACTATTAGAGAAAAAATTCAGCACCTCCTGCCCTCAGTTGGTACTGACTTATCTTCAAACACAGGAACCTTAGAAACAACTGTAAAACCTGTACATTTAGACTGCTTTTCTCCCATCAACCGTAATCAACTAACTTCCATGATTTTCTCATCTAAGCCATCAACGTGTCTCTTAGACCCCGTCCCAACTAGGCTGCTTAAAGAAATTTTACCCTTAGTTAGCACTTATGTACTAGATATGATCAATCTGTCCTTATTTAAAGGCTATGTGCCACAGTCCTTTAAAGTAGCTGTAATTAAGCCTCTTCTTAAAAAGCCCACTCTTGATCCAGGGATTTTGTCAAATTCTAGACCTATATCTAACCCTCCTTTTCTCTCTAAGGATCCTTGAGAAAGCAGTCGCCAATCAGTTGTGTGACTTTCTACACAACAACAAGCTGTTTGAGGATTTTCAGTCAGGATTTAGAGTGCATCATAGCACAGAGACAGCACTGGTGAAAGTTACAAATGACCTTCTAATTGCATCCAGACAAAGGACTTGTCTCTGTACTTGTCTTACTAGATCTTAGTGCTGCATTCGATACCATTGACCATCACATTCTATTACAGAGACTAGAACATTTTATTGGCATTAAAGGTACTGCACTAAGCTGGTTTTAATCCTATTTATCAGATCGTTATCAGTTTGTACACGTTAATGATGAATCCTCTATGCACGCCAAAGTTAGTCACGGAGTTCCACAAGGTTCTGTGCTTGGACCAATTCTATTTACCTTGTATATATGCTTCCTTTAGGCAATATTATTGGAAGCACTCCATAAATTTTCATTGTTATTACGAATGATACCCAATTGTATTTATCGATCAAGCCAGTAAAGAACCAATCAATTAGCTAAACTTCAGGCACCTTAGGACATAAGGCCTGGATGACCTGCAATTTTCTGATGTTAAACTCAGACAAAACCGAAGTTATTGTACCCGGCCCCGAACACCTTGAAACACATTATCTAAGCCATAGTTTCTCTAGATGGCATTGCCCTGGCCTCCAGCAAAACCGTAAGGAATCTTGGAGTTATCTTTGATCAGGATATGTCCTTTAACTCCCAAATAAAACAAACTTCAAGAACTGCCTTTTTTCATTTAAGTAACATTGCAAAAATCAGACACATCCTATCTCAAAAAGATGCAGAAAAACTAGTCCATGCATTTGTTACGTCTAGGCTGGACTATTGCAACTCTCTATTATCAGGCTGCCCCAATAAATCCCTTAAGACTCTCCAGCTGATTCAGAATGCTGCGGCACGTTTACTGACAAAAACCAGAAAAAGAGAACATGTTTCTCCAATATTAGCTTCTCTACACTGGCTCCCTGTAAAATCCAGAATAGAATTTAAAATCCTTCTCCTCACCTTCAAAGCCCTAAATGGTCAGGCACCATCATATCTTAAAAGAGCTCTGTTACCTATTACCCCACTAGGCACTGTGCTCCCCAGAATGCAGGGTTCCTTGTGGTTCCTAGAGTCTCTAAAAGTAGAGATGGGAGCCAAGAGCCTTCAACTATCAAGCTCTCACTCTCCTGTGGAACCAGATCCCAGTTTGTTAATGCGGAGGCGGACAACCCTCCTCACATTTAAAGAGTATTAGGCTTAAGACTTTCCTCTTTGATAAAGCTTATAGTAGGGCTCAGGTGACCCTAGACCCCCACCAGATTATGCTGCTATAGGCCTAGACTGCCGGGGGACTTCCTATGATGCACTGAGCTCCTTTCTCCTCCTCTTCCTCTCCATCTGTACGCCCTCATATCCCATCAATGCTTGTTATTAATTCAACTTCTTCCCGTAGTTGTGTGCTCTCTCCTCTCTCTCTCTCCCTCCCCTTCTGTTGCTTTCTGCAGGTGTTTCTGCCTCTGGAGCTGTGGAAGTCTGGGTCTGTGGTTGCTGCCGCCTGCTGCCCCCGTGCTCCTGCTCTGCACCCGCTGATGCTATTGCTGTTGTTGCTGTTGTTATTAGTATTGCTATTATAATGTTGCTCTTAGTGTTGTTTCCGTTGGTGTTAACATCAATGCCATTACCATATCTATGCTGTATTGAGCTGCTGTATGTTCTCTTTCCTCCTGCTCTCTCTCTCCCGCTCCCCCCTTCCCCCTTCAACCCAACCGGTCGAGGCAGATGACCGCCCACCTTGAGCCTGGTTCTGCTCGAGGTTTCTACCTGTTAAAAGGGAGTTTTTCCTTGCCACTGTCGCATAGTGCTTGCTCATGGTGGGAACTGTTGGGTCTCTGTAAATATAAAGAGTCGGTCTAGACTTGCTCTATTCGAAAAAGTGCCCTGAGATAACTTTGTTATGATATGGCGCTATATAAATAAAACTGAATTGAATTGAATTGAATTACTTCCGCTGAAAGTAGTTTCAATGAAAACTTTTCACAGCAAGATATGCGGATTGTCCAGAGTGACTGGGACCTTGTTTTTGGAAAGAGGTGCTGCTGTTATTTTGAAATGTAAGAGACAGATACTGTATCACAAAACTCTCAGCATAGCTAGATATAACTGGGGGGTAAGGGTAAGTGAAGCTGTTTTTTTTCTATTTCTTTTCATCTAGGTCTTTAGGTGAACCGACCTTTTAATTAAGATGTGTGTCAGCGTTTCAGTCTACACCCATCAGAGCTCATTAACACTTTGGATATGTAGCTCTAAAGAGTTGCCCTAGAGGCAGTAAGGGGGTTGGCCACAATAACATGAACAACTGTATAATATCATTTGATCTAAAAAGCTGGAGCAAGAATAAAACCTACAGAACCTTATTCTGAATTTACATTACAGCAAAATAAAATGATGCATGCAAGACATCAAGAATTTCCTATTTGATGTAATGTTTTTTAACAGTTTTGTAACTTTGAAACTACATTAGGGAAAATTTGATGTTTGTTTTAAGAGGTTTTAAACAGACATTTGTTAACATTATGTGCTAAGTGTGAATATGTAAAAGTTCTGTTACAGTTTGACTGCAACAATATGAAAAAAAGTAGTGTTTCCTTGTTCCCATCTGCTCTCCTGACTGTCAGTTTTCCATCACCTCCACTTACTGAGAGGATAAAAAACACATCCCTTCTTCCTGTGATAGTGCAGGTCACACCTCTTGGTTTGGAAGAGTGGAAGTGATTAAAAATGACAAGGAGACATGTCGAGTGTTATTCATCAAAGAGCTCCACCTCCACCTCGCTCTGTATCAGAACCAGCCGGTCTGCAGGGGGAACTGGGGCGGGAAGTGACTCCGCTCCCCTCCGGCCCCAATCCAGACCCCGAAATGCTGATTCCCCCCCTTCCCATGACTACACGTCCAAGTGATTAGACTACACCCCCCCAACCCCTCACTCACACACAAACACACACACACACACACACACACACACACACACACACACACACACGCTCAGAGGGGCTAATTAAGGCTTTAATATGCAAATGAGAGCCGCAGTAAATTACACAGCTGGCAAATATGCCTGTTTTTGCCTGAAAATACATCAGGAGTGCAGCGAGGAGTGTGTTGCTGCTGTTGTTGTTGTGTTTGCAGAGAGACAGGGGATTGCCCCCCCAACCCCACCACCACCAACTCCCCCTCAGCAACCCAAGCCCCCCTCCCCTTGTCTGCTGGAGTGATTCATGCAGCTTTGTCCCTTTCAGAGGTATCAGGAGGAAAAGTTGACTCTCTGCACAAGTAATGTTGCATTTTAGTGAGGGACACAAGGAATATCATGGCTTTGAATATTAATGCTCTGTAGACTGATAATATGACGCTGATATCAACTAGTCTGTACGGTCCAGCTTTGATTTGATAGCAGACTCACTGAAACAGTCTGGGAAACCTGACATGACACGTTCCTTGGCACATTGTATTTCCTGATTCAGTTGTTCGAATATGGTTAACAAATGTATTCTTTGTTTGGGAGACTATACAGTCTGCTTCTCTTCAATGCTGATTAGATGGGTGGGTCACAATATTATTCAAAAATGTTTAAAAAATGAAAACTAATGATAAAAATGTTTACATTAAGAGGTCAGTTCACCCCCCAAACACAAATAAACATTTTATCCATCTAGCAGATAGTTCCAGTAGCCTCCACCCCAATACAATGGAGGTAAAAAATGAACAGTGGTTTATCTTTTCCAAAACAGCATCCTGGTATCCTGGATGATCCACAGACCTCCCTGTCAACTGTTTGCAGACTTTCTGTTTCTGGTTAAAATGTAAACTTTGGAAAAATAGGGCCCAGCTTTCCCTTTAAAGACATAAGTCTATGAGATTTCTGCCTCAACCCCAGTACAATGGAGATGAATATAATTCATCCATTCATAGTCCCTACTATAGGGACTATTACTTCCACTGAAAGTAGTTTCAATGAAAACTTTTCACAGCAAGATATGCGGATTGTCCAGAGTGACTGGGACCTTGTTTTTGGAAAGAGGTGCTGCTGTTATTTTGAAATGTAAGAGACAGATACTGTATCACAAAACTCTCAGCATAGCTAGATATAACTGGGGGGTAAAGGTAAGTGAAGCTGTTTTTTTTCTATTTCTTTTCATCTAGGTCTTTAGGTGAACCGACCTTTTAATTAAGATGTGTGTCAGCGTTTCAGTCTACACTCATCAGAGCTCATTAACACTTTGGATATGTAGCTCTAAAGAGTTGCCCTAGAGGCAGTAAGGGGGTTGGCCACAATAACATGAACAACTGTATAATATCATTTGATCTAAAAAGCTGGAGCAAGAATAAAACCTACAGAACCTTATTCTGAATTTACATTACAGCGAAATAAAATGATGCATAAAATGATGTTTAAGACCTGAGGTACATATTAAAAAATAAAGTTGTTTTTAATCAAACTGCCCCACATTAATTGACACAAAGAAACCTAGGGGCAGGTAGTATTCTGGGCAGGTAGTATTAGACTTGTATCTCGTGGTCACCACCAACAAATAAAGGCCGGTCCCAAATACAACTCCTGGTGCCTGACATGTAATGTACATGTCAACTAAGCATAATGTACATTTCCATCTCTTTAATTTGATTATTTCAACAATATAATCATGCTATTTGTAACACTTTGTTGTTACTGTCCGATTTCAGTCACTGCGAGTGTATGTGTGTTCATGTCCGAGCCAAACGGTATTTTGTAGTAACATGCCACAAGATGGCAGTAGCTACATCTGAAGTAGCATATGGGAACCGTGCAAGTGACTGAATTTTCCACAACACGGTCCTGCAAATGTTTCACAATAAAAGACCTGTTAGGAAATGAAGGGATTCTGTGCATTGAAACACTAGAGGGCTTTTAATTTGAAACAGATACAGGAAGCGTTGAGCTTGTATTAACAGCATAATGCAGTGACAAAAATTTAACAGCAAATGGGAGCGGATCAGAAAACAAGGAGGCTTCATACTAAAATATGAGCAAATATACTCATCAAACAGAGGGAAACAGAAATAAAGGCCTGTCTCTAATATGAGCTTGCTTCAGATAAAGACTTGGTCCCCTTTGCAGTTGAGGTAATTAAAGGCCACTATTTGAGAATTTATGGTATTAAAAATTATCTTTCAATCCCACTAATGAAATTCCATTCATCTCCAGTGTATTGGGTTGGAGCCAGGATCCTCATCTGTCATTTTGGCTGAACTGTCCCTTTAAAATGTTAAATAAACTACTTGTATCCAACTATAAATCTGAATGGGGTAGAAATAGAGCCCCAGTGGATGCACTGTGCCATCCAGCTGTTGCCTTTTCCATAATCTGGCTTCAATAACGATGAGACTGATAATGATACCGTATGTTAGGTTGCAATACAGTATGCTTGTATGGTAATACAAATTAACACCGGGATGTTTGTATGCACTCCTCACCCATCCCGTCTGTCCCATGGTCATACATTTTGGCTTCAGTTTGGTCCAATGTTTGGAACCATTCAGATACATCAGATAATATAACCTTTCTATTTGTTGGATACTGTTGTCTAAAGTGTTTAAATGGCTACAAGAGCAAATATTTTAATTCTGAATTAAATACTAGAAGTGTTCAGTGAAACTCTCTTAACTTCTGTATCTCTTCCTGTCCTCTGTTAAAGGGAGAATTTCTTTTGTTAGGTCATCAAAAATTAGATGTTCTCTGGTTATACACCTGGTTAAACAGTTGTTAAAAACAGTTTTTCCTTTACGCTCTCCGAACTATGTGAGCTGTATTGTGTGGTGTGGTTTCAATAGGTGACTGATTCATCTGGTAGCAGTGTGAACCCTAGTCACCCTGACTGCTCGTAGCCGTTCCCTGCTGCCCTCTGAGGGGTTGCTGGGAGCTTTGTTCTGCCTGGTTGCTGTTGTCTGCCTACGTACTCTGTTCCCCAGAGCACCAGTGTCATCATGATGCAACTGAAACCTGAGTGCCGACTACATGCATGGTCAGGCCCTCCTGTCACCTAACCACCCTACTGGGACTGACCGTGACAGGAAGGGTGCCCGAAAACATACCAAGAGACCTCTTTGTTTCACGCTGTTCCTAAAATAAGAATCCAAACTCCTTCCCTCTGCGCAGTACATTTCCCACAGCAGTCTCTCCACAGACCCATACAAACACATGTATCTCTTCTCAGATGTCACCCCCATACCTCTCACATTAACGGAAATGTAATTTTAAGCCAGTAAACTAAACTGAGGTGTGAACAGTCAAGGTTGTTGGGTGAAATAAAGAATAGCCAGAGCTGATCCATTCACAGATATCAACAGATATCAGACAGACACATGTGAAAAGAGAAGGGCTGCATCTATTTTGGGGCTTGACAGTAGCCTTTAAAGTTATTGATTGTTTTTTGTCTAGTTCAATTAAATTTCATCCTTAACCTTGATATACTGTAATTGTCATTATTTGTATCCAAAAGTTGTAATATTTTTGTTTCTCACTGCAGATCAGTCATGGCTTAACAAGAGTTTACAGCCAAGCTTGCATCTCTGTGAGGCTGACTTTAGCGGTGCTTTGAGCTAAATGCATCCACATCCACATGGTAACATGCTCACAATGACAATGTAAACATATTATTATTTATTAGGTAGATTTCGCAGGTATTTGCTCATAAACCAAAGCATTGAACACATCTAAATTTTGACCTGATGATGGTGCTAGATACAAAAATCAGGGGATCACCAAAAGTGCTTACAGCTCATCCTCTGGGGTCCCTTCAATATCTGTACCAAATTTCATGGGAACTGTTCCAACAGTCCAAAATGGTGGACCAGTGACAAACCAATAGACTGACTGACTTTGCTATCTCTAGCAAAAAATCTCAATTATGCTTTTGTCAGGAGTGCAACGTGTTTTGCAGATCAATATACATGTTATATTGGTTAGTTTCTAAACTAATCAAATAACCAAAACTAATCTCATCAAAGAACATTCATTAAGATCTGGGATGAAAAACAGAAAAACCAGTCCATAAATCCAGTCTATTTAGTGCTGTATCAAATGACATTTACTAAATCATTGACATACAGTGCTGTGGACATAGACAGTTCAGCAGTCTGCAGTGTGTCTGGGACAGATATTCAGTTTGAAGAATCATGAGATGTTTTGCATCTAAAACAAAACTAATACAATCTACACTGATAATGAATGTTTAAGTATTGGTTTTTATCCATTGCTTGTGTTTCTTGGCAATGGCCTGCCACATATTAGCTACGGCAAACTCCGTAACTAAAGAGCTTCTCACACTAACACTAAAAATCTGTCACATTGTCAAGGCTGGATTACCAAAGTGGGCAAAGTGAGCAACCTCTCTGGGGTCCCAAAGGGCCTAAAGGGTCACTCTGGCAGTTAACTTGTGGTTATTTGACCAACTGCAAACTTATTTGGGAATTTGCACAAGTACAAGTACACTGAAATGATAAGGGCTTTAATGCAGGTCTCACATTTTTACCTCATCGTGAGGCCTGTCTTGAAGAGGGGCCCTGGGTCAAAATTCAGTCTTAAGTTATTTAACTTGATATTAGGTGCATATTCCTAAATAACTTTATGTTAAATTAAATTAGCTCAAGCTCACTGATACATAACAAAGCTGGGGCAGGGTAATATCTCAGACTTGGAGTACTGTGTTGGTTTCTAGGGGATTTAAGGGCAACAGGAACTTGGGGCTCAATGGGGGACCACAGCTCAAATTTGCTCCTGGGCCCTGTAGTGGGTTAGTCCGGCCCCTGACTCACTATGGTTAAAGCAGTTGTCTGAAGGAATATTCTACAGAGGTGTTGCTCCTGCAAATACAACCATTTGAGATGTTCCAGAATGACAACTGATCATGTTTTTGGATGAAATAGAGTTTTAAAAAAGGTTTCAAAGAGTCAAGTTTGAACAGGATTTGTAATTTGAAAGGTGTTATATACTCTCAGGCCACTTTATTAGGTACACCTGTACAATCTAATTGAATCCTATACAACTGTTCTGCCATAGTCTATGTTTATGATGCCTATAATCATAGGCAATCATTATAATGCATTTTTTGTTGACACTGTCATAGAAGAGTAATTCGATTCTATGTTTTTAACATTGAGCTCATAGTGATGCTGCTGTACTGGACTGCATTATATTCAGAGGTGTTCCTAATATTCTGACTTTGTACATGGGAGGACCATTAGAAACATAATGCAGACCAGCACAACAGCACCTTTAACTCTGCCCTCAGTAATAAGCATGTCAACAAAAACTGAACATTGCATTCAACTGCAATAGATTGTACAGGTGTACATAATAAAGTGGCGACTGGGTGTATGTAAAGGCTTTATTCAACAAAGTCTAATAAAGTTAGTAAAAATGCCGTTACCCTTTAAACATCAAATTACTTTGTTGTCCCTTTGGCTTCCTCTCAAAGAACTACAACTGCTCCTGTCATCCCCCTCCACAGGACCACTGGAGCTACTGAACCTCCTTCCTGTATCCTCTCCTTCCTGCACACACACACACCATGCTGCTGTAATTATCACTCAGTGAGACAATCACTCTCTAACAGCTACACCTTGCTGACATGCGACATTCAGGAGAGGACACTCTCCAGCGTTATCACTAAACTCCTCTGCTAGAGAACAGCTGACAGGACGCTCACGTTGGCCAAATCCAAAACCAAATATTTAAGCATCAAACAGGTAAACAGGCTCCCTCGTCCAACCCGCGATTAAGAGAGCGCCGGGCAGGGGGAAGTTTAGTTCATTAGCTGGGCTGACAGAGTCCCCTGATAAGGATGTATAAACAGCTCCACCTTGCAATGGCTACAGAGAGAACTTGCCCCTCGGAAAAGGCGGCTTTCCACTAGGGCCAGGGTGCATGAATATTTTAGATGGGTAAATAATTAATAATTAACAGCAAACAGGCCAGTGATCAAATGGAGCAGCGTGGCAACAGACATGAAAAATCTGACTCTTGTAAACAAAGACAAGAGGACCCAGATTTCCTCCCTTCTTGCCACTTTCTTTTCTCGCCTTTTAAATATGCGCATCTTCAATCGCCCCCCGCATTGTCGTAAAACCACACACATACAAAAGGCACATGTATGAACACACAAACTCCATATCAGCGACTCTGTCAAACACACACACACAAAGTGCTGCCATAACCCCCTCCGTCACTCACTCACATTCATACCCACATTTATTTTCCTTCAGAAGAATGAAATTTTCACGTATTCCTTGGCGACCCGGGGAATGGGACTGAGCGAGAACACTTGATCTGGCCACCCGCTGTTTTCTGATGGAAAGATTTGCTTTTTAATACAATCGTCACTCCTCCCACCTGGATATGCCACGCCAAGACAAATCCCAGCTGTGTGACTCCAAAACCTGACAGAGCTTAAAAATTCCCTTATTACCATTCCCTTAAAATACCCAGCCACACTAACTCCCACCAATGGTGGAAATGCTAATCACGTCTCTTGGCGGCTTAGAGGAGCATGAAAACAGAGCAGCCAATATGGAGGCTTTGGTGCATGTGCAAAAAGTGAGGAAGACGAAGAAGTCCCAGCTATAATGACACACATTCACAGAAGCGTCATGGCTCTTAAAAGCTGCTTCTCCAAAATCTGGCACATCTTGCCGCTTGACTTTAGCCAGAGGAGACATTTCATAAAAATCAGACTTAATCGTGTAAACAACACGCAGACAAACAGAAAACCACTGCAAACTAAAATAAAACAACTTTGGAAGCTGTGCACGGATCGCCTTCAGAGTTAATTTTAAAGTAAGCATTCCGTTCCTTGGAGATTTTAATTAATGCTTTAATATGCAAATAAGTTAGCAGAGATAAAATCATGACAAACAGATGGCAAGTGTGGGTAATTATTTTGTGAATCCAGCAGGGGCATGTATTAAAGTTATGGCATCGTTTTCCTCAGGCCTCTGCAGCCATGGATGGTAAAGAGACAAAAACAAGTATCACTGATGAACTGAGACACCGATGACTTACTTGTGTCTCCAAGTGACAAATCTGTGACCACAGTGAGACTGAATGTATCACAAAACACAAGATGTTGAGGATAAGTAGTCCTCAAATCACCAATACCCCTTCTTTGTAAATTAGAAGGAACATTTCAATGAAAGCACCAATAGTCATTTAAACACCCGCAGAGCTAAAACACAAAGTGAATCCATTTCACTATGACAGCACCACCAGCAGCCTGTCCTGTTTACACCAGGCAGGGTGGAGGTCAATAAACAGCCGTGTAGCAACAGAAGTCATGTTCTTCATATATATATAATAACCTGCATGTTCTCTTCCAAAATCATAATTATATGAACACGTTTTCATTATAAATCTAGAAATAGAAAGCAGCCATTTGTATTTGGAAATGACTTCATGTATGTGGTTCACCCTATAAGCTCTTGGTCATGATCCAGCTAACTGTCAATAAGCTGCATCTTTGCAGTTTGGACATAAGAACTTTGAAGAACCATCAAATTCAGACTCATGTCAAATCCTCAACATTCTAATCTGGATAACTCGGTTATCAATGTACAAAGAACGGGGCCCTGGTAATGTTCTTATGCCTTAAATAATCCTGTTGACAGAACAATCTCACCACAAGCTGCTCTGGAGTTTTCAATTATATCACATGATCTACACCAGCAGATAGATGTTCAAATTTCCATTTTTCTGAGCCCTTCAAGGACTTATCGTCCATGTTGGGCAGGCCAGCACCTTGCATCGGTGTGTGAGTGTGTGTGCAACAATGCTTTGCCTCTCCAGAACAGCTACTAATGGACCTTGTGGTAATAGAAGACAGCATGTCTGAAATCATGGAACTAACCAGTACCCAAAATGACAGCTCTGTCTACATCATTGTATAAATGCTAACATGCTAACATTGTACAATCCAGTGATACAGCACATAAAGACGTCGGTGACTTGGCTGTGTTTCAACAGCAGAGCATTCAAATTGGTAACTACAGTGATAGCTGCACCTACTTGCTCCTGTGGGGGGATGTGGTCCAAATCCAGGCCAGCAAGAGAGCGGTTGATCCTCAGGGCCAGACACAAGGCCATCAGGCCTCCAACCTTCACCTCATTATGACGGAGGTCCAGCCGCTGAATCTGACGGCTCTCTGCGAGGAACTCTGCCAACGCCACCGCACCTTCACCAAAGAAAGCATGGGACATAGTAGCTTATATTGGTAGTTGCAAGGCTAGTTTGATCTTGAAAACCTTACTTAACTTGCAACCTAAATAACCTACTGACAGCAGTTTTTAGGATAGGGATGACTCCATAACATTTCTTTTACTCTTTCACTGTGCTTAGGTTGAAAGCTCACTTAACAAGAAATCTATGGTTTGGCTTCAGACACTCAAGCATTAGCATCCACAGCAGCTCTGCCTCTAGAAATGTTTCTAGAACATACGTATTTAAATCTGCTTAGGTAAGCATGCTGCTTGTCCCTCTAATGTTTTTTAGCTACAAATTAGAGCATTACAGGGAGGTGATGAGTTAAAAGGATTCATCTGCGAGTCATTATTAGATCCAGTATGTGTGGAAAGCAAAATATCCCAAAACGTTTTAGGGCAAAATATCAACAGGCTAAAGGTAGTTTTAAACATCACTGATGCAAAGGGGAAAATTACCATTTTAAAAACACAAAAGTTTTAGAGTTTCAGACTGTTGGTTTGACAAAACAAGCTATTTGAAAATGGCATTTTTCACTATTTTTTGACATTTTATAGAATGATTAATCAAGAAATGAATCGGCAGATTATTTGATGATGAACATGATAGTTAATTGCAGCCCTATCTCTATTCAAAACCAAAGAGACATGCAAGTGACTGAAACCAAAGATGTATCACTGATATGCAAATTTATTTGAACACAGATTTAAATATCCTGCATAACAAACAGAACAGTATTAGTTTGTTCATTTGGTCAGAAATTCGCCAAACTGTGACAAAATTCAACATCATTATTATAAACAATATATTAAACATTGTGAAAATATTATATATAGTTTTAAGGGCTGAGAGAGCCAGGGCACATGCATATCATTGCATTTGAATGTACGTGGTACTTTTTAAGTGTATATGACAATAAACGTGAACTTGAAATATAATTATATATTATATTAAAATAATAAACAATAAAATATTGATTCTTTTAATAAGTCTCATCTTGATGAAATGACTTTGTACTTGTATGTACTTTGTGTCTCCTTCAGTTGTAAATTCAAATACAATCACAAACGGTGCTGCTTATAAAAGTCATACTGCATATGTATTGCAGTACCTTCACAGGTGATGTTGGCTTGGACCAGGCAGAGCTGCAGCACTGAGCAGTTCACCATCAGAGGCTCCCTGATGACCTGGATCCCCTCATTTCCCAAGAGGTTCTCACCCAAATCCAGGACCTGCAGGACCTTTAGCACTGGCTGCAAAACAGGGATCCTGAGGTCACATTGATTAGCATTCATCTCAGCCTTACCTTACCTTGGACTAAAGACTATTCAAACTTTTGGGTCTAACAAAAAGTGAAGAATTTGAATCCCTGTTTTTAAAGTTTAGAGTATGTCACTCTGAGTTCAAATGACTTTACCCAACAATGAAGCTTTGCTTAGACTGTGCAGGGTGCTGCTTCAGTGTGCAACGGCTGAGAAGTTTATTTATTTATTTATTATCATTATTATTATACAGTGATTATTATTCCTTTTCACAATGTTTCCTCTCATGTTAAATGCTCAGAACTTCTGTTTCCACTCTCCAGAGCCACATTAGCATTGAAGGTTGATTAGCTGGCGCATAAAGCTGGGGGTGTCTGGGGCACAAGAGGCCCATGTTGCCCAACAGCTTGAAGAGGAACACGCCACCCACTCCTCGGTTGCCCCCTCGCCTCGCCACCCTTGTTAAATTCCTCTGGTCACTGCTCTGAAGAGAGAGGGAGCGCGGGGGTGGAAAGGAAGCCAGGAAGGCAACCGACAGACCCGGAGAGCGTCTTCTTCTGAGTTAATTTGCACCGCGGTGACAACAAACACACTTGAGAGGGTCCCCCCCTTTTTCCTCACTGAGTCGCAGCACACAGAGGAAACGCTGCATCCAACGCGTGGCGAGAAGCTTCTCCGGTGAAGAGGGGAGGAGGGGAGGGAGGAAGAGCATCTCGAATGGATATGCACGAGGGATAATAGCAGACAATTAAAGAGGCGACTGCGTGGTTGAGAGTGTGTGAGAGTCAAGCATGGTTGAAGCCTGTCAAACGTAAACCACAGGAGGGTTGGAGTGAGAAGTTTGAGGGGGGCAGGAGTGTGAAACCACCAAAAACACAGTATGCTTTCACACATGACATGCTGGCTTTAAACTGAAAAACAGCGGAAGCACGAAAGTAGAAAAAAAAAAAAAGAGCCCTGCATGACATATTCACCTCACAATAATCATTTTTAGAACTTTTTAGAACAACGAGAGTAAATTTAGGCATCATTAGCTAAATTCTAGAACTGCTACCCTTGTCCTAGTTCTTCAAAAGACAAGTCAACAAGCCACGAGGATAGAGAGAAAAAGCACAAACACCAACCAGAAAGGTTAATAACAGCTCTCCTCGTCATCATATTCGACACGACCAGCTATGGGTCTAATTATCATCATTATGGCCTGCAAGGACATCTACTTATCCTCGTGACTGGCAGGCCGTATGAGCACCCCTCCTTAACACACATCTATTATTTAATCAAACTGTTCCTTCTTTTGGTAGCACTGGAGGAGACGGGGGAAGGTTGTGTGTGTGTGTGTGTGTGTGTGAGTGTACCAGGCAGGCCTTTAATTTCTAGCCTTTTGACTTCCACAATCGCCACTCACATGACAGGAAGGTGCAGTTTATGCTGCCAATCAGGCGGAAGGAATGCATGTTATTAGGAGTGTACAATGAAACGTGTGGAGGCGGGACGTTTTCAGAGGGGGAATTCTCTGGATGAGCCCGAACACTCTTCATTTCCTCAATACTGGATAGAGGAAAGCAGGTATCAGTCGGACGGTTTAGCTCAGCTAGCGCAGAGCTAGTAGTGCTGTTCCGATCACATCATGGTCAAAAATAGAATCAAGTGGATGTCTTCCAAAATTACAGCTTTTTTATTTGATTGAAATTCCAGCTTTCTGTTTCCTGGAATAGTGTTTCCTTTCTGAGCTGTGGTGGACGGACAGAAACACAAAGAGGGAATTCGGTACTAAAAAGACTAAAAAGCCCCAACCCATAGCCTCTACACGAACTCTGTCTTTGTAGTCTTGACACGACGAATAGTACAAATGGGGATAACTGAGCAACAGTCTCCCCTTGAAGGCATTCAGGGAGTTGCACTCAATTGTACGCATGAAAATGACAGAAGCAGTTGTGTGAAAATGCAAAAAGAGAATTTGAAACAGTTCAAACCCTGCCTTAAGACCGATCTATACTTCTGCATTAAGGGGTTATTCCATACCTACGGCAGCTACCTGGGTATAGGTTCCAAGGTTACGCCATAGGAAACGCTGTAGCTGACATGCGCCTCCTCAAAGATTTAACTACACGTCGGTGCTACAAAGATACCTAGTGGGCTGCTCTTTGATTGGTCAGCACAGGCTGCTTGTGTGTTCTCTTACCAGCTTCTAAGCCAATGGAGAATGTTGAAGACAACATTAAAGTTGAAAAAAGACTCAGTAGCTATTACTCTCCAAACCCTCTGCTCACTACGATCTCCCTTCTCTATGAATGAATGAACATAAACACAGCAATTGCACAGCAGTAGTCTCCTGTTCAGTAACGAGTCAAAGTAGTGTAGTATAAGTTACCTGGATGTAACTCCAGTTCTATATGTAAGTGTAGCCCACACCCTTCACTTGTACGATCACAAAGTGAATGAAAGAATGTGAACACAGTTCAGTGGAGAATATAATTACAGCATAACACACAGCCTAATCATGTGCATGTGGGAATCCGATGTTAAAGTATGAATCAAAACCTACACCATAGGTATCTATGGCAGCCCTCCCATTAACCCCATTGTGTCAACTATAAATCCAGCTTTACTTTGACACCTTGCACACCACCCAGAATCAGAACCCCCCTTTTGCTGTCAGAAAGGGGGTTTAGAAGGTGTTAGATGATCCAACGAGCACTTCATTTGAACGATACAGAGGCCTTAATAGCATGCATTGCTGTTTAACACAGTGTCATTCTTGAATTTGAGTAAAAAATGTTCAAGTCTTACAAATAGTTGCCTTTATTTATTGTGGAGAAAGGCTACTTTTTGCTCTATTGCAGCACTAACTTATAACTTAATATTTTTCAACATACCTTGTCTTTCCATTGTCTCACAGGCCTGATCATGTTGCTGAATATGCCTACAAACACAGCTGCCTCTTGTAGACAATGGTTGGAGACAACATTCAGTCTGCAGCTACGGGCTAAAGGCATTTCTGCTTAAAGAGAAGGTCTGTTCTTTGGCACTGGAATATATTAATATATGCTGACTGTTGGCATTAATTGATTTTGTTCCAAACTGAAAGCTGGTATTATGTTTCTCACCAGAGCTTTGGCCAGATGGACCATGCCATTTGCAGTGATCTGGTTGTTCCTCAGCAGTAAGACCTTCAGACCTGCCGTCTGCCACCTCAGACCATCACACAGCTCCTCCAAACCTGGATAGGAAAAACACCAAAACACAATATGAAAATATGGTAATTAGCAGAACGTGTTGTCTATGTTTGTGTTTGTAAGCTAAATGGCACTGACAGATGTTTAGTGGGAGTGTTGCTGCAGTGCTACAGATGACCTGAGCTCCAGTAACAATGAAGAAGGTTGCTATGTGCTTAACCTTTTCACATATCTATATTAATTAGATAATATTAAAGCTGGACTGTGCAAGTTTGCAAATTGACAGTGTGACAAGCGGGTCATTCTTTAATCCGTGAAAACTGAACAAGAGCTGCCAAATATTACTAATGATTAATAATATTATGTGTCACACTTGCAACCAACTTCTGCAAACAATTCTCATTTGCACAATGTCAGTTATGAAGATTTAGGAAGGCATTTTGTGATTAAACTATTTTGCCTCAGGTTTAAAGGAATAGTGTGACATTCTTGGAAATACGCTTATTTGCTTTCTTTCAGAGAGTGAGATGAGAAGATTATCAAGAAATAGTTATACCATGTAACTCCCTCTAAAACAACAAAGTGTTGTTGTTACATTTCTGTATTTGAAACAATATGTTAATTAGTGAGCTTTAGAGGTGTAGGTATGAGCAGGGGGAAACCGCTAGGCTGGCTGGGTTCACAATTAAACAAAACTGAGTGCAGATCCACATTGTGATGAAGACATGACTTTTTCGTATCAATTGTGCACTGTGCAACTATAATAAATACATATTTTGTTCTGTAACAAAGATGAACGTCCTACCAGCATCTGCTACAGCATTGTTGCTGAGCTCCAGTGTCTGTAAAGTGGTGTTGTAGCGTAGCATGTCTCCCAGCTGCAGGGCATCCTGGTAGCTGTTCAGCAGGTTGTTGGTGAGGTGGAGCTCTTGCAAAGCCTTGTTTGACTTCAGTGCACCAACTACAAGCAGCAGCAGAAGATAGGAAATGATCGGAGGAGGCACATGGCTGTCTATAACCTCAGAACAAGAGAAGCTAGCAGTGATGAGGACTGAGGGATTGAACCACCTTCCTACCCCTCCCAACTAAGACATATAGATTGTTTTAAATTGATATTAGATATGATCTATCGTACAAGCATGTCCTCTGAGTTTCAAACATGGGGCCTCCAGGTTGTAAATGCGAAAGACTGATTGATAGCGAGTGAACTTGAGCGTGAAAACGAGAGCACAGCAGGAATCGCCGCCTCCTGCAATTACTGCAGTAAGGATCAAGTGGCACTCCTTCACCATTCTAACATGAAGGAGCCATTGTTGAAGCCAGAGCTGCGACTCCTCAGCACAGGAGACCTTACACAACACCTGTCAAATTTCAAGGCCTTCTCTTCAAAATGTCAGTGTGCCATTGTTAGAATCTTTTCATTATGGTACTTTATCACATCTTTAATGGTGTTTTGGAGAGATATCTTGTATTTATATGTGTGTTGTGAGCATTCCCTGTGTATTTGTGTATGTGTACTGTACTGTGGTACACATGTGTCCATATGGGCCGTCGCTGCCCTTGCATCCAGATCGATGCCGCAGATTTGATCAAGCCTGTTGGGCTGCATGTGGAATGCCAACATTGTCATCAGGCACAGTGGGAGCCAAATGTTGGAATCGGTGGGATTGATCTGGTCGACTCCACCGCAAGCGCCCAATCCCGCAATCAGAGGCCCCTCTGATCGAAGGCAATGATCCTCAGCTGGGACCCCCCGCTGGGAGAGAAGAAGGGGAGGTAGTGGCGGGCTCGGTAAAGGCAGAGAGGATGGGGTGGGATGAGACAGGAGCGTGGGAGGAGGAGGAGGAGGAGGAGGAGGTGGGTTGTGAGACCCTAAAATATCAAATAGATCCAGGAAATGGCTGAAAATGTTGGAGGAACAAGTTGCTGTCGGGAAGAGTGGGCAGCATACTGCGTCCATTCAGGTCTTTCTCTGCTCCCAGCTGAGAGGAGATGAGAGGCTGCGTTCACTAATGTGACTTTTTTTTTTTGTCCTGACAAAAAGTCAGAAACAGAGATTGTTGACACCTGGTCATGTACTAGACACCATTTTATTGTAATTTTATTATCTAATAATGAAAATTAATATAAAATGAGAGAATGACTTTCTGAAAAAAAACTTTTGTGTGCATGTTTCTGGCCTTACTAATGATTATTACTGCTACATCACTATCTAGCTCTGTACCTTAAGCCTGTTATTAATTACCCCTGTTGCACATGGCTGTCCATGTGTTTGTGTTTGTGTGCGTGTGTGTGTGTGGTGGCATGTGTGTTGAATGCGTGGGGGCATGTAGAGATCAAATGTACAATGAAAAAAAATCAAGTGTGTGTATCTCAGGTTATGCTTTTGTTGGAAAGACTATACATGCCTCCAGAGTGTAGAGTAAATATCTGTGTGTGTGTGTGTGTGTGTGTGTGTGTGTGTGTTTATGTTTCCTGGCTGCCAGAGCCTTTATAGATGTGTGCAGCGGTGTGTAAAGTGACAGGTAAGAGATTAGGCCTCTAATCCGGGTCCAGACCTGCAGAGAGGGTCGCAGGTCAAAATCTGGTCCTGCTGGCCACAAGACACACACACACACACACACACACACACACACACACACACACACACACACACACACACACACACACACACGCGCGCGCGCACACACACATACACATTTACAAATGCATGTAGGCACACATGAATTTATACTCACAGTCCACACTTGCACATGGAAATGATTTAACAAACAAACATGATCTCAGTGTATCATGAGTGAGTGTTCAGAAGCTGGAGCTCAGGAGTGTTCAGTGAGGAAAAATTGCTTGTGTGTGTGTGTGTGTGTTTGTGTACATCATACCCAGTGTGAACAGTGGCATGCCGCTGAGCTGGGCATTGTGAAGGTGCAGCACTGTGAGCCGGCTGGTCAGCAGAGCTTTAGACAGAGACTGTGCCGGGTAGTCCACCAAGGGGACATTACACACATCCAGTCTGGACAGACGTACACTCTGAAACACACATACACATGCAGAAAAACAATGAATACAGACCAATGCACAAAGAAATTGTTCAAGACGCATCCAAATGTCTGATCTGGCCAAAAGTAGAGAAAGAACAGTAGAAGCAGAGGATTCATGGTGAAAGAAAGAGCATCAATGTCAAAGACAAGTGGAGAAGGTGGAGGGGAGGGGTTACTCTAACACTGGACTGCCTGTCTGTGCTCCTGACATCAAACACTGAGGAAACCAGGAGGAAGAACAAAACAACCCTGCTGTTGGATGATGTGCAGGGTTGGTGGGGGAAGATATGGGCCATCATGGGTATGGGTTTGGGATAGTGCTGGTGGTGGATGTAGGAGGTTTGGATAGATGTAGGATGGTACTGGAAGTAGCCGAGGAGAGGTTTGGGGGGTACATTAGTAGATATGAGGAGGTTTGGTGGGGTTAGGAGAGTGGAATAAAGTAACTACAAGTCCAAATAATTACACTACATTACTTTTATATTCTACTAATTTGTTTTGCCAAATACACTGCAGTGGAAATGTAATTGCTACCTGGAATATTATGTTGTTCAATAGCAATGTTTCTTTTATGTTTGTGTCACCTGATGAATCAAAGTCCAATATTCCCTCTCTGTTAGCTCTGTATTTGGTCTCCACCAACTCCTGAGGAAAATATCTGGCTCTTCAGCTGCTAAATGCTCCACTATATTCACCAGCTAGTCTTTAACTGTGTCTGTCTGCAGTTTGCTGCTGAGCAGGTAGTGGACAGTGACTTTATCAGAGCTCTTTTCGCTGATATCAGCTGCCTGCTGCTGGAAATGAGGCTGATGAGAGTTTGTGAATTTGTGGGCTGGTACCCAAAACAACAAACTCAAAGAGGCTAAAACACTCTGCGGAGTTGAGGGGAACTGCAGAGTTGGTGATCATTCTCTGCTGCTACGAGCAACAGCTTTAACATGTAGCCATTTGCAAGTAGTCCGCCAAATAGCGCTGTGAGTAGTCTCTACGTCATCATTGCAGGACCACCTGTTCTTGGATGAACTCTGGTTGTGCCACGCTCTGGTCTGACCAGGGCTTTACTGGGAAAACGTCTTTGCTTTGTCTTTAATTCCATTCTTTCTTTTCATGACAGCGTGAGACGTGACGGTGTTGCCCTCCATAGATGAATTTCATCTTGGTTATATGAGCTGCTTTCCCACAGTAATGTCAATTTGGCCAATTTGACAAAACAAATGTCAGCTGTCTTTAAAAGCATCAGAGCAGAGACGAGTCGCAGAGAGAGCGCTTACATTTTTGACAAAATAATCTTAACTCGAAGTCATGCTCAAAGTCCTTACATTGTTTTCACTCATCCCGTCCCGCCTTGATCACACAGGCACAAAAGTCAGTCAGAAGTAATATTCTCCAACACTTCTCACCTCACAGCTAATCAGTTATGCCTGCTAATGCTATCAGTGATGCTGCAGTAATGCAGCGTGTGTGTGTTTTGATGTGTTTCTGCTCGTGTTCGCAGTGGGAGAACTTCTCACCCTGTTTGCTCTGGTCTGCGTCTTCAATCCATGTAATGTGCAACAAACTCACTTTCTAGGATGTACATTATCCCCTGGAGAAAGCCTACAAGAAAAGATTACTATTCCACTGCGTCAGCCAACCTGCTTTATCAAATGAGCGACGGCCCTCCAACACGATGTTCCCATACTGCTGTTGTCAGAAATGTCAAGATGGGCTGTAGATTCATAGTACAAAATCATATCCAGCAAGGACGATGCTCCCTGGAAGAAAAAAAAAATAGTGAAGGAGAAGAAATGAAGAAAGCAAGGCCCCAAATTTGACAGGAATGTTATGAAGTTCTTTTGGAGGGAAAAAAATAGCCTCTAATCTGATACAGGGGAAGGCCTGAATATGAAACTGTACTGGAATTGGAAGACGAAGATGAGGAAAATAAGTTTTGCTCATAAAACTCACATTTTCTTCCAGTTTGGCTGCCTGCAGATTGATGAAATCAAAGTGCAGCGATTTCAGGACGACTTCCAGAGCTTCACAGGAGCGGTGGTCTAATCGCTCACCTTGATAGAGGCAAGCAATCAAACGGAAGATAATTGGGAGGCTGTTTGCTAACAGGCAAAATTGCAGCGCTCTAAATGTGCTTTATCCTTTTTCTGAAATGAACATTTCAGCAAAAATCACGACAAAACAACTTCCTTTACAGGCAAGGTTTATTCGCGTGCGTGTGTCTGTTTTCTTTTAATAAAGTGCTGAGACTTCATCAGAAACAACGATGACAGCTCCAGTTAGAAGGAACATCATGATTGGACTTCCAAGATGTGAATTCTCAAGTGTCCATTGATTACTGACTGTCTGCACAACATTGTAATCAATAAAAGAACTCGCTTGTATTGTTTGCCAGAACCCAGTGGTGGAATTTAACTAAGTACATTTACTCAAGTACAGTTTTACATTACTCACTACTTTATACTTCTACTCCACTACATTTAAATGACTGCTGTAGTTACTTTGCAGATTCAGATTTTTAATACAAAACATTTGATAATATTGTAAAATGTGAAGAATAATTATTGATTAAACAACTCAACAGTATATAAAGTGTGTTTTCTTTTTTCTTTTTACATTGTACTTTACATTTCTATTTTTGTAATTTGTAACATAATAACACTGATGTTACAGTTTGCACAGTAGTATTATAGTAATATACAAACATAGCTGCCACTTTTGCTATTACTTATTGCTTTTCATTTGGAACTTTGTAATTGGTACCCTGCACTTTGTGTCACATACTTTTATATACCTTGCTCCTGCCTTATTTTTTTTTTTTTTTTTTAAACTTTTGTTGCATTCTGCTTTGTTTTAGCATACATGTACATGTTCGGGGTGTAAAGGTATGTCTGTTTGTCCCAAACCATTTGATACGGGATGTTCAGTTCAGTGAGTGACTTTCTCTGCCCTGTAAACCAAATCATCACTGAGGCATCAGCTTAATAAATCTAATTAGGGCAACGTCTCCGCCCGAGTGGAACGTAAAGATCTAAGATCCATCATTGGGAGCTTTACTGTTCCAGAGTAAGTTACAGTGACACTGCAGGGACAATGACAACTGAGCGCATACGTTGTGGAACTAAAGTTGAAACAATCACATTTGTTAAACCATTTGTGACGAACTTTCAGTCATTTTGTTGCCCTGTATAAACATGCATCAACTGAATCATCAGTAATTATTCACTACCAGGGCAGTTGGACCTCCAGGGCCACAGTGAGCTACTCAAATGAAAAGACATTTGTGGAGTTTTTCTTTTTATTCACCATATGCCAACGATTGGGCATCGTAAGGGTTACAGTGAAAATATGGCCAATGTAACATAGTTTAACATTTACATTTTTCAAAATAAATGTCAAAAATGTTATTTCCAGTGTTCCTGGTTTTCTCTGCTGTACCGAAAACGTACCGAAAACATGACCTCCAAATCCGAGGTACCTGCCAAAACTTGGATTTTGTGTACCGTTACGTTCCCAGTATATACACTAGATTCATACTATATTTATCTTCTGTACAAAAATGTTCTTTGGGATGAATAAAGTTCTGTTATTTTGCCGCAATCTGAACAGTGTTACTTTCACTATTTAGCTTTCCTCTGCCATCTGTACAGATATATGTGAAATGAACCTTGTCTTGTTTAAAGCCATTTTGTTTCTCCTTATTCTCTTCCACAGTTTGTATTTTATTTTAGTAATGCAACTACTAATCCTATTGTTTTTAAGTGATTATTGTGTTTTTAGGATTATCAGGGATCACTGTCACCATTTAGTAATCTGATTACTGTGATGTGTCGCTCCTTCATACCCCATGTTTTTTATGTTCGACGTGTGCTCATTAATGCATTTAAGGAATTACAGTTACGATCTGGTGACCTGATTACTGTTGCTCCCCAACCCTGATCAGGAGTCTCACTCCAAATCAAACTGTGACTGATCAAACAAATCCATGTGACTTTTAAGACTCAATCTCTCTCTCTCCTGGGTTCATTCTTATCTCCCCAGCCAAGAAGGGGGAAATGATAATTACTATCATAATTATTTCCAAAATGATTTTTTTTCCCTGTGTTTTAACAATAATCACTTAACGGAGCGATGGCAGAGGGTGTGTGGGGTGGAAGGGAGAGCCATCTGAAATCCCATTTTTCTAATCCGCCCTGCGTCGGGAAGATAATAAGGCAGCGACACCCGGAGTCAGATGTCATCATTGCGTGACGACAGAGACGCCCATCATGGCATCGCACACAACTCCACACTGCTGCTGTGTGCAGATGCGTCTGCTGCTGTACTTCTATACTCGAGAGAACAGGTGGAGTTTTAGGACCGTCAAAGTGAGGACGTTCTGTCCAACTTACACAAGAAACTACTTTGGATCTGACTTTGGATTTAGAATTAGAACGAGAATTAGGTTTCGTTTAATGTAAGAACTAGAATGTACATTTAGTTTCTGGTCAAGACTCAGAATCAATCTAGGATTAGTTTTAGTTGAATGTAAGGGCTACAAACCAATTTAGATTTAGATTTGGGCTCAGGGTTAGTATTGGAACTGGTATCAGATTTGAGTTAGGGTAATCGTTGTGAATAATAGAATTCAACATTAGGCACTGATTCAGGTTTCAGTTAGGGTGGAGATTAATATAGCATGAAGGCCAGAATAAGCATTAGGTTTACGGTTATGATTGGCTCACAGTTAGATTTGGGTTTTGATTGAAAGATTTTGTTGGTGTTATTTTCTTATTAGTGATCTGCCTTATTCTGTGTTGTTTCATACACTGACACATTTCTAGAAGATTCTTGAAACATTTTTAAACTGCATCAGGTATAGGTGTAAGCCAAGCCAGCAGTTATCTCCACTCACGGTTTTTATGGCAGATTTCCAATGGAAGTTCTGCATTGTGTTTTTGATAAACACATAAATAAGATCGACTAACAAGATCATCTCAGTAAATCAACACACTTGGCTTGGTACCAGTCTTTAAGACTTAAACTAAGTATGTGTGTGTGTGTGTGTGTGTGTGTGTGTGTGTGTGTTGAGGTACAGGATCAAAAATACCACACTGAGAGGTCTGTTATTAACTGACGTCAGTTTGATCATAAAGGAGTTTTAAAATTGTAAAATGATGTCAAGAAATTTTGGTCTGTTATTACATATTTTCTATAATTACACTTGAATATGTAAAACATTACAAAATCATGCCGTGTATCACGAATGTCACACAAAGTCCTCAATCATATTTAATAATGACGGAGGGAGGCGTTGAGCTTACCTTTGAGATCCAGACATTTCACACTGCCACCTACACGCACACCCTGCTGAGAGAGAGACAGAGAGAGGGGTAGAAGCAGGAGGTGTGAGGGAAAGGCGCGAACACACACACACACACACAGATATTTGGCAACAGCAGTGCACCATCCAGCCTCCCCAGTCTCTTTCCGCACGGCCTCTCCATCCATGCCACACTGTATCGGTTTGATCAGGGAGGCTTATTGGACGCCAGAGCATGAATTATGAATTTCACACAGTTTACCGCCGCCGTTGATGGTGACACGGCGTCCTAATTAACCAGTGTATAATAATTAGAAACAGCTGGTCATCAGTTGATGTGTTCATTTGCCAGAGCCAGTGTTCCACATACATCTAATTTGACTGCATCAATCACTGGAGGTGGCAGATTTGTGCGGATGGTGGAAAACACAAATTTCTTGTTCTCCTGACAAGCAAAACAAGCAAAGGGAACAGGGATTTTTTTTAAAAGCTCCCTTTTATAAAATGAGATTCTGAGACATGGGATCATTGTGACTGGGGTTGGGCTAATATATGGAGCTGATTTTTTAATATAAGCATGTTTCACTGTGGACCTGATGGAGATTCCTCCCTGACAGCGACCAAAAAGTTATCTATGTTGATGTTTGATGGCAGTAATGTATCTGAAATGTTCCTTATCATTGATCAGGGCAGGTTGAGTCTGGATTGAAATGAGGTCTGTTTTGTCCTATAAGAACGCAGCTCTGGGAGATGTGTGGATGTTTAGCCTGAAAACTGAATATTCATGTAAAATATCAGTTGGTGGAAGCATCCATTACCACCAGGGGGCCCTACAAGTGAGCAGATTAAAATATCTCTCTGTCTTCCTCTGTTCATTTGTGTTTTTCACAGGAAGGAAATTAAACACATTGTTGAAGTTTTTATTGAGTTTATTTGTAATAGATTGTTGTTTTACACATTTATACATTACAAGGCACATTTTAAAGATATAAAACAATTGTTTTAAAGGGAAAAATATATTGTGTTTACTTTGCTTTAAAGGTCCTGAAAACTATCTTCTCAGTCAGCTTCTCATATGAACACAAAATATTCTATTAGGGCCTGTGTCCACATAGTGTTTTTCTCTGACAGGATGCTGGGATGAAGCATTTGTGCGCAGAGAGAAAGAAAACGTGGGTTTTGTTTCTATGACAACAATATCTTAAAGCTACGTTAAGGGGGTGACTACACAGTTTACAACAAGCTTACAACGTGTACAGTGATAAACACCAGCAACATTCAGTGTCCGGCTTTTCTGTCTGTCTGACATATCATAAAGCTCAGGACAGACAGACACGGCCACAACAAGTTTCTGCTCCATTTTCTTGGTTACCAGGGTAATGAGGCCCATCTATATATGATTGGTTGCCTGAAAAAAAGTGCCAGTGACCACACCAGCGTCTTTCTGAAAAGTTCAGAGATTATCAACAAGAAGCGCTCGGAGCGGCTGAACAAGAAAAGGTGGAGCGCTCTGACAAAAGGCGCTGGGTGCAGGGCTTTTTCTCTAGGCGGCCGCACGCGCTCGCTCCTCATTGGGAACAACTGAAAAAAGAAAAACATTTCTGTGTTTGTGTTTTTGTCTTTCTCGCTGGTTTAAAGTGGGCGGGGCTCAAAAAGGTGTCGTCATATATTTCCGTGCACCAATCAGGATTCAGCAACATTTAAATCAAAATATGATGACGGCTCTTTGCTTCTGTTGCCAATCAAATGTGATCAAACCACAGCCACACAGTCTGGTGAAGCAGATGACTGTGTGAATGTTAAACTCTTGACCTCTGACTGCTGCTTATTTAGACAGGGACATTTAATGTTAGGAAGGACAACTGGAGTTTTATTGGGCTTTAATATCTTTAATGCTGGTTTGTTCCCACCTGTAAGTACACCACATTTTAAGGGCTACCAGCTTTCCATATCACTTTATAATATTAAATTAGACAATAATTTATAGTTTTGTTGTGTTTTATCAACAAAAAGGAAATGGGGTGTGAGGTGCCCAGTTCTGCTCAGGGCCCCAAACAGTCTTGTCCCAGCCCTGTCATCCCTTCATGTCAGTGGAACCACGGCTCTCTGACTGCCTTGACTACACCGACTCATCTTGGCTGGCTCACTGAATTGCCGCCTTCTTATTTGCGAGTGGCGCCTTGTTTCCTCTCTTGTTGCTAAATATGATTCATTGTTCAAAGGGACACGGGGAGTACAAAAGGACTTGGAAGGCTTCCCTCGCGCGGCTCTCATGCTGCAGAGAGGAGAGCAAGGCGGGAGACAAAAAGACGGCGGCCATAATGTGCTCCTGTTGAAAGAATTAGACAGATCAATGGGACATAAATTGCACTGTTTATGTATACAAGAGGCTGGTGTGTAATTGGTAGAGGTGGTTGAATTTCCCCCCGTAATCATCTTAACTGACACACTCACACACACACACTTATGCACAAATGTGTCTACATGCACATACTCACACACACACACACACACACACACACATATATAATATAGTGTGTGTAGAATGTGTATATGTGTGCATGTGCTTTAACACATAGTGCTTTATATATAAATAAAGCAGGTTTTCTGTCACTGTGAGCTCAGACAGGAAGGAGTGGAGGTGAAATTTCACCTCACTTGAGTTTGATTAAATATTTCTATATTAATGTGATCCCAAATTATCCCATTATACCAAAAATATATGATACTGTTATGGAAGAAGGCAATCTTCCAAATACAAAGCTGAAATATTAAAAAACAAAACAACAAAACAAAAAAAACATTCATTATGTTTTTTGTTAATATACTATATATATACATATATTAATAATTCACATTTTAATTTTAATTCAGTTTCTTGGTTTTTAATATTTCAGCATTTTATTTGGAAGATTGGCATCTTCAAAACACCAAGAAAAAAAAAATCTGATTCATCTACAATTATTAGGTTAAAACAAGCAACATATAGTTATAAGTTGTAGTTAACATACATATGGTCCCTTGTTTCTTTCTATAATAATTCAACTCAATTTATTACATTAAATTTAAAATATACTTATTAACCATATATATAATATTTATAATATTCTTTCTTAAATTCTGTGTCGAACCTTAGGAAGCTGCTGTTTGGTTGTGAAACAGAGATACGCATCATTTTTTCTGCACTCATCCTCCTATTCCTTACTTTCACCCTACATGTACATGTACAGTCATGGCAAATATTCTAAAATATTCTATTATGTTCTGTGTGGGGGCTCTAGACTGCTGAAAACTACAGATCTGCCTCTTAAACCAGATTGGTCACTGTCCTCACTCTCAGCAGCTTCAGGTCCCTTTCACCCCTTCAGACCACACAATGTCTCTGTGTGCATTACTGCCAAAAACACTGACCAGGGCCATCATTTTACTTCATGTTATAGCTCCATCACTGACCATGCTTACTATGACTGCACAACTTTACCTTGAGACAGCCAATGTAAAACCAGTTTAGGAATGTATACAATATGGAAATAAAATATGTCTTTAAATCAGTTATGCTTTTTTCATGCAGATGCTTGTATTTCTTAACAAGTTATCCTGGTTTAAAGCTGTTCAATAGTCACATTTATCTTTGCCTTTTCTGGCTCTGTGCCAAATACTGAGAAATGACAAACAAACTATGTGCATCAGAGGGCTGTTTTATTGTGCCTAATTTGAACGCTTTTAGTGGTGTGGCTGTTTCTTGTGTAAAACCAGGGTGGTCCAGAGCATTTCAGAGCTGCCTTGAGCTTTTTGGCCTTAGAGCACAAGTTTCAGGATTTCCAGCTAAGTAAAGGCATGTCTCAGGTGGGTCTGTATGTCCAGCTTGCTCCATTCATCTCTTTCACTGACTTTGTATGCATTTCTGTCACCTCTGATTTTTTTTTTTGGTCTGTCACAACAGCAACAGCGTCGCAGTGTGCTGGCGTCCGGCTGGCGACTGCTTGTGAAACCGGTTTGTTTATGGCACTGAGCCAACGGACGACACTCAGTAAGAATGTGCAAGCAACTGGCTGGCTCCCCAAATCACACTCCCAAACACACACACGTAGAGAAAGAGAAAGAGAAAGAGAGAGAAACACACACGCAGCACTTCCTCCTCCTCACAAGAAATACAGTGGCGGCTGTTTTTCATCTTAATGAATTTCTGAACTTGTTCGTTCCCTCTCCGCTCGCCGCTGCCTCGTGGTGAAAGACGGAAACCGAAGGCGCCGGCTGCCAAATCAATTGATGTGTCAGGAGGGAGAGAGGACAAAATGGAGTGATAAAAAGAAGAGCGTTCCCTCCCTCACACGCTCCCTCACAGACACACACACACACATACACACACAGGCAGCAGGAAAAGACAGAGAGGGGCGATCTGGTTTCCAAACTTGACTTCCACAGAAGTCATCTCTGGTGCATTCACCATTCTTCACTCAACAGTCCAGAGCTGCTCTGCCTCTCTGGGTGGCTTTGTGTTAAAAACTGTTTGAGTGCACCATTTTTCTCCTTAGCCCATTTAATTAACTGACAAAAAAACAATAATAATAAAATAAAATAAATATTTGTATGTATTTTTCACGTGCATTTCCAGAGCTCTTAGGGGTTAAAAATCCCCCCCCCCATTTTCCTTTCAGCATCTTTTCCGCAATAAAGGATAAATTATTTAAAATAACACGACCTTTTATCTCACACCCTTTGAAGGCAGCAAATTAAAAATGTAAATTGGGAGCTAATTAATATGCAAATGTATTCACTCGCTGTTAACAATTAGCAATTAAAGCTGCAGTGTCTAGAAAGAGCATAGACAAAATTAGTAACTTCATTTATCATTAAAAAAAGAGAGATCTAAAAATGTACATAAAATTCTAATTGACTTTCACAGTATTTCCAACTGTCACTGCCTTTGTTCATCCGCACTGGTTTTGAAATATATGATAGCATGCTTTTAGCGACTTAATTAACGCCACTTTGTGTAAAATATACTGTCCCCTTAAACGCTTGATGTCAAAAATAATGTACACATTCAAGACTGAGTGGCGAGCGCTTGGTTGGAAGGGTGTGTGTGTGTGTGTGTGTTCAGAGTGTGTGAACGTGGTGCTGCACAGCTTCAGCAGTCTGATCTGTCTTAACTCTCTGCTGTGATTCTATCAGCGCTCATATTGGACGTAAAAAGAGGAAGACGCAGGGAACACAGACAAACTGTAGCAATGTAGAACTGATGTGAATTATTCATGACAGTATTTTCTTTTAAAACACCATTACAGATAAGGAGTCTATACAATAACACGCTGGCCACCATGATACATGTAGATTTTTTGTAACATTTCTGAATCTGGGTAATGCATTCTAAAATAGACCATCATTTCCCCCTTTCTAACTAAAAACAGTCAGATGGAGGGAGCCTAAGAGTCTTGCATTACCAGGGTCTGTTCATTGGCATACACATTTGATTTGATTGGATCAATCTTTATTTCTGTATTTAAGATCAAATAATCTGGAATAAGTGAGAAAATACATCATATTGTCATTATAGGATGTACACACATTACAATGTATAAACAAGCTACACAGTCCAGACAAGAAACAAGAGGTACTTATGCATATGCAGACATGTATACACACAGTACATGCACAGCTACAACTAAGCACACTGAGCTCATGCCTTCAGTACTTTTCTGGGAATTTAGGGCTTCAGCAATATGGGGGAAGTTACACAGTGCCTCTTCCTTCTCTTTCTCGTGTCTCTATTCCCATGATGGAGAGAACCACAGTATTCAATATTTTTGCTCATTTGGGATAGATACCTTTTAACAAGCACCTGTTAGTTCATCCCACACATTCAATGCACCCAAGTTCTTCCTGCGTTTGAAGAAGTCTGAGGATCTTCTAGATTTTTCTTATTTCTGACAAAGCCCATCAAAAGACTAAAGACGTCAGCATGTGAACCAAGTTAGGTCACGGCTCCAGTCCTATGTGGTCACACACACAGTCAAGAAGGAACTTCCACTTTCAAAAGTGTGTAAAATTGGAGAATGTAAACTCTTCCACAACCCCCAACTCCCAAGAAACAATAGTGAAGACTGGGAGCACCACAAACTGAAGTCCACCCTGCTCCATTGTACTGGGATGGAGGCAGAAAACCTGGGCAAATAAAAACTAAAACTATTCCACTAGAGGTGAGTGAGAAAATACTGTGTTTTTAACTGAGCCTTTACTTCTCAATGGATCCTGTACTGTATATGCTTAAATGCAGTCATTTAGGGGAGATGAAGTAAAATCTGCAGCAACTACAAATGACTCAAATGTGAGGAAAAATACAGATTAACATATTGTTTACATATGTGTTGACTTGGGGCTTTTTAACAACAGGTCTCCTCTGTTTTAACCCCCAGTGAGTCCAGGCCTGTAATATTATCTTACTTACAAAAGCTCTCATATTACTTGTGCAACCACCCGACCATGTAAATTCAATTCTGCCTAATAGTGCACCACCAATAGTGCATCACACATGCCATTCAGTTTAACTGCAACTGCTCCCAATTCAATTAGAGGCAGAGAATGTAAAAGAGACTCTTTTACACGTAGATGAGGTTTTATTCTTTTTCAGTTATGCATGCTGTTTCCCAAACGGCATTAAAGCAAAGTCGTGTAAAACTACAATGGAAAGGCTGTGTTTTAAATAAAGCATGTTGTTGCTGTGTGTGTGTGTGCGCGTGTGTGGAGGCCATCTGAATGACAGACTGGAGTGTGTTAGCGGCGGGTCCCGCGGTGATCCTCTTCCCTACCCACACTCCCCGCTTCTCTTTTTTCCGTGTGATCGCCGCGGCTGCCGCTGTACGCCATTTCTAATGCACCACTAACCGCCCCGTTATCACCGTCTCGGCCTGTAATGAGAGGAGCGACATATGTCCGGTCCCCCTGCTGTTTCCTGATAAGCGCTCGCATTCAGACGCGTGCAGGAACACTCTTCCTCCTCCTCCTCTCTGTGCTTTTATTTGGCATGCAAAACCCGCTAACAACCACCTAGGAGAAAGTGTGGCACTTACTTAGTGACATTTACCTCGCTGCTGACTATTCCATGGGGGGAGGGGGGGCAATAACAATCAGCATGCATTTAATTTAAAAGAAAAAAATGTTCCCTTTAGAATTAGGCAGGCAGGGAGTTTGTGTGTGTGCCGGCAGACTTCCGCAGTGCAACATTAATACTAATCAAAAGAGCTGAGAAAACAGCGGTGGTCTGTAAAAACAGATTTTCTTTTGTCTTTTGTCATTTGTGGAGGGATCCCCCACCACCTCAGAGGGGTTTATCCCAGAAGAGGAAACATGTCAGGGTGTTGAATCTGACCCTATGCATTTAAGAGAGGTACATTGTCATGTAAGGCCGGTTTTTCCTTAGCTGTAGGATAAATAATGAAAGTTAAGTTGTGGTAATTGATTTCTCTTCAGTCCACTCAACTGAATAATCTGCAAGGGAAACAACCACTAAGCTATTCATTAGAAGATTTGCCAACATGCAACTAATTCCGAGCTTATTCTCCAAACATCATGGGAAGAATACAAACTCACAGTCGGAGCTTGCTTGATTCAGAATCCTTTTGTGTTTGGAGGGTTGGAAAATACTTCACTTAAAACCTAGAAACAACATTTTTTTTCCCCCTCTGTAAACTGAAATCAGTCAATCAATAAATCAGCCATAGCACATTAGGGAGGAAGGAATATCGAGCCAATCCATCTATTTAACGCCACACAAACTGATGTGTGTGATCTAAAGTCTGGGAGGGTCATTTACTTCCATGAATCTGTGAAGGAGGAGAGTACACTGTGATAAGAGAGAGTCTGGGGACAAATTCATTCTAATAAAAATGTGATTTCATGAAAAAGATTTCTCTTAAAAATATACAGTACTGTATTTTGGCTATGAGTTAGCTATTGTTATGTGACTTCAGTAACAAAAAGATCTTTACTTTGGAATGATGAAAGAAAAATGAGATTTCTGTCACATCACTAATGGTCTGACATGCCATCCTGCTTTGTTTACATGATCAATCCGTTTAGTTAGCATTTTTCAAGGAGTGTATTCAAATTCAAGCATATTCCTAACCTTGAAAACATAACGGTTAAAATTAAGCATTTTCCAAACTTTCAAGACTTTGTATGAACCCTGCATGACTTTTGGCCATCAGCTCTGACGTGTTTGGCTTTGAGTGGTGAACGTGCCCGAACAGCGGCTCCATGCAAGAAAGATCTTTAACTGGGACATTTTGCAGGGAGATCCCCGGATTAGTGAGGTGAAATCTTTATTTGGTATCACAGAGTAATTGTGACGGTCAGCAGAAATGATTCCTTAAAGTTGGTACACAAACCTAAGTTATATAAATGTTGTCTCATAAAAAATAACTATAGTGTAGAACCTTACGTGAAGCAGAACTGAACCAGAATTGCTTTTTTAAAATTATCATTAGCTAAAGAAACACACAGGGTTAATGGTCTCTATAAATAATATAAAGAGGAAAGGCTTTGTTTGTTTTGTGGTGAGACTGAAGAAGAAGTCAATTGTATGTATTATTACTCTATGTATGATGAATTAAGAGCTTTACTTTTTAGTAAAACACCCTTCTGCTGACTTCTTCTGAAGGGACGATGAGCTGTGTTTTAGGACGGGCATCTTTTTGTGGCAGAATTGATACGAAGGGTCTGAAACAGAGACAGAGTTTGCAACGTAATGTTATATGTTCTGCTCTTTTCTGACAAATGTTGGTTCACCACTGCAGCAGTATTTTTCATGGACGTACTGTATAGCAGTAATTGCATGTGGGCTGGACATGACATAAACAACAACTACAACTACTACAGTCTTTGATCAGTACCACACCACCTGTACCAGTAAGTATATGTATATCAATGTGCCTGTGCATATGTGCTGTATATACAGTATGTAGCTATGTGTGTGTTTAGTGTCTGCATAACTAACTTTAATTTATTGTCTGGACAGAATTTTATAAATGTTGGATTGTGGTAAGGGTAGGCGTAGTAATAATAATAATCTCTGGAAGCACTTGGGTACATTTCTGTTTTCAGTCTGTATTCATTTGAACTTAAACAGCAAATTAATAATCAATCAATCAGTCAATCAATTGAAAAATGCACCTCTCTCCCTGGGGAAACTAACTAGAGAGCAGCCTTATAGTACCACCTGTATTAGCTACTAATGTGTTTCACAGTTATTTCTCAGTTTGAATCTAAATCACTGCAGTTAAGCGCTTCCCTCGTGCCAAAACAGTGGTGTAGAGACGGAGCTTGATCATCTCAATTACCTTTCTAATCACAGAGTGAGCCAAACAGAAGCAGAGAGGGGAGACGCACACTTCACAGTTTGCACAGTGAAATCAGAGAGTTTAAGCACGGTGGCCTTAGACCCCGGTGGCTCCAACCTATTATTATTTACCACTCCTATGAAGATGTCACCACTAGCAATACTGTTTTATCCACTTACAACATTTCAAAGGAGTGCAAAGGGGCCCAAGGGTGCAGTAAAAAAAGCTTTAAATATTCTTCAACGTTGGTCCTCAGGGGAATCGCCCCTCGACTGAAAAGACCTAATTTAATAAATTTACTCTTTAGGCGTTCGTCTTTCCGTTTTGCATCGTCTTATTATGGATTAATTCGCATGCAGCCCTTTTGGTCTAAATATTGCCCCTCTTAGCTAATGCTTAACCATACATATTTTACTCTTTCAGGAGGACCACCTACATTCGTTTCTAATGCAACTGGGTTCATTAGCACCTCGGAGATAATACGACGGCTGTATGCTTAATGTAAGCACTGCTAAGTCTCTAATTTTCCACAAATAATTCCTCTTGATCTCAAGTAAAATTTATGCTGGGGGAGGGGGGGAGGGTACAGAGAAGCGTGCTTTAACATGGCTGGTCCAAGTAAAGTAAGTATGTACATAAAATGAATTATAAATGGCAGACTTTAAAGTGTGGCTAAGAGAGAATAAGTGAGTTATTTTATTGGAGAGGGAGAGGAAGTGTGTGTGTGTGTGTGTCGCTGAGAAAAAGAGTCACTGAGATTGTTTTTCATGCTTGCACTAGAGAGTGTATGCAAGTGTGATTGTGATGTATGTGTGCAAAATAAACCAATATGGGATTTCTGATATCAGTATGACCTATGTAGAATTAACCATTCTGAGAGCAAAAATCAGCTGCAAATATGGATATATTTTTCTTCCCATTTCATTCATTTTATTGGCTCAGGAGGTAGAGCGGGTCGTCCATTAAACCCAGGGCTGTCGGTTGGATCCCCAGCTCCTCCTGTCCACATGTCGAAGTGTCCTTGGGCAAGACACTGAACCCTAAGTTGCTCCCAATGGAGGCCAGCACCTTGCATGGCAGCTCCATCGCCATCGGTGTGTCCATCCATTTACCATTTATTTCAAGACATCAGGTAAATGATGTACAATAAATATTTGTATATGAATTATCACCTCTCCCTCAATAATAATGTGTCATACACCATTCTGCATGTGTGTATGTGTTGTTTACAGCTGTGAATGATTTGCATTCACACTAACTTGAGCCCTGCAGTTAACCTGCTCTTAGCCTCTTGTTTGGAGTGGAGATGTTGTTAAAGCTCTGCAGCAATAAGCCTGATTGAGGCTGATGGAACCAAATGATTCAAATTATCAAATTATTTCAGTATGTGTGTATACAGTTTCCTGCTGAGTATGTATACATACAGTATGTGTTAGTGCTCCAAAATCAGTATTTATGTGTAAGCTTATGCTGTTACATGAAGGTGCCTCTGTTTTCACAAAACCTTGAGTTTGCAGTGGCATATGCTCTGACAGTGTATGAGGCTTGAGTTGCACCAGGTTATAGTGTTGATATGGATCCTTTCTGGAGTGCTGTAATATCACTGCATGCCAACCCAAATAATATGTTCAGCTCACCCAAAAATATTCTATAACCAAAATGTGTGTGTGTGTGTGTGTGTGTGTATTGTGCAATCTGTCCCGTAGTTTAATGTGCTGTTGAGTAACACGGCATGGCAACCTCTTTTATCCTGTCTACTTTGCAACCTTGGTTATGTTCTGTTTCCTAGGCTGCAGCCTTGGAAGCCTACATTTTCATTGTCTGACCAGTCTATGCAGGTAGCTAGCTCCACCTATGTTATCTGCAGATAAGTGAAAATGCAGCCTACCTGTGCTGCTGCTGCCTAAATGGAACAAAGCCCTTGTTTGGTGTGTGCATGTCCCTTCTCCATCAGTCTTTGCGACTTCACTATAGGGAAAGGGATATAGACATTTACTAGGCTCGATGTCGGGGCAGGGCCTCCAACATCATCCGTGACCCAACTCACCCTGCCCACCACCTCTTCAAACTACTCCCCTACAGGACAATACATGCACGCACCACAAGACTGAAAAACAACTTCTTCCCCAAAGCTGCCACTACAGCAGAAAAACATACACACCTGTACACATATACCCCCCCCCCCAATACTGATGGAACTCTCTACCATGCAATTGCTAGATTGTATGCTGCTAATTGTTTATTGCCTATATGCACACCGGTTGCACTTTGAGTACAGCTATAATTTTTATATAGTTCTTTTTATATTGTTTTTAATATCTGGGAGTGCCATTGTAATTTCGTTGTGTTGTTGTCTTGCACAACAGTACAATGACAAAAAAGTTTCTTGACTTGATTTGACTTAATCAGAATCTCCTAGCGACTCCATGTCAAAAGGTTCATGCCTATAAGTTGTGAGCCCTTTGGGGATCCCTGAACCACTGAATTACTGAACTAAACTCGTGGCTATAATCGCCTGAGCTATTAAAGGTAGCCTACTAACAGATGCCTTTTAATGAACAGAGACTGCATTTGTTTATTACTGTATCATTTCAAACTACCAGCATCCTATTAACAATTTAAGACTAGTACAGACCACACAACCTTTGCCCAGTTGGCCTGCTGCAGACATATTTTTGAGATCTAAGACAAAAATCCTCATGTCGACTTTGGTTCGGAGCCTCGGTTCAAAGACACATGATGTTGTTGGGAGCTGGACGAGAAACTCACTTTACCATAGCCAGAAAAAAGAGGCGCTAGTCTGAAACGAGATATAGACTGTATCCAATGAGAGCGCAACAGGAAACGGGCGGGAAGGAGAGAGGCCGTGGACAAGCACACACACACAAACACACAGAGTCGTCTCTTGTGTTTTCACTCTGAAAATCAATCAAAATTCTATGCATCAGTTATCTCTCCAACTGGAATAAGCTCAGAATTACTACACCTTGTCTGAGATCAGTTGTGTAAGTTGTCGCACCCCCTCGTCATCATGATAGTAGTCTGTATCATGTTACGTTAACACGATACTATAACAGACTTATAGTATGGGTAATACAGCAGTTCTGATTTTTTGTGATCTGTGCTGGCTGTTGGTGTCCATGGGATTTAGTGCAATTACTGGCACAATGTTGGGAAATACAGTCACTTGAACACTGATAGCCACTGAACAGCACCACCCACAGAACCTCAAACTTCAACAGCAAATCCAACAAAAAGACTTGCCTCATGCTGTTTGATTGACATGTACAAAGACTAACATTGATATGTGAAGCAGTGTACCTGGAGCTGTTGCAGGATGTGCTCTCTGGGTTGGACCTGGTGTCTGCTGCAGCTCTGCTGGTAGGCCACCATTACCTCTGTCAAGGTGAGGCAGCTGTCAACTAAAATAGAAGAATACTCTCATTCAGGGCTTTAATGTCTCTGCATCCCAGTGAGCCACCAGCAACCATTCAAAAGTGCTTCAGGGGCTCAGAAATGCCATACGGTAAACTGTGCTGTGCTTTGACTGTGTGTGTATGTGTTTGTGTGCATGACAGGGAAGATGGCAGGCAGGGAGGAGTGACAAGGACATGAATGTCTGTTTGAACAATAAATCAACCAATCAGGCATCTCAGTTTATCAACCACAGCCTTGAGGGATGGAAACTTCCAGATGTGAGAGACTACAGAGGATTTTACAACTGAAACACTTAAACGTTTTGATCCTTGTGTATCCTTCAAAGCTGGATTGCATTTCAAACGTTTTTAGTTTAATTTTTAGTGTGTAATTTTAGGGGTGATTAAGCAAAGATAAGTAAAGACCTGGACAGTCTTTTAAATGCACAGTATGTAATTTATGCCGCTAGGGGTCTCTCAATCAAAACAATAACGAAAGACGTAGTTTGATGATGTCGTGAAGTAGCGTGGGATCATGGGAGTTGTTGTCTTCAGTCATTGTTAAATAACCACCACTGCCGATGAAAATCTATCCGACGTCACTCAGGCAGAAATCATGCTCACGGACGAGGAAGTGCATTAAAGTTTTATTCACATTACGTTTAGTCACATTTATTCACGTTATGTCATTTCATTCTAATGAAATGGCCGCAAGTAACGTTAGCTAATGTAATGTTAACTTGCTAACTTACCAGCTGCTATCCGTGGTCACAACAATCATACTAAAAATAACTTTATGAGCGTGTTGAACGTTGATATAACGTTATAACGTTAGCGTACGCATTAGATTGGTGGCTGGCATGAGCCACTTGTCATGGTAGCACATTGTAGTAAGCTAGATCGAAATTGAAATATATCAATAAATTAGGCCTCTACTGGATCACTGTGTTGCAAAATGGCATGCAATTAATGAAAGAATTATGCTGTGTGGCAGACAAAATGCTGTATTACTGTCATAGTATAATTCTGACATTGTATTCCTTCCTCACTCGCTGACGGTTCATATAGTGTTTCACTATAAGAAATATATATATATATATATATTTATATAGTTCAAATTTCAAAATTAAACCTCTAAATATCACTAATCAACACATTGTATCTCATGTGTTTATATGTACAGAAACAGAAATGTAAAAATGACAGCTTGTGGTTTTCGGGGAGCTATGTGACGAGCAGCAGCTTACCCATCCACCCAGCTGCTTCAAGTCTGCAGCCTATGCTAAGTTAAGCTAATCACATGCTGACTAATGGTGTATTTTCCAAAATGTCCAACTATGCCTTAGGGATAGGAACAGTGTTAAGGAAGTGTGCTTGTTTGTTATGTTACCCAGTCAGATGGAGACATTGGTATCGATTCACTATATGTATCTAGGACAGTAACAGTTCTGGGACATGGTAGCCTAGTGTAGAACACAGACTGGAAGCTAGCCTGGCATTGCTGCTTTAGGAGCAGTTACTGGAGCTGGAAGCATTGACTGCAAGCATCTCAAAAGTGTTGTTGTTTGTTGTGTTAGCTAGCTTTATATTATATTTCAAGTGGTGATTGGTGGTCAAGGGGTAATTTTAGCTGGATGGTGGCACTTGCAGAATAGGCTAGTCGAATACAAGATCTTTTGAATATACACAGCGCATCTCAGAGCAATCTGTATAGTCGAAATAGCTCTTTACCAAAGCCTTGGCTGGTCCAAATGACCAAGTGAGCAACATAACCACCTTATTGCCCTGCTGGCAACCATAAGTGCGGGAAAAACTATGAACTATTAACAGTTGCATTTATGTATAATTTAATTTTAAAACTAATATTAGCTTTTCTTGACTGATACTAATCTAAAACAAACCACGCACTATTATCCAGTAAGACAAGTCAGTGAGAATATGAATAAGTGAATATAGTGAGTTTTCACTGTGAAAAATTCACCAAAAGTATGCTACATTTTAGAAGGTTAAAGTGAAATGTTTTTCATATTATACAGGAAAATGCAGACACTCTTTAAATATGTTGCATATTTTGTTAAATCAATGTATAGGTGAAAAAACTCAGATGCAGATACAGATGACCACAGGTCACCAAAATGACATCATGATAACATTATGATATTAAATCAGACTTATATTCAGCTTATAGTTAAACAGCAGCTTACCCTGTCTGTCTGTGTTCCTGTGCTCGGCAAAGCCGGAAACTATCTGTTCATCAGGGGGGAAGGACACGTGCTTTTCTCCTTTACTTCTCTTCTTCTGGTTCTTGTTGGGTTTTTCTGCTCCCTCCTCATTGTCACTACAGCTGGTCATCCCTCTGTTTACGACTCCACCATGGAGCTTTCAACTGGAGTTTGAAAGCAAAGGGTCAGTTCACTTCAAGCAGGAAATACTCGATGTGTCAACAGCTGCCATAGCCTATCACCTCCGGGAGCCATGGCAACAGAAGTAATACAAATTTAAAGATGGAGCAGAAATGTGCGCAACAGTTGATGTAGGAACAGCTGTACCATCGGCCCTCTTGAATGTGAAGTGGCGCTCTCTCCACTCTGTGATCACTTGGAAAGACAAGACACCAAAGAAACAATATCTTATTCATGAGTTGTGCACTGGGTTGCAAGTGAAACCCAATATGTTTGTATCAAATTACACATTCAAAATAGGTAAGGCTCTACACATTTACATACCTTTTCAAATTCAGCATTTACAGCAACACGCAATGAGATTGGCAGGTGTGGTATAGGAAAGTATATCTTTAACCAGAGTTTCTCCTGGTTCATATGAGGCAGGTCATACGCGGAAGTGTGAGAGCCCAAAGTGGGAAGTGTCACGTTGCAGAAACAGAATTTTGAGGTCTGATGTCTTGTTTAAAAAAACATGCTGTACTTAACCTGACTTTTTGTTATTTTCACACGACCTTCATTCATGTTTAAAGCTGCACTACTCAATATTCTCATATTAACAATAGTTCAAATGACTATGTGTAATGTGAAATGGGTCACTCATGGTGACGAAGTCAGATAATTATAACCTAACTCTGCAGTTCCCTCAGCACTACTGAGCTTTTATAGCCTATTTTAGCTCATTGTTTTGGTTTTCTGGACCTCCATTCTTGTTGGCTATAATAACATTGTAGCCAAATGCGTGATAACCTATTTGATATTTTGGGACAGCTATCGCCGAGGTCAAGATCTATTTGAACATCCCCAAAAATGATCACCTGACTCTGCAGTTTCTGTCTGCTTTATGGGTTTTTTTAGTCTCTTTTAGCTTTTTTTGTTTTGGTCATTTTATCATTGCAGGTAGACTGTAAACATGTGGGAGATCATACAAATAAATTTAAAGATGCAACCTGATGCCTGATACATGTAAAATATATTAATGATTGAAACCCCTAAGGTTTGTATCAGGAACATTATGTGTCAGAATCACAGAGTAATGTATGGAGTGCTGAGGTTACAGATGGAGCTATAGCTGCATCCTGAGTGTTATCTAATTAATTCCACTAGTTTTCTCCTTTTTTTTTATCAGCTGTTGACACGCCAAAGAAAAGAACCCAAGGCTACAATCACATTTATCAAAAACTCTTGAAGCATGAAGGACAAGTCAACAGCAAAAGATGTAAGCAATGCAAAATCTACACAAAGTGGACTGTTAGTCACATTTACATGTTTATAAGGCATTAACACAATACAAATTTAGTCAAATAATGTGCAGCAAATAACGTCCTGCTGGCCTTGACTCCATCTCTCTGTGGCAACAAGACAGTAGGATTCACAGTCGGCCTTTGCTGAACTTCCTACAGCTGCACTTGTGTATTTTCATCCCGGCTAGACCAAAACATTTTGCAGTTCAACATCTAACAAAAGTAAAAGTCTACAGCCATGCTACCGGCTCTTTGAGTCTGTACTTAGGCACAGCAGTGCTTTCAACTAAATGCTAATCAACGACAACGTTAACTTGTTGATGTTTAGCAGGTAATTACATTAATGCCATGTAAACCATCTCAGTGTTTGCATGCAAACTTTTGGTGATAAAACAAAGTATTGGACAAACATGTAATTTTGACCTGATGATAGAGTGAGATTACCATATTGATTACAATTCTTCCTGAGGCGAACATGAATGTTTGATCAGAATTTCATAGCAATCCATCCAGTAGTTGTTTAGATATTTTTACCTGGACCAAAGGGGAGGGCCGAAAGGATATTGCCATAGAGATATGCCCCTAGCATGGATACGTTGGTAAAATCAGGTTTAACTGCTACCTCACTGCTGTTTACTGTATAGTTTTCATTTTTAACTCAACTTGTTGAATACTTCCTGTGTGTGAAGGAGATTTCTCACCACAGTTACAGTAGAACTGATTCTGGGGAAACAAATTCAAAATCAGTTCTGATATATATATATATATATATGGCTAAGTGAAGCTTTAAATCAAAGGAACAAAATGTCTGCCTATAAAGTTTTTGCCTTTGTTTTCAGAGTCAGCCTAATTGAAGATTATAGAAGGCAAGGCTAGATTACCAACCATTTGGCTAGTGCTTTAGGTTAACCATGTGGCAATTAGTTGGTAATGATTTGATTAATTGTCTGTTAATACTGTATGCACCACTAAAACACATTACAAATTGCATCATTGCATCCTAACCTAATCTCGAGGAAGGGTAAAGTTTAATTCTAGTTTTAAGTCCTTTATTATTTCAGTATTGTCCCTAAATTCTGCATTTTACGAAATATAACTTAGCTTAATCAAGTTGGCACAAACCAATTACTAATTACTAACTATTACATACACAATGTACAGAGATTTTGAGAGCCGGGTGGGAAAATGGGGGTCCATAGCTAATTTTTGCCCCTTACCCCCTAGTGTGTTATTCCGGCCCTGGTGTGTTTGGTGTGGTGTTAATAATTTCTCATGCACCAGCAGCTGGCAAGCAGCTACCATGTCGCTTTAAAAAAATATTAGTACAAGACACTTAACTTAACATAACTTCATGGTTTAGTAAAAATAACAATACAATAGCAATACATGTTCTTACAAACATGGACATTACTTTCATGTTTGACATGCATTTGTAGCATATGTAACATAAATTAAGGGAAAAGTTATCCTTCAGGGCCAGTAGCAGGCCCTATGATGGATATGCTATTATAGATCCCACGTGCTTACATACACCACATGTGGCACAACACTGTCAAGCAAAGGCTACTGTTCATGCAGATGCCACCAGTGGAAAATGTCTCTGTTAAAAAGATTTGTAAGACAGTAGACTTACAAAATGTGGAAAAACTGAGACATATTGTTGAAATTGCACTAATTCTTCTTAAGACATCTCAGGCTGTTCATCATCTGTTTTGTAAATGGATGGTTAATTAATTCAATTCAATTCAATTCAGTTTTATTTATATAGCGCCATATCATAACAAAGTTATCTCAGGGCACTTTTTCGAATAGAGCAGGTCTAGACCGACTCTTTATATTTACAGAGACCCAACAGTTCCCACCATGAGCAAGCACTATGCGACAGTGGCAAGGAAAACTCCCTTTTAACAGGTAGAAACCTCGAGCAGAACCAGGCTCAAGGTGGGCGGTCATCTGCCTCGACCGGTTGGGTTGAAGGGGGAAGGGGGGAGCGGGAGAGAGAGAGCAGGAGGAAAGAGAACATACAGCAGCACAATACAGTTCCACATAGGGATGTAAGGCAATAGATATGGTAATGGCATTGATGTTAACACCAACAGAAACAACACAATTGTGAACGTTTTCAGATGTACTCGTACTTCTTTACATAAAAGAAAGGGAAGAATTTGGAGGTATTATTATTTATAGGTTATTAAGCATTATGTTATTATGCTTGAGATCAAAATTGGGTTGTATGTTGCCCATGCGCTAAACTTAATTTGACAACCCTGCACTGGAGCACTCAAGAGTTCAGGCACATACGGAAAATCTGTGTCGTAATTTACGCAACGTAATCAACCAATAGAATAGGAAAGTGTCTTGACGCCACTTCCTGACCGGCAGTTTTGCGGGAAGTTTGGTCCTCATACAGTTTAACCTACAGTCAACGCAAAACAACAAAGTCGAGGTGTGTATTCATCTTATAATTTAACGTAACGTGTCAGTGGCGGTTTAACTGACAACGTCGCAGATATCCCGGAGCTTCTGTACTAAACGTTAGCAGCTAACGCGATATCGATGCTAACGAGACAGCGCTGTTAGCACGATAGCTAACCAACGTTTATATAAACGTAACGTTCATTTACCCGGTTCATTACCTAACGTGGCCGTAACCGCTTTTTGTTTTAAGGCAGGGGCTGTTATCTTTGCACTACACACACTGGTAGTTGCAACTAACGCTATGTTTACTGAACGTAAAAGCAGCGAACTCAGGATGTGGTTAACGTTAGCTAACTTCGCCAGTAAATGTAAGAACATGCCATCCACGTAGTTATTTATGTTTGATAAGTTAAAATCAGGTCATATGAGAACTCGTTGGTCTGTTTACAGTGTACAGTTTAGCTCTATCTAAGTTAACGTTAACTACACTTTGAAAACACACATCTAAGATGCATTAGACTATAAAGCACAGCACTACAGCCACAGATGACTGTGCGTTTCAGATGCCTCCTAAAGCCAAGGCGGCAGGGAAAGGCAGAGCTCCAGCTAAGAGGAAGCTGGCAGAGGAGTTCCCACCCGGAGAGGTCCTGACAGACACTGGGAAGAAGGCCTGGAAGTTGGGGGCTCCAATCGGCCAGGGGGGTTTTGGTCTCATATATTTGGGTAAGAATAGATGGAAGGCTGATGACCAAGTTCAAAAGTCAAAGATGCAGTGCTAAAAGACATCTATAGATGATTTGACTGAATGTGTATCGTTCATCAGACTTGTTTTTCTCAGACAAAACTTAGTATCTTTGTACAGTGCAAGAGATAACCTGCAAAGCCTGTAATTTTAAAATTACTACTAAATATTATGATTCCTCTTCTTGATCCACAGCTGATGAGAATTCTGCAAAACCTGTGGGTGCGGACGCTCCTTATGTCATCAAAGTGGTAAGACTCTAAACAACCTCAAACCCACACTTCCTTGAGTGCAACTGAGTTTTCAATTACAATGTTTTACGAAGTTCCCAAATTAATTTTGCTCTTTGCAGTCTGATAATACTGCAAAATAACCCAGTTTACATACATTTTTCTCTAATCATAGTGAGTGGACAGTAGATACAGTGGGTTAGCACAAGTGGTCAGATTGTACTATGGCAATATCAAGTACATCATTTGATTGGAGTGAGACCATTCAGACCTTGACAGGTTTTCTTCAGAAGTGTTAGACCAGTCTGACTGGCTCGTCTGCTGTAAAAGTCATCAGAGTGAATTCAGCACAGAGCCAATGAGTCAGAAGATAAATCACTTTTAATAACAACTGCAGTCTCCCAGTTTAGAGATGTTTAAGGTAGTGAATTTATAATATCTGTAGATTCCCAACTTTACAAAAATGGCCAAATCAAGTTTTAAGCAGAAATATTTCTTAATGTTATCCTCGTAATGATCCATTGTCTTTCAGGACCCTTGCCTGTAGTTTTCTACAGTGTGACCCACATCGTTGCTTATTAGTGGCTGTTCAGTCGATTCAGAATGTTGAAACTAGAGATGTCCCGAGCTGATCCTAAAGATCAGTATGGGGGCATATTTTTCTTGCTGGGTATTAGCTAAAATATAGCTCAGAATATCCAATCCTTTCTTTCCTATACTGTACTGTGTTTTGGCCGCCTCAGCCTGCTGGTGTTGCAGCACTGCTCTGCATAATGACAGCCGGGTTCATTTCACTGCATATGTGAGTGAAAATAAGAGATAATGAATGTGACAACTTATTTGGTCGCACCGGTGATGGCCTCTGTTCTGACACCCGGGTTGGCAAAATACAGAGATTCTTCTCTAAACTCCGACAGTAGCGAATCTGTTATCTCTCCTCTCTTATTAGCAAAGAGCAGCGTACAAAACCTTCAGGTAGTTGCTTCTGCACATGTTTAGCTACCGCTGACCGTCACCTTCCCCAATTAAAATGACAAACGTCTCGGGCGGCAGGTCATATCAGCTGTCATTTTACACGGTGTCTTATTTGATTAATCAATTATCAGAAAAGTTGCTGATTAATATTTTGTTGATTGACTAATCAATACTTTGACTAATTGTTTCAGCCCTGTACTTTGATGTAGAGCACATTGAGCTTCTTGTAAGGAATTGTGCTAAATGAATGACATGGCCTCGGCCTGCCTCGTGGCAATATTGGGTTTGTCAGGTATGTAACCCATTCCACTCTGGTTATTTTATTGATAACGCTTTCTCAATAAACTGTAATGTATCATGGCGTATATATCGATATCACCATATAAAATCACACATAGGTGACTGTGATAGGGGATTTTATCCATGTTGCCCAGCCCTACGTACTATGACACCCTCTATCCTGTTGCATGTAGTCCTTGGACTGTGTTCATGTGCAACCTTTAACAGAAGACGACATTAGACAACACATATGCCGCTCTCTGTCTGGGCTCGTTATTTGAAGTTGACTTGGTGTGTCAAAGCCCTCATGCTGTGTTCAGAGCAACAGAAGCAGTACATCAAAAACTGCTTCTTCCTCCTTCATTTCAATGAGACCTCTGTGTTGGCACAGCTGGGCCCAATGACGAGGCTCCAGCAGCAAGAAAGAAAAGAAAAACCAGGGTCATCGGGAAAAACTGTGAAGTTGGCTCGGGTTTTTCCCCAACACAGTGCAACGTCAGCCAGCAAGCTGCTGCACTGTATAATCACGTCTGCAAGAGACCAATGACCTTTTACATGAATGCAGTAATTCTGCTGTTTTCTTCCAGATTTGATTTGAGATGTGATATGTTTCCAGAGCTGCAAAAACATGTCTCATAGTATTATAAACCACTGTGTCTGACAAACCTTCAAACTCCTGGCTGTATCAGTCTCACTGGACTTACCTGCGCCCACACCAACACGCCGCTTGTTTTTGCAGTTCTATTTTTGATGTAACCACCTGGACATAAATGTACATGTTATTTTGTCCACAGGAGCCCAGTGATAATGGACCACTGTTCTCTGAGCTCAAGTTTTACATGAGAGCTGCTAAGCCTGATCTGAGTAAGCCACCTTATCATTCCTTACAAACACACCCACAAACACCTAGAAGTATGTCACTAAGCCAAAGTTAGCCTTGTGATCATAACACAACGTAGTCTCTCACCACCAGGGCAAACAAATAAAAGAAAGACAACTTTCTTAATTAAAAAAGACAATCTTGTAGCCGAGGCACGGAGGGGCTCTGCAGAGGAAGGGAAGCTTTTGGTGGCAGCGCTGTTGGCCCCCAGGCCACAGCTTTGCATTTTATATAATAACAATTCAAATGTCACTCTCCCCTGACAATTAACTGTTATATTACTAAGGAACCAAAGGCTCATATTTTATTCATGCTGGAATCTCACGTTGTTGGTAAATATTTGTCCCAGCAGCAGATTAGCTTGCCACCCCCCACCCCCCATGGAATTATACTCTTATTACTTTGAGCATCACAGCCATCACCTACTTACAGCAGCAGTTGGCAGTGTGTTGACAGGAAGTTGTAGTACCAAACTGTCATACATTTCATACATTTTTACAAATAAACATAGTTTTAGGACATGGCCAGAAAAATTTCTGATAAGTTTCCTCTTCTCCTGCAGTTCAGAGCTGGATGAAGTCTCACAACTTAAAAAACCTGGGAGTTCCCAGGTACTGGGGCTCCGGTCTGCATGATAGAGGGGGCGGAAGGTAAGACTTTGACCAGGGGTGCTCACAGGGGCCACACTCAATACCCATTCCCACTCACTCTTCTCTTTTTTGCTTTTTAGGAAGAAATGTATAATTTTTCAGTTTTAGTTACATGAATTTAACATCTTACAAAAGACAACACCTGATCAAGGTTTTTCCTATAAATGAGCCTTGTATTGTGCTACTGTTTTATATCAATAATCCAACAAGTGCAAAATGCCTGCCACATACAAAAACAGTAAACGGTTTCAGGCTTAGGGGAGTTGCATTTCATGAAAAGATTTCAAACAAAATACTCTTTCTGATTTTAACAGCTTTAAGAGCCAATGTGCTGTTTAATCTATTTTGTAAATACAATACAATGAGGCTATTTATAATATGGCTGCTGATAAGATCACAAAAGTTATTCCAATAAGTTTCACAAAAAGGCAGTACCAAAATAATACAAAGGCACCATGTATTTCTGTAGATTTAATTTAGTTAATTATTAGATTAAGATTGGTTTAGATATTACGGGAATACAAAAAAAAAAACAAATGTTTCCTACAGGAGTATGCTCTTGAGTAAGAAAGGGAACAAAACTTTTGGTTGCTGCATTTGCATTTTAATGGCATCCCTCTGTCAACTGGCAGTGACAGGTTGCCTTCAGGTCATCAAGGTACTTCTCTGATTGTCTTGTAAACATATGAAAGCCAGCTAGATCAATGTAAAAGTACTAAAATGAGAGGTAAATATCCTATCAGACTGTAGTTGATTTCTCTCCAGAATAATAACTTATAATTCAAATATTTGTGAGAACTATAAAAGCACAAGGTGTTAACAAGGGGTTTTAAGGTCTTTATATAGCTAATAATATTTACTATATATTTTTTGCAAGACCTGCAGACATTGCCAAATGTTTTGGGAATTGGATCAGCATTTTTCTCTATTGCCCGAAAAAGGCAGAGAAACCTGAAATAGTATCGGAAAGTTGCGTTGTTCTGCAGTGCCACGTCTTCTGCTGTCTCTAGATGATAACACAGTTACACCAACAGTTTAGTCGTAGAGCTTGTCTAACAGTATTGTTTGTACCTCCAGGTATAGGTTCATGGTTGTTGACAGGCTTGGCACAGACCTGCAGAAGAAGTTTGAAGAATGTGGAAGGAGGTTCCCCAGGAAACTGGTCCTGCAGCTGGGCCTTCGACTGGTTGGTTGTTTCATGAGCATATGCTTTCATTTCACGTGCATGTTTTCCACCGAATTGCTATTAAGTGGTAAACAACGGGTTAATGGCATTGCAGGAATGTCATGCCATTTTGAGGAGTGTGTTTCAGACAGACAGCATGAGGTGGAACTATGCATGTCCTGTTTAATTATAATTTTAGGATGACTGCGAGGACATCACAGCTCTAAGATCTTTCTCTTGCAGCGGGTTATGTTGCTACAGTGTTTGACATTTACACATCCCCCCATTGTCCAGTATTAATGGTGGTTTGCAGTCTCATATTATCCCTGTAGTCTTTACTAGCTTGTGATGTGACTGCAGGATGATAGGGGTGTTCCTGATCATGCTACAGTCAGATTGTATTTGGATGTTAAAATCTGATCAGTGCGCTGTTGCATTTACACCTTGTATTAATACACGTTTTTGATCTCTATTATGTCCATAATGTGACAGTTTGACTTTTACAGTGTAGATTGTCCCTTTCACTATAGATCTTGGTAATACTTTTTTAGAAAACAAATTTAAGAGATCCTTCTCAAAAATGTTTGTTAAAAAATGATTATTGTTTGTTGTGTTATTATCGGATTTTGAAACTTTTAAACCTCTGGTAGAAATGTGAAAATACTGGGATCTGCCTACGAAACAACTAGTGCTCGTTCGGCAGCGTGAGCACTGTCTTGCATCTCCTGAAGTGATGCTGCTGTTTGGGTGCAGGAAGAGGCGGTGTGAGGTGGTGACCTCTCAACATGTTTCATAAGAATGTGTCCAAACTGCACAGACGTCATTCACACTTGGCCGAGGTCTGATCACAATGCGAGCCACCTCCAGACGTGGACTGGCAGTTGCATTTTCTGTGTGGATCTATTCCTGCATTAACGTGTTTCTTCTTTTTCCAATGCTAATATTAAGGAATATCACTGTTTTCTTCTTGTTTAGCTGGATATTCTGGAGTACATCCATGATCACGAGTATGTGCATGCTGACATTAAGGCATCTAACCTTGTGCTGAGCCACAGTGATCCCAACCAGGTCAGTAGAAGTTAAAGCATATTCATCACATTGTATTTTGGGGAAAAGAAAAGGAAATGTGCTTCAACAACCTTAACATTTTCAGCACAATGTTGGGAAACTAAAGTGCTACTCTGACCCCAGCACTGCTCCTCGAAAAACAGGGACATGATTGTGTTTTTGATCATAACACACTTGTGCTGCTTCATTAGATTCAATTAAGGCCTGGAGAGGAGGGAGAGTGTTCGTGTGTGTGTTTCAAACAGGGGCAGATTAGATGGCAGCAGCTAAGAGCTTTTTCTAGCAAACAAGGCAGGGGCAAATATTTAATTTGAAGATTAATAATGTATCATTGGCGGTGTTATTAAAGAGCTATTTATAAATGACAATTTAAAAATCGGCCCCTTGGGATTTTAATATTAGGTAAGGTTGGTTTGTTTTGTAGCTGCGCTATGTTGACGTTTTCCCCTGGAGTTACTGGGATGTAGGTTTGGTTTTATTACTGTATGTTTCTTTATTAAGGCCAATAAGCCACAAGTATATAAACGCAATGCAGACTAAATAATAATAATGTAGCTTATGAATTTCAATTCCAAAAGGGTGGAATCATCTGCTCCCCATCCTTTTAGTCTCTGTGCTAAGCTAGCCCTAACATGTCCCTGACCTCTCTGTCTATATTGCATGAACACAGAAGAAATTTGTATTTTCTGTTATAAAGTTTGATTCCTGGAAACGTTACGAATGTATTTGTATAAAGTGTTAAATGTGACCTTGTTCTTGGTCTGTGCATGTCTGAATGGGTGTGTTTGTGAATTGTAGGTTTACTTAGTAGATTATGGCCTGGCATATAGGTATGCACCTGACAGTGTCCTTAAAGAGTACAAGGAAGACCCCAAGAGATGTCATGACGGAACCATCGAGTTCACAAGCATTGACGCCCACAAAGGAGCATGTAGGTACAAACACACTACTAGACACTACTACACTAAAACCAGGCTGCCAGCTCTTTCATTCTGTGATGTGAGTTTTAGTGTTTTGCCACTGGTCACACAAATTCCACAGTGCAACACAAAGAGGATAAAGTGATGGCTGGGATCTTGAACCTAGCGACACAAACATGCTATTGCAAAGATCTTTATATGTTTGGTTTAGTTATTGAGGCTAAAAGGGAAGGCCACATTGGATCAACAGTATTGGCTAGTACATTGAAACAGATTCTTGTAGCACATAGGTGTGTCTCGTCACATTCAGGTAATCTGAAGGACTTTAAACTGGCTTCTAACTCTCTGTAAGTGGAAGGAATATCTCCAAGTTATTTTAATAGTAGTTTATTGCCTTATTTGCTCATACTGTGTTTTTATTATTTATATCTATGGGCATGTTGAAAAGCACTCTATAAATAAGATGTCATTTTGGTATTATTATAATTCAACATTTTGGGAAATGCGCTTATTCACTTTCTTTCTGAGAGTGAGAAAATTCACCACCTGTCATGTGGCTGTCCACTCAGTGTTGATGGTAAATGTCGTTAATTGAAGCAGTACATTCCTCAGTGAGTGCTATGTTGACCGAAAAAACGGAGTCGTCCTGCTCGCTGAGCCGTACCAGCAGTACCTACATGTACCGGGATGAATTGCGCGCGAGCTTCTAACCCCTCTGCGCAAGTTAGCTGCTAGCTGCTGCTAATCAAAGCATACAATGTTGCCAACATGAAAAAACAGTTACCGGCATCCAACCTACTACTCTCGTTATATAGTTGGCTTCAAAAGAGTTCACACAGTTTCTCCTGACTGTCCCTCTATATGAAGAAGGTCTCCAGTACACCTCTGTCCAATTGAGTAAAACTTTCATGCATCGTAACTCACGCAAGGGCTCCCAGGGTTGGTGTCGACGACAGCATCCAACAAAAATGGCCCACGCTGGCATTGATTGCAGCAGAATGATTCAGTTTCTGTTAACATTTGGGGGCAATTTGAGCAAAGGCACCACCAGCTCAGGTTCTGGATGGTCCCCGCCGGCCATATCTTCTTGCACGGCTATCGCAGCCGCAGCCTCTGTCTCTCCTCTGCGTTTCTTCGTCTGTGTACTCTGGCTAGAATAAATACGGCTGAGTCAGCCAAAACACCCCCGTCAATGTATCCTCGTCCATAACATCCTCTGCACTCATATTTTGGGATGTCATTTTCGCTGTTGGAAACGCAGCTAGTTTACAAGCTAAGAGAACAAGTTTTGTTTTTGAGCGGCAGCACGGCCCCCGGCTCCCCACAGGCTGAGACTACAAATCCGAGCTGAAATAGCCTGTAGTTCTTCCGTGCCTCCATCTACGTCATTATGTCAGCACTGGTGCCGGAAGAACAACAGATTTTGCAGCAAGAGAAAACAGCTTTCTCGGCCAACATAGCACACACTGAGGCATGTATTTCTATAAGTGACTCCATATACCATCAACACTGAGTGGACAGCCACATGTCCCTTTAAGTACAGAGCTGGAGTCAGGAGCAAAGGTTGTTTGTGTGTAGATCAAACTCAATAATACAACATGCTGCTAGGTGTATTTTTGAACTGCCAGGCTAGCTGTTTCCCCCTGCTTCCAGTCCTTATGCTAAGCTAGGCTAACCAGGTCATGACTCCAGCTTCATCCTGAACACACAGACATGAGATGATGATAATCTTCTCATCTCACTCTCGGAAAGAAAGCAAATAAGTGTATTTTCCAGAATGTGGAACTAGTCCATTAATGGATTAGCTGGAAGCTAGAATCATATTATACTGTACTAGGTATATTGTGTTCACAGCTGGATCACAGTACATTTCCACTTGAAATGCTGGTATTGCTGTTAATGCTAGTACATAAAAGAAGCTGCTGACTGTGTTTGCTGCTGCTGATGTGGTTGTTTGGCTCCAGCTGCAAGTAGGCGGAGCGACCTGGAGATCCTGTGCTACTGCATGGTTCAGTGGCTGTGTGGACGCCTGCCCTGGGAGGACAAGCTGCAGGACCCCCTCTACGTTAGAGACTTTAAAATCAGGTGGGAGAAGCTCACCTGCATTTTTGAGTTTTTTCAGTGAATGCATGATGTTGTCTGCTGAATCCAAGCAGGAAACCATTAGGAGTGTGGAAAGTTCATTATTATACAAAGCAATTTAGCAGTTTTACCTTTCAGTTAGAATGAGGTCTGTTAAAGTGAGAATCTTTCAACTTGTGGGGGAAAATCATGCCACTCTTTTCTCCCTTACAGGAGTCAAGAAAACATACCAGAATTTTTGGCCAAGTGTTTCTCCCCTCAGGACAAGCCAGGTAAGAAAGACACACACACACACAAACAGGTGGCAAACACAGGGCTGAGTGTAGATTTCCATGGCCATTAATAACAATAGAAAACCAGTAAAAAAATGACTAGTATTACCCATGACCCCCCAGTTTCTCCAGCTGCTTAATGGCCCAGTATTACAGAACGGTTTATAGCTTCCAGCTGTGTGTGTGTGTGTGAGAGTGCAGCTATCTTTGTGAGTACGAATTTGAGTTTTAGACCTTGGGACTGAGGACATTTTGGCCGGTCCAGACTTTCTGACATACCTTCAAAGGGCTGTTTGAGGGTTCAGACCTGGTTTTAAGGTTTAGGTTAGGGTAAGGGTTGGGTTTAGGCATATAAGGGGCTAGGGAATGCATTATGTCAATGCAGCTCCTCACAAGTATAGAAGTACAGGGTTACGTGTGTGTCTTTGTTGTTTCTAGTTGATATCTCACCAGACAACAGGGTTAAACCAGTCCTTCAGCAGCATGAGCATTAATCCACTGCCCCGTGTGTGGAAGGACGGGATTGTTCACAAATGTGTGGTTGTGTTATGGTTAGAAGATTTGTCCGTGTGTCTGCACACACCATGAAGCAATTCTTAAAGTTGGACTGGACTCCAAGAAATAATGTAATGGGATTCTGATATAATAATATAAAGAAACAAAATGTTTAAATATTTAAGCATTTATTATAATTTTGAAAATGGGCTACCAATCAATGTTGTTGGGCATATGATAACGTCTCTGGTTGTTGAAGGCCATTGTTTGCAATGTTGCAAATCAGTGAGCAGAACTGCTTTATGTTGCTTTACACTGACCCCCGTCTGGTTATTTTATCTATTATTACACTATTATTATGTTCACTGTATCACAATACATATTGCTGTCAAAATATAAAGTCTCTTACGTCATCATAAAGGATTTAAATCATATCGCCCATTCCTAGCTACCAAAGTGAATGACATCTTTCATTTATATTCATCCACAAATAATAATAATCCTTTAAATCCTTTATACTTGGTTCTCATTAGGATAATGTAGTCCAGTAACACAACACATATGGCAGCAAACATTTTGAGTGCAGACTGTAAATGGCGACTTTAACATTTGTTGTCTCACTGTGGTTAGAGTTGCCATTTTAATGTTGGCACTTTGACCTGAAGGCAGTGTGTCGGTTCAGGCAGAGGAGACGAACACGAAGCGTCACACCTCCTTCCTTCTGCTCGGCTGAGCACAACCAAACTTTTGTTTACAACTCCATCTGTGTGCATTTGTGTGTGTGTGGCTGTGTGTCAAGTCTGAGGAAAGTCACACCAAACAGAATTAGCTGTGACCAGAGTAGAACATTATGGTGGAACAAAGAGTCAAAATAAAGGCGAGGGGAAAAACGCTTGATATACTGTAGCATATAAGAAGATATAACAGACATACCTCAGCTGCCTACATTTTCTGCATAGAAGCTAGTAGCTAGTTACAGGCTTTCAGTTTATGATGAACCGGTGCGTCATGTTGCTCTCTTGTGTTGCAGATGAGATCCAGAGGTTCATGGAGGAGGTAAAATCTCTGGGATACCAAGACAAACCACCCTACGAGAAGTTACGCTCCATCCTGCACACTGGACTGAAGGCTATCCAGGCTAAAGATGACGGAAAACTGGAGTTCACTCCTGTCAATGGAGCTGTATCACTTCCTGCCCAGGTCAGCACGCACACGCACACACACACACACACACACACACACACACACACACACACACACACACACACACACACACACAGAAAAAACAATAACTCGAGTAATAAAACTCCTCAATAGGAATGCTCTGCTTCTTCCCAGCTTCTTTTTATTGTGGACTCTCGTTATATAGTTGTATTATGTAGCTGATCAGTGTGTGGACCATGTAGGATTACAGTATTATAGTATTTAGCTAGCCTTTTGGCTAGCTCACTGTATCAAGTGACAAAGTGAAAACACTGACAGTGTGTTGGGTTACTCTAGTAGTGATAAACCTCTAGAGAATCATCAGCTGAATGTGCAGCTCCCCTCAGCTTTAAGGAGCTTTATAGTGAGTTTCAACTCATTTTCAGCTGAAAAGTCCAATAAAATTGTGCCAATATTGTGAACATTATAGCTATACTATCTTTACTGCAAATACTGTGAAAGGAGGCTGAGGTGCAGCAATGTTCTTAGCACAGTTGCCAAAACTTATCTTTAATTAGGAAATGTTTTAATACGTCTTTATCTTCTAAAATTAGACATCTGACATTCAGAATAAAATGGAATATCATGTCTGAGTCCTGCTCATTTTCTCTTCACCCTCCACCTTCTATCTTTCATACTCCGGGCAACATGTCAAAATGCTATAATTAATTTTTCTCTGGTGACATACCTTTATTTAGCTTTATTTAATGTCAAGAAAACAAAATTGTCATGGTCCATCTGCCACAAATGCTTCATAATACTGATGGTAGTTTTTAAATTTTGTATTAAGTACTGGTTAAAAACTCCATCTATCCTTCCTTCCCTCCCTTTTTTCTCAGATATAATCAATCTAAATTGAAGGCCTTATGAATAATTAAAATGTCTTAAATCCAGCTGTTAGAGGTCTTTTATTTCAGTATTCAGTGACATGTTTCTTGAATGTTAGTTAAATATACATATTATCTGTTTTAGTAAGTAGCATTTACTTGTGTGCTTTTTCAAATTCAGCCCATTAGTTTCTGATTTTTCATCAGCTTTGTGCAACCACAGATAGATTTGATTTGACAGGAATCATCTGTGATGTTCTTTCTGATGACGTTGGAGTTGTAGGTGGCGCTCTTGGGTCAGTTACTGGTCTGCTAGCCGTAAAGTTCAAATTAGCTTCCAAACAGAACCAACACTTATCGCTTACTGATTTTTTACTTTGATTGTTATTGTAGTGCAAATCCTTAAAGCTTCACTAATCAATATTTTTAGATGAACAATGACTGTGCAAAGTTAAAGGTGTCACTCAAAGTGATGAAGACACAGTGAATTATCACCAACTCTGCAGCTCTACTGAGAACTGTAGTGTCTTTCAGCTGATTGTTTTGGTTTTATAGCCCAAAACCTTACATTCAGTCTCACCGTTCTCATCAGCCTAGTTTCCAGCAGCAGCTGTTTCCAGTGAGAAAGTTCTGTCCACTACCTGCTCAGCAGCAAACAGCAGACGGACACAGTTAAAGACTAGCTGGTGAAGATAGTGGAGCATTTAGCAGCTAAAGGAAAATATATTTCCCTCAGGAGGTGGTGGATATATAAAAACAGAGCTAATAATGAGAGTGAATATTGGACTTACAAAAATCAGGTGGATTTTTATAAGAGGACACAAACACCAATCACTAAGCTACACTTGCTAAGCATTCCTCTCCAGCACAGCACATATGCAGTTTACAATGATAAAGGGAGCAGATTTACTACTTGAAATGTGTAATATTTGAAAGAATTGGTCCTTGATTTCAGACAGGGGCAGACAAAAGCAGCTTCTCATTTTTAACCACTGACCATCAATTTTGTCTGCTTAAATGTTGATTGTCACATATTTTTGGAGCGATAGGTACCTAGCTAGCTAACATTAACTCTGTGAGTTGGATGACTTCATCAAAACCATAGGCCTTTCTCAATACAGAGTACGGCAAGTTCAGACTCATACTTGGGAGTCCGAACTTGGTAAGTTGAACTCGAGAGTCCAAACTCCGGAGGATGGGAGGACGCAGTAAGATCAATAAGTATTTTGTACCTAAAAGTCCACAGAGGCAGCACTGTTCTACAGTCCAGTATAAACAACCTTAACTTTACCTTCAGTTATTTACTTTTGTTTTTGAAATTCCTTTTGTTTCTGTGACAATTGTCAGACAAATGTCTTGACGAGATAAGACTGTTCTCCCAGGGATGATGATGGACATTGACCGGCCAGTCATCTCGGGAGATATTTTCTGTGGAAGGTCAGAGAGAAGGCCATTACAATAGTCAGTTTTACAAGTTACAAAATCATGTGCAAGTCTCTCCAGGTCTGGTTTTGATAGGCAGCCTCTTATTTTTGCGATATTTTTTTAAACGGAATAAAGACCATTTTGAAACACTGTTTATATGTTTTTGGAAACAAAGGTCACCATTTTTTAATGGACAAGGAATCAAAATGAGACCTAATTTCTTGCTTCTTTGCCTTAGCACAGAAAACCATCCCTTCTGTTCTGTTCAGTTAAAGAAAACTCATCACTCATCCACTGGTGTTGATCCTCAATATATTGTATAAGTGTGCTGATAGGGCTGAGCTCATTCATGGACAGGGAAATATATAGTTTTGTATGATCCGGATAATTATGGTAATGAGCATTGTGTTTATGTTTTATGTGTCCGAGGGGGAGCATGTAAAGGGTAAACTAAAGGGGGCCTAGACTTGATCCCTGTGGAACTCCACATGATGAGTTGACTGTTTTGGAGACAAACTCTCCTATAGACGCATAGTAACTCCCATCATGCAAATATGACTTAAACCTATGTAGCTCTGCCTGACAGTCGCACCCATGATCCCAGTGTTTCTAATAAGATTCTGTGATCATTAACAACTCTGTCAAGAGCTAGTTCAGTACTGTGGTGAGGTCTGAACCCAGACTGAAAATGATCAAAAAGGCCATAAGCAGTAAGATAGAGATTGTAGAGTTGATTGTGAACAACTGTGATACTTAGCAACCACAAGTCAGCTCCCAAAGTATCCTAGATAAAACAGGCGGAGCTAGAACTCCTCAGGTCATCTGGACTGTACTTGGTTGGATGTGGACTTTGAAGTGGAACAGTACTTGGGCTGAGACAGATGATGTTTCAGAAGTCCACAAGTACAGACAAGAATGCAGATTTAGAAAGACCTTATGTCTCCACCTGACCAGTTATAAAATGAGGACCGTGCAAAAGGGTCTTAAATATACATTGATGCACATGATATAATGCTAAAAGCTATGTGAAATCTGTTGGATTATGATTTAACAGTCAGTTAACTGTTGCAATTTTTACAGTTTTGCCAGTGAGAAATGGCCTAATGTTAGTTACAACATTAATTACACAGACTTTTATATTTGGTTCCTGCTTTCTAGCTTCCTGTTTGTCTCTTCATCTCTTCTTCTCCAGTCTCTCGCTCTCGCTCTCTTGCTCTCTGTGCATATGGAAGATGCCACCGGGGACATGGCGTAGCCAGCCGAAGGGTTACCGGGCCCCGGCGCTGGTTATTGTATGTAATTATCCCGCCAATCTGTTCACCTCAGCAGGCGCCGCATGGTGATCATGAGGTAGCAATTGTCAAAATGGATGCAAAAATGGGAAGGGGGGCAGGGGGTGAGTGATAGTTCAGGTTGAGAGTGGAGCTTCATTATAGAGGCCTGGGAAGGACGGAGGAGTTGATTGCCTTCATTAAGTGCATGACTCTCTCAGACGCCACTTTTTCTTTCGCTTTCCTCAGCAGACCCCATAGTTGATTTCTGAGGAGAGGACAGAGATAATAAAGTCATCATTTATGGAAATCTTTGCTGTGTTAGCAGTGATTCTGAGAAATCTTCGTCTTTGTTGACCCCACTGTTAAAATGCGCTTCACGAGCAGAAGGAAGAAAAGCCAGAGTGTTTCTGTTTGGTGCTCTGTGGTCAAAACAGCAGCGCACATAATCAAATGTTTTAATGGATTAATGTCTGTGAGGTCTTGGTGGCTGGTGAGATGGCAGAGCGATAATTGCATTTGCTCAGACTTCACACACAGAAGGCTGGAAGCTCATAAATGTCGGGTCGCCTCATCGCCAAGTCAAGGCCTCGCCTCAGTGTTTGTCTCTCCATCCCTCTCGCCGTCAGACAATGCTGCAGGCCTTGAGAGCTTCGACAGACTCTCTACTTCTTGATAAGATTAGTTAAAAACAAAACTGTCTTCATTTAAAGACATTCAAACACTAACAGCAGTGTTGTACTTTGCCCCTTTTTGGCAGTTTAGTTTTATTTGGATGGATAACTTTCAGACTGTTTAATGTCCATCCTGCTCAGCTACATTAATAGAAATGAAAAAAATGTGCGGTTGTTGCGTCAATCTCTTAGAAGTTAGAGAAGGTTTCTATATATTCTGAACAACGGGTGCAGCAACAAACATGACTCTCAGCTGGGTAACACATTTAAAGTAACTTCTACATATGTCCATGTTCACCCACCTTCCAGTTGTCATCAACAGCTCTTCATTTGTCTCTCTCTCCAGAGGACCACCAAGAGAAAGAAAGCAGCAGATGAAGCTGGAGAGAGTGAGACTGATGGAAGTCTCGTCAAGAAAAAGAGAGTCACAAAGAAAAGAGGTAGGTCTTTTCTGTCTCTGAGCTCATTTTGTCCATTTACAGTTTCTTTACAGCCCTTTTTCACTGCAGGAGCTTTTCCGAAAATGTGTAGCTCTCGTCATGGGTTGTTCAATTTCCATTGTTCTGTTCTGACTTAGTGATACTAAATCCAAGTTCTAGATACTTCACATAGAACAAACACAACAACAATGACCACCATTTTACATCGGCATCTGCATTGGCTAGGACAACCTTAAAAAGTTAAAAAACGAAGAACAATGGGGCGTCACGGTGGCCCAGAGGTTAAGACGTATACCATGTAAACAGTTTCCAATCTGACCGGGAACCTTTGTTTCATTTCATTGTTCAGTCTCTCCCCACATTTCATGTCTGCCTCTCAACTGTACACTGTCAATTAAAGACAAAAATGGCCAAAAATAAAAGATTGTTGGTCGCTTGTTGGGCAAACCATGATGTCCAGGCCTGCATTAGTATTTGGGGAGAGGAGGCAGTGGTTAGAAACCCAGTGTCCGACAGAGATGGGGATACAGCACACAGCCAAGGGTAAGAAATGAAACAAGTTTATAGAAGAAAGAAGTGGTTCTGCATGCTGAAGGAAGCTTGAGAACAAGAGTGCAGGCAGCGCATGTCCAGTTGCATAAAATATGTTTAGACTGACAGAAGTTAACGACATAAATAATAGCAAGCGGTGTCAAGTAATTGTATATTAAGAAGGCAGTGTCTTTTAAGGGGGTAAGACTTTATTGTCCTTCTTAATCATGATTTTCCCCTGCAGAAGTGAATGGAGTGAAGAAAAGTTCCAAAAAGACTCCTGGATCAAGGAAGGTACCCAGCACTGGAAAACAGGGTGACCCCAAATCCAGAATGGTGGAGATGGACACCCAGACGTCACCTGGACTTGCCCAGAAATCCAGAGGCAGAGCCAAGAAAACCAGCTCCTAAGCTGACTGCACTCCTCCCTCCATCCTTCTGTCTTTCCTTTGCTTCTTAAATGATGCCTTTTTTAAGTTTTATATGGTTGGGTTTTCTATCTGTGACACACTGATAGATGTTGATGTTTGATTGTATTTGGTGTGGTTGAAGCCAGAGCCATTGTAATAAAGAGGAAATTAAATTGTCCATCTTTTGTGTTTAATTAAAGGTTTCTGGGTCGAGGGCCAAAGTGTGATGGAAAGAAAAGTTTTTACTTTTTTCGGAGTAAATGTGTGTGTGTGTGTGCACGCGCACGCCTAAGGCCATATTCAGACAGAATCAGGCGTCATCACTGCTTTCAGGCTGCGACGGTGTGGGTCGCAGGGGGTGCTGAAAAAACGCAGCGGCAAAAAGTTAAAACAGAATCTTATGGAGAAAAGCAACCCGACGTCACGCTGTGGTGGTCAGTCACTCCAGCAATCAGACCAGTTACCAGACATGTCCAGTAAACATACAGTAAATATGTAGGATTCTCTTTATATTCCCAACAAAAGTTCACTCACATTACCACAGATCAGTTTTGTAAATGCACTCGGTTTACAGTTCATTGGGCGAGTCTAATCCAACAGCCCTGCAAACCTTCATAAAGGTTCTAATATTGAGTTTTTCATAAAGCTGTTCGAGACGTGTTGATTCAACTTTTGGATCATTTTGGAGGATGTGGTTTGTGGTGCTGTTGAATTGTATTGCATTTTGCTGACAGGTGTTGAGTGTCATACTATGATAGATCTTTTTCAAATTGTTGTGAAACGTCAAATCATCAGTTATATTTCTATCACAAAGAGTGGAAAGGAGAACATTTCACACATGAGAAGCTGCTGACAGGCTGTCCATTTTCCCTCCATCCACTCTTGTCCTCAAGCTTATGGACCATCCCGATGGGACCCCCCACCTCCCTCATTAACTCCCAACAGGCTCCCCTCCCCTCCTTCCCCATGGAGGAAGACATCTCCACTAATATCAGTGTTGTGAGGGCCTCCGGGGGCCCCTGTGGCGGGTGGTGGCTTGCCATCGATTGTTCCAGCCTCTTCAGGAGTAAAGAGCCCCCCTGCCTGGCTTTCCTCTCCACCTCCCACCCCCCCTCCCAGACACTGACCTTGGGGGCGCCACAGCCGCGGTCCCGCAGTAGGGGGCAGTAGTACATAATGATAGCAAATGGATGTAGGTGGGTGGGGGGGCTGGGTTGGAGAGATGGAGGGTGAAAAGGGACAGCACTTAAACACAACACTACCATCTTTTCTGCTTGCAGAGAGAGGTGCACAATTTCACCCCGGCCGGCCTTTTTCATTCAGCTTGGATGTGTTATCCACTGGCCGGCCTGGCAGGCACTTGTTACCCATGTGTTTGCTGTGGTTGGACTCTGATTGGCGAGCCGGCGGAGCGTGAAAGCCTCGCAGCAGTGGCCTAACCACCACATCACGATACGGATGCCAGCCCTCCCCGGGCCAGCGCGCCAATAACTCGATAACAGTTACCCCGGCCGGTGGGTTTCCTATGTTTGTGACAATTGTCAGTATTTTGGTGGGGTGGGCCGGGAGGGGATCCAAAGTGTTCAAACTCAAATTTAAGGTAGGTTTCGTGCAAGGTCCAGGAGTTCAGATGTAAGGAAAAGTAGACTTGGAGTGTTCGGTTCCATGCTTGCCGTTACCGATTTTGTCATGGATGTGAATGACAAGCCAACCACTAGTGTCATGCAAAGTTTCATCAGTGTGCTGATATCAGACTGGCATTTTAAGACAAGACCGGAGATGTACAGTACCGGAGATGTACAGTACAGAGGTGGGGACTCAGTCTTGAATGACAAATCTGGTGACTTTAGATTCAACAAAATTAGAAACTTTGACTTTAACACCAATGACTTGTGACTTCACTTGGACTAAAGCCTTTTGACTTGAAATGACGTGATATCCTCCCCAAGCCCAAAGATTACAATTTATGTTTTAAGAAAGTGTGTCACGAATGAGCTCTTCATTTCTCTGACGATGGATATATTTTGAATCAATCCAGCAGCAACCAATCACATTGCAGAAGCAGTAGAGAAAGGGGTGTTTGTCAGTGCAAACCAGCAGGGAAATAAATAACTTGTTTAGGGCTTGAAACACAAAAAAGACATTTGACCTGACTCAGGACTTCAGGTCTTGAGACTTCTGACTTGCAAAACAATGACTTTGTTCCACCTCTGGTAGACTTCTTCAATTGAATGTGCTTAATTTAAGCACATCAGAGGATGGCATGGCAGAGAGGACATTAAGGGTGTAAAGGTGTTGTATACAGTTGGTGGATGGACACATGGGTACATTTAACTTGGACAACCCAGGTTGAGTTCTAAACCCAGGTTGAGTTCTAAGCTCATGTGATAGTGTTTTCCTGTTTCTTTCCCTGACTGCAACCAATGTATTTTAATTACTAGACTGCTTCTTAGACTGCCAATATTCTAGACAGCACCATAATAATTCCATTATAATGTGGTTTTTTGCATTCTCATAGTTTCAGGTTTTTCAAAAGTACAGCTGACTGTTAAGATGGATCATCCCTAGAGTGATTTGTGGACAAAACTGTGTGTAACTCAGACTGAAAAATCACTAAAGCTGGAAGTTAAGTTCTGGAAACAGTGTGGAACTTTGGGTTTTGAACTGTTTAGGAACTCTGTCTATTAAAGAAAGTGGAGATGTTCGCAGGCGATGTGGATCTATGAAAACTTTCACAATGCTGTACTGTGTGAAGGTTTTATCTGTAGTCATCATGTGAGTGCTGATGTAGCCTGAACATCTGCTGGGGTGTGTTCTGCCTTGCAACTCAGCAGCCGTCAAACTGGTATTCCCTTTTCCTTTTGTTTGTTCTTTGGTTGTTTTTGTGTTTGTGTGTATGCACAGGATATGTGGGTGTGCAGAGAATCATGACCACCAGTTGCCATTCCACTTCCTACTGTAGTTCCAGTTGAGTGCTTAGGTCACAATACCGCAAGCACAAGAGAGGATGTCACCTAAACAGAAATATATGCATAATTTCTGCATATATGGTGCCTCGCCTCCATAATGGTGTATTTGTGGGTGTAACAAAATGTTGGTGACCTGTTCAAAAGTTCCACAATGCTCTGGTTATAATGCCGAACTGATTAGTCAGTATGATTCACTTCCAGCCACAAAGCTAACATGGTTTCCCCCCACTGTTTCATACCCCCACTCTAATTTTTAAAGCTGCACTAATATGTTTTATATTTACAATGGATCAAAAAAATATGTGTAATATGAAATGGGTCGCTAGAGAATGATCACCAACTCTGCAGTTTGTATCAGTTCTACGGAAAGTCTCTCAGAAGTGTCTGATAGCTCACTGTTTTGGTTTTCCAGCCTGCAGACACCGCTCTAATCCAGCAGGCAGGTGTTTTTAGCAAGAAAACAAAACAGAAAAACCTGTAAAAAGCCACTGTCCACTACCTGCTCAGCAGCAAACGGCAGACAGACACTAGCTGGTGAACATAGTGGAGCATTTAGCAGCTAGAAAACCAGATTTTTCCCTCAGGAGTTGGTGGAGACCAAAAACAGAGCTAACAGACAGGGAATACAGGACTTAAATTAATCAGGTGATGCAAACATCACTCCACATGAATGCTAATGCTGCTCCGTGTCTGCAGGATGTCCAAATAGGCAACTGTTTGCTAACACATAACAATTTATCAAGATGATAATATGTCAGATGATGTGTTTTCAGTTTGTTGTGCTGCCCCCAGGTGGCCAAAAAAGAAAAATCAACCAAAGCAGCTTTAAAGTTTTGGATTTCAGTTGAAGGGTATGCCATAACAAAAACAGTTATGCTGTGAACTACTCACTAAATCATGCCGTTTTCTAGGATGTCAAAGTATTGACATTTTAAAGAAAGAATACATGTATTTTTTGGCATTTTGGTGCCTGTTATGACACAGAGAATTAGCTATGAAAAGGTAAAAAGAAGTCATTTTTCTTTTCATTGAGTTTTAATCTAAATCATGGACTATGGAATCGTCTTGTGGTTGTGAATAATATGCTGTCAGTGGCCTCCTGTGTCTTCCCTCTACATTCCCTGGCTCTTCAATTGTCACAGCTTAGACAGTAAATCTGCATTTCACCCTCACCTAAAAAAAAGTAAAACAGAAACTCTTTCACCCACCTTCCACCCAAAAAAGTACAATAAAACCCCTCCAACAGTTGCAATCATCCACACCTACCTCCTCCTAAAACTTCTGGATGAAAAGATGCGATGGAAATTTCACTCTGTGCAGTAATTTAGCCCTCCCTCTCCTCTTTTCGTCATCTCCCAAAAGACAAAAACACACAAAAATATGCACACTGATTCCAGGTGTGCGTGTGTGTGTGTGTGTGTGGGGGGTGGGGGGGTGGTGAAGTTATGGTACATTTGCCATTGTAGTTGTGTGTAAATATTAGAAAGCAGCAGGTTCCTGGCGTGAAGAGAAGCCAGCCAAAGCGGCGGCACTAAGACAGGCGTCCTTATCGGTATTGTGTTCAGACTCCGGTGTGCTCCTGCTGTTTGTAATCTGCAGCCGCCGCTGTGAGCAAAACTGGACAGGCATTTATTGTCCCAGCAGGAGGACGCTTGACAAGAGAATGTTAAACACTCCGCTACCTGCAATTTTCAAAAGGCGATAGCAGACATGATAAAATGTACACACACATTTAATTTCATTTTTTCTTTTTTTTTCTTTTTTGGGGGGGGGGAGACTTAGAGACACACACATGTATTTACAACAGTGAGACTTAAAAGAAGCTGTTCATTCTTTTCCCAAAGTGGCTGTATGTGTTCACAGAGGAAGAACAGGATGAGTGTCAACAACTCTTCCAAGAGAACAAGAGTGCCTACCTAAGCAGGCCGACCGCAGGCCAAATGGAAGCTTTAATTAGATTTACTGCTGGCTGTGGTGTTGACTGGGCTCGCCGGTCATCAAGAAGATGTGTTCATCAGCACTCAGTCCCAGCCGCACGCACGCACACACACACTGTAATATACACTACTGTGGCCTGTAGAATTAGACTACGTTGACACATTTGATTATCTTGGTCGATTTGGACGTTTTCTTCTTGTTTTTGATAATTCCATGTTTAAGTATGAGGTCCTATGTGATAATTATTGCATTTGAATACAACACAACCTCTATAACCTTACCACAGTCTGATGGAGAGTTGTAGAGTCTGTATTTCTTATTTTTTATTTTACTCAGATTCTCTCTTTTATGTTTATGTTACATGAGGGTCTAACAGAGTGTTGTATGCTGTACAGATTGTAAAACCCTTACATAAGACATAAGTCTGTGATTTTGGGCTAGATAAATAAAACTGACTTGTATTGCATGACTTCTGGTTTGGAGTTTGGCCCTTTTGTCACCTTTGATATGTCGAAAGGATTGGAACCAAAAATTGAAATTGCAATTTTCATCATTACTGAAGCTGATTTTGAAATGAACAGCACAAAAATCTATTTTATGTCTATTTAACCAGTCCACCTAATAAACCAAGATAACACATGTCAGGTTCCTGCCCGTCATCAAAATGAACCCTCTTGGCTAGAAGCTGCAAGTTTTCACTTGTCAATTCATTTTCTCACTTTTGGGATGAGTCTAATCACTCTGATGAAGGCTGGAAGACTGAAGCTAAAGTGAAGAAATGAATCAAGATGCAGTGTGTAGGAGTCATCACTGACAATGATGCTAATCCCCTATATTAAAGCATTAAGACGGCACCATTTAAAACAGCAACATTTGAAGAATTAGAAGAATTATTTCATTTCAATGGGATTGCCACAATCAGATCCACTGGCTTCTTTGGTGAACTTAGACACGCAAATTCATGCCATTGACCAATACTAAATCATATTCACAGTGCCGACCTTTGAGGGAACAGAATGTCCAAAATAGAAGCTGCTATCATTTTAGCTGTGTAATACCATCTGCTTTTACACAATTCTCCTCTGCCAAAGTATAAACTGCTCTACAAAACAGGCATGGTCAATCATGAGACAGTGGTAAAAAGACATCACTTGAATGGACTGTATTGACTTATTGTCCAGTTAGCCACCGGGCTAGCTCACTTAACAAGTGAGTTAACAAGCAAGCTTGGGGCTAGGAGAGCTAGTGATGCACTAGCACTAGCACTTTCCTGTCTAGATAGCATTAGCCGCCTGTTTGATAAGGATGTGTGAATGAATTCAGCTGTGCCACTTTCTTGTGTGACTTTAGCCTGTGCTGCAGCTATAGAGATGATTGGTTCCAGTGTTCTTGTCAGACATTACAGTATTACAGTATTAGGTGACTAAATTCCCATAACATAATTGTAGTTCTTTAAGGTAATTGTAGGATTAAGATTTACGTTCAGGGTGAAGGCAGAATCAGAAAGCGGTCAGACAAACACTGTGATACATGTCCTCACAAGTATAGAAGTAAAAATCAGTGATGGTCCAGTGTCAACAGCCTTCACATGGCTGTAATAAGATGGGCGGTCTTATTAATTGCGATGATGCTGGTTCAATCCCATGCTGTCTGGGCAAACCATCACACCCTGATGCTAACTACCACTGAAGTGGCTGCGTCATGATGATAGTCTCACCCCATTATCCACCTCACACCCTGACAAAACCTCACCACATCCAGACCAAGGCATGGACCTGCTCGCTGCAGTCCGGTCATGGCTTGCCATGTGTCGACGTATTCGGCAGGGAAGTCAAATCAGCAGAGACATGCCTCCGCTCTGATTTGGCTGTGTGAGCGATGGCTCTTAAATTGGGTCACAGCCACTAATGGATGCCATGCTGGGAGTGCCATTAAGAGGAAATAAACCTATGTGGACATATTTATTAAGTCTTTTGCACCTCAGGCCATGGAACATCTATTGGAGGCTAATCAGGGGATCTTGTTGACTGCACTGTCTGACTGCTTGATGAATATCATACTGTAGGATTTCTCACAGCAGTTCAATCAAACTAAAGACATATGGAACATAACGGTATTTACACAAATTTTTGGTACCTTTTGAAGGAAAATTCTAAAATTTTTCAACATGTTTCTTCTTCTCACATGTGGCCGCTCTGACTATGGGTTACGCTGTTGTAGGGATTTTGGAAACACGACTCAACATAAACAACATATATCGGGCCAAGCAGCACGAGCAGACAAGCTTCACCCCAAAAGGCCAAAGCTCCCCCTAAGCACCCCCTCAAAACGTTCTCTTATTTTTTTTAAATTAAACTAAATTATTTTTTCAGTAAAACATTTGTATGAAAGCGAATCTAACGAAATTAACTCATTAAAATATAAATACTTGTTGTAATTTCATGCAAAATCGACCCTAGTTGACCCTGTATTTTGATTGCTTGCTCAAGCTTTTCCTGCCTACGTCGGCTAAAGATGGAGGAACAGGAGTGGTGACGTGATAACCAGCAACCTGGCTCTGCCGGCAATCAGCTCCATGAGAACTAAAGAAGTGGACACTGATTTTGTGATTATTATAACGGTCAATCACAACCTCAGAGGATTGTTCTTCTGTGACCAGTGAGTACACATTTCTTTAAATCAGAATCAGCTTTATTGGCCAAGTATGTGAACACATACAAGGGATTTGACTCTGTTTTTTTCATTGCTCTCAATGTACTAACACAGAAATAGACAGAACATCAGAACAAGAACAACAAAGCTAAATAAAAAAAGGTGCTAGAATAGGCTATAATAGAATATTATGTACACAAGTATGTGAAAAAATAGGCGTTTATATAAATATATATAAAAAGCACCAATGACCAGCAACAGAAATAAATTGTCTTTATACAAGTCAAGTGTTTCTGTGAGTTGTAAACATACAAATAGTGCAAAGAAATAAATATTGAATGGATATACATGGAGAGGAGGAGGATGTACAGTAAGTATACATATCTATATACAGTATATACAGCATGCAGGATTTATATTGACAGTGACAGTGCATCATGATATGTACATATTAAAAAACGGTGCATTTTAAACTGTAATAATATAATCTATGATGGAAGTAAGTGGATGTCTTGGTGTTACAGGGTTATTGACACTGTGTGACTGACTGATGTTAACTGTTGATCAGAGTGATGGCCTGTGGGAAGAAACAGTTGTTGTATCTGGTTGTCAGTGAAGGACCTTAGTATTATTGTTTGGACCATTTGTGTACTGTGTGATCATTAATGGGCCAGCTCATGTCCGATATGTTTTCTTTTTGACCATTGGTAATGACAATAAGCCATGGTGATGGTTGGTGCAGTTTGACCTGGTCTATAGTTCAGCACAGTCCAGTGTGGTTTCTTGCCAGTAATGGTGCTATTGTGTTGAATGTGATTCTTGTCAAGTGAAAATGGTTGTTATATTGCTAGTTGCAACATATAACATTAACATAGAATTGATGGTGTTATTAATGTTGTGAGCCTAACGTATGATTTTATGTTCTGTAATGCATAAACTGTATAAAGTACTTTGCTGTCTGTAACTGTGCATGGCTGCATTGCGTTGCGTGTCTGCAGTGGGTCTAACAATGAGGCATAAATTCACAGTCTTCAGCTCACTGAAGCATGTGAATACATAATGCTGGTTTGATCAAATGGACCTTAGAAGAAAAACACCAGACCCTCATTTTATGGTAGTACAAGTCGTATTGTAGTAGAAACACATTTATCATTATTTATTGTTATCATAGTTGTTTGTTTTTCAGGACAAAATGTTTAGCACAGAGCACGAGCCTCCTAAAGCTCTCCAAATAAGCCTTCATTTGACATAAATCATCCCAAACACTTATCTCTGAATCCGACAAAAGTACATTTACATTACATTTAAGCACTGAAATTACCCCCCTTAGCTATTGTAGCTAACTGCATGGGAATCGACATTAAGGCTAACCAAACAATAGCCGCCTATTCCTCTGTGCATGCCCGTTTGTTTAAATGTGTCAGACTATGGGTCATTGTCCATTTAGCGTGTGTGCTTGCTAGAGAAGTTTTAGCACAAGAAAGAAGATTTGTCTTTGAAAAGTCAAGAAGAGCTGGCCGATAAGTTGGTGCAGTATCAGATCCCTGTGCATGTAGCTACAGTAGCTAAACCAGGGGGCCGGTTTCTGTGTTTACTTTCGGTCAGACTCTCTCGCTCTACAACAGAGTAAGCATGACCTATAGTCAGAATGGCCACAATTCTAAGGGAGAAACAGTGAAACCAACCAAGGTTGAAAAATGAGACTTTCCCTTTAATCTTTCATCATGTTCTTTATGTTCTTTGCACTCACAAGACCTTCATATAGCTGCCGTCTGACACAGCACCACTTTCTCCCAACACTTCAGACCATGAGGGAGGGGCGCTCAGTCCTGGGGGAGCCCGTTTTGTTCCGCTGGATGTCTGGAAGTGGCGACAGGGTCCGGCTGGTAGACTGGCCCCAGGCAGCGCTCTCTCTGACCAGGGCTGGGCTGCACTATATGGGAGGAGGATGGCTTCTGAGGAGCTTGTCAGTAGTCCATGGGGAAATCGTGCTCTTTCAGCGAACACTGAGGGCCGGCGGGGAGCCCCGGGCAATGTCCCACACCGGGGCCACAGAACAATGTTGTGGTGAAACTCTCTGGGTTCAGCAACATCAGAGCTGTGGTCAGCTGGAGAACAGATCCTGCTTGACTTTCCTTTTGTCCTCAGATCGAGCCTGTCTTTTGTGTGGTGGGTTTAGTTTTAAATAATATATCATTTTTAATAGGATTCATTCATCTAGCAGTTGGAATTAGTTTGTATAGTTTATGTTTTATATAGTTTACAGTGTAAAGTGCTTTGACCAATTACATTGAAACTGAGAACCTTTTGTGTAACAGCTTGATCCGTCCAACTCAATTAATTCAAACAAATATAAGACTAGTCCCGATAACAGCATTATACTAAACAATATGAAAGTGTTCATATGTGAACATCATACTTTAGGCTTTAGAAAGTTTCCTCTGATGGAGAACAGCAGCTGTGGTCAGCTTGGATTCCGTCTTTTGCAATGGACTCCACTGGAGTCGAACAAAAGGTCTCACAACTCAATTTAAACTACTGCTGCAGCATAATCCTCTTCTCTGCTTTCTATCCAGATTCATATATGTCTATCCATATTCATATATCCAGTTCAAGTTTTGTCAGAATACTACTAAAAATGCATCCATGTTGTCATAGGCGCTGAGGGAGCTCAGGACCTGGGGACCCATGGGCAATTGTGAGCACCCAAGGGAGAGTAATACTGTCAAGTGACCATATTGGGAGAATAGGGCATAGCAAAGAAAAGGGAAAAAAAGAGTTTTAACTGTGAGCTACACCTATGTCCAGTATATTAAACTTTCTTGTGAAAAGTGGTGTATGACACCCTGAAACTCCACAGATTGTTTCAAAAACGTTGTGGAGATCCTTCAAGAATGCTTCTGTGCCCAGTGCACTTTACAGGTAGTTGATGTTGTACCTTGTCATGGACCAAGTGGAAATTTGAACCTGACGGGGGTTCTATCCACCATATTCTTGCCTCTATGTTAACTTGTGTGAATAATGGGTGGGACTTTATTTATTCCTTTCACTGAACTCTGAGAGAGTTAGCGGTATGCTATAGGTGAAGTAAATGATGTGGGAACACAACCTGTAGGGTACCACTGACTCTCGCAGGCGCCCATAATTCACCCAAGGTACCATGGGACTAGGAATAAGGTGGATAGGAAGTGTAAAGGGGTCACTGAATTTATGAAGAATCAGTCTCTGTGGGCCATGAATATGAATACCATGATCTGTACCATACCATGTATCAAAGTGTTGAACATATGGACTGATGGACCAACATCACATTGCTGAGTGAAGCACTGACAAACTGATCTGAGTGCAAAGGGGGAATTTCCCTACAAAACTTCATTGTAAAACACTCTCGTTCCTACTCTTACCTCCACCATTGTGAAAATGACAGTCTCAATTTCCATTTTGAATTAAGTGTGTGGAAATCCAGGCGACCCAGACACTGAGTTGAATGACTTCCTCCTCTGGGAATATATTAAACATTACATTACTTACAGAAACCTTTATTTTAAGAAACAGATCTCAATACTGATCTAAATTATGTTTGATTCATATTACTTTCAAACTAACCAATATTATTATTGCAAGTATTAAAGTATGTGTTATCATAAGAAGACATCAGAGAGAATCTCACATGTGGTTTGCCTTATTTCCTAAATCACTGCATATTTCACATTTGCATGGAGGGCTATGAGATAAACAACAGCTACCAGAGAGGAAAGTTTCAAATCTATGCATGAAACTATCACAGCAGCTCGACGTGCTCGCTCTCTGCCCTCGATGCCAGCGCCCGCTTCATCCCCCTTTCCATTTAAACTGGTAGCTACACACTGATGCCACTGATAGGCGGTAATTAAATGAGCGAGGCTCGTTCTTTGCCCTGTAAACCAGCTCTCCTGGGCCCAATACTACATGGAAATTCAGCTCTGAGGATCCACTTTCAGATGTCTGCCCGGAGAACACGCCCGCTCACAGCCCACACTGTGTGTGTGTGTGTGTGTGTGTGTGTGTGTGTGTGTGTGTGTGTGTGTGTGAGTGTGTATGCACATGTGCGCTTGTACATGGAAGCGCCGGATTTGGGGAATACATTTGATGAATCTTTTAACCTCAATATTTTCTCCCACAAATGTATGCATATCATGATCCGTGTTGGAGACACGGTTCTGATATTCATGATTTATTTATTTGAAAGAAGAAAAAAAAACACATCTGGGCATTCATCTGAGAATTTTTGTACGACTTTTAAAATGTCTTTTGGCCTCAAAAATATCTCATTTTAAGATTGTTTCAGGAGACATACTTACCAAATATTTATAGACTTTTAAAGTGTTAAGTTATAATCAATTAATACATTGATTCATTAAAAAATGCATTACAATTTGCATTATATAATATATAAATATAAAAACAGTAAGAGAAGATCGATACCACTTAATGTCTGTGTGTTAAGCACAGAGCTGGAGTCAGGATGTTGTTAGCCTAGCTTAGCATAAGGACTGAAAGCAGGGGGAAACAGCTAGCCTGACTCTGTCCAAGCTGTCTAATTTACAAGATGTGTCTAGTTTGTTTAACCTGCATTAACAGAATGTAAAAATGACAACATGTGGTTTTAGGGGGAGTTCAGTGCTAGGACTATTTCTTGACGAACAGCAGTTTATCCATCCGCCCAGTGCCTCTGTGCACCATCTGTGGCCACAGCACAGATATGCTCAGTAAGCTTGGGATTTTGTAGGTCTTTGTTTGGGCACCTGACAACCTCACTTTGTCCAAAATCACTCCCTTCTTTACTTATTCACTATTCAGCTACAAAATACTCAATGGTTTCCAGAAGTGATTATGAGTTAATTGCAGGTAACTGGTTGGGTCTGATGCAGAGTTTTGCAGGTGCGGGACGGGTTAGCAAAACTGTAAACGTACAGGACTCAAATAAAATGGTGGACAGTACATACTGTGCACTACAAACAACTAGGGACTGATTCTGGAGACAGCCTCTCTGTCAAGAAATAGGTACAGCACTTACATACGTCCCCCTGAAACCACAAACTGATATTCTTACATCTCTCTCTGTGTACGGATTAAACAAATGAGATGCAACTTCTTATTTGTGGGCAGAGCCAGGCTAGCTGTTCCCCCTCTTTATGTTAATTAGACTAAACATGTGATTAATTTTGATTTGATCTCTCTCTCAAAAAGAAAGCAAATAAGCTTATTTCCCAAACATGTGCACTCCTCCTAGAAAGCTGCATGAAATCATCATCTTTTAAACTGGTTAGGGTGAACTTGCCAGTAAACACTAATTTTCACATCCAGCAGACAAGAAGCAACATTAGCTTTCTGTTGGCATCATGGACCAACTATTTATGATAAAAAGATGTAGAAGACTATAACCACCGTAGACCAGAGACCATTGCTGCCTTCTCCATCCTCTCTGTCCAACCTGTAGAATAGGACACGCCCACTTCAGGTCAAGGAAAACCTGCTGTTTTTTTGGTTCCAGCTGGGAACCAACTTTTTGGGTTCCGAACCAATTTATTTTTGGTCAGAATGCTCTGAACGGTTCAAAATTAGGTGTACAAACTGGAACGGAACCCGTTCCATGTTGGTGGAAAAGGAGTATAACTGTGTCTGTCTGCTGTTTGGTAGGTAGTGTACTGTGGGTTTGTCAGAGCTTTTTCACTGGAAACAGCTGCTGCTGCTGGAAACAAGGCTGATGAGAGCACTGAGAGTGAAGCCAAAACAGTAAAGTTGTGGGAAAAACCAAAAGAGTGAGCTGAAAGAGGCTACAACACTTTGAGGGGGAACTCTGCAGATAACTCTCTGTGGCTCTGTCACTACAAGCGCCCCCTGTCACATTACACAGAATCATCTGATCCACTGCTAACAGGAAAGAATTTAGTGCAGTTTTTAAGATTATTTCAGGAGATATAGTTTAAAAAAGAAAGTAAATTGGCCTCAGTTCACCAGTTGTTCCACACTCCTCGCTCCTCTTTCAACAAACTGCATGGTTGATGTATCGCCTTCAAACGCTCCTTCTTCCCATTGTGATGGATGGATAGATGAAGGAGGGAGGAGGAGGAAAATGAAGCCAGCCCCTCCAGGCTCAGGTTTCCCTCCTCCACCTCCTTTTCTCTCCCACAACCCTGCAACCTCGCCTCACCCCTTGCCCTCTGCCACACCCCCCCTTGCCCCTTCCTGGCCCTCTCTCACCATTATGTCCTCATCCTCACTCGCCCTGCCCTCTAGATTGGCTTTGCACAGGAATGGCCGCAAAGAGAGAGAGGGAGAGAGAGAGAGAGGATGTGACTGGGCCCCTTCCATCTGTCGCGACTCCAGGATCAAATAATAGGATTCTGTCTGAGAATAGGAGATAATTGCTGTCTGTATTCTGCTCCCTAAGTGTATGATATTAACCCCACGCTCCCTGCTAGCCCTGCAGTAAGAGGCAGATGGCTCTGTGTTTTGATATCTGAGCCAGGGAAAGGGAGGTCAGAGGTCACGTTGAAGTTCACATCCAAAGGAGTTCTGTTTCTCTCCCTCCTTTAACCCCCTGATCCCTGAGTCTCCTCCCCTTCTCCTTCTTCTCCCACGCTGGTGAGAATATGGATGTCATTCAAAAAAGGACATTCCCTAAGACCTCTGCTGCAGCCGACCCCTCGCAGCCTGATGGAAGTGAGAGGCAGGTAGCCTTAGCCGAGCGCTAACCCACTTACATACACGGCGAGTGGCATGCAAAGGTGTCGGGGGTTTGGGGCAAAGGTGGGAGCGAGGCCCAGAGAGCGGAGTCTGGATTAGGCAATAGATTCAATCGTCGGGCTGCATAGTGTAGCAGAGGTCACAAGCAGCTGGGAGGGGTTAGGGAGAGGGAGGGCCTTTCAAACAGATACCCATGTTTTAGAATTCCTGTTTGACTGAGCGCAGGATGAGGGCATGCTGGTGTACTGAAACAGGCCAGGACAGAGTGAAAGTCACAGGGAGAGGGAGGGAGGACAGTTTGTATTTGGTTAAAAGATTGTAGGACAATGCAAGTATAAAGAGTGAAAACAGTGTATTTCAGTTTGGATTAGTTGGCAGAATGAACTAAAGTCAGGTGAGCTTCATGATCAAGTCAAATTTGAAGAGTGAATTAATGGAGCAAACTGACTGAGCTAAGCAGCCATGTCACCAGACACATCATGTCAGGGCTTCAGGGCCCTGATGCATACGGCTCCAGTGTGATGTTGGTCACACAGAACAACGTTCTTTTGTTTTGGCAACACAGTTTTGATACTGCTTCATTTGCCTCTCACTGGGTAACTATCTGAGGCTCCACTGTCGGAGATATTTCAAACAAACATCACGATGCAATGTCATGGTGTCATAGTGTTGTTGCTCCATGCCATGCTCTCACAATATATGTATATTCAAAATAAGGACACTGAAATGAACTAATTGTTTCAATTTAAACTACACTAAAAGAATCCATGGCTGGTTTTACATTACAGTGATTTACAGTCTGCGTGCTCTCTGCTCCTGCGTGGATAGAGTGCGAGAACGTACATGTCAACGGTTGTGAACAGTGCAGATTGGCGTGAAGACTGTGCTGAACCCTTAAGGAAATCTCATTACTCTTTACTTAACTTTCTACATGTGATAATAATCAATGCCAGTGACAATGCCTCCCACTTAGATCTTGCAGCCAGTAAATCTTGGACTTTCTTCCTGCCATAGTGCTGTACAATGATTTGGAAACTGATCTGATGATCAGCATGTAGCAGTACCTCTCCTGCTATCACTGCAATAGTTTTCCACTGATACTGTAGTGTAAGGCAATACATTAGATTTTTAGTAAATTGGTCCTACTAGTAATAGTATTTTAGTATTCATTCTGGCAGCAACTAGCTATTATTTCCATTATCAACTAATCTGTTGATTATGTCTAAATTAATAAATCGTTTAGACTATGAAGTGTCAGAAAAAAAAAATCTTCACAACAAATGTGGCAGGATAGGGCAAAAAAATAAATAAATGAAAGGCCCTCCACGGCTCTTCCCAAATGGTCAGACTACCATCCTTTCAGCTCAATGAAAAACTGCATAACTCTCCCCCTTTCTGACCCCAAAATAATTTTCATACACACCCTTAATTAATTATCAGTTCATGTTAGACCGTATGGTCACTTACCCTCTCATTTATAACAACTTATTAAGCATTTATTAAAGGATTACCAACCTTTTTTTCACAACATAGCAAAACAACATGTGTTCTTTTTAATGGATTATAATTGATCTATAAAGAATCAGTCAATTCTTTACTAACCATTAATAATTAATAAAGCCATTTTATTTGCAAATTAACTTATAGTAAATAACCAGAATCAAAAACCATGTTATATCTTAAATCTTTATATATAATAATAATAATAATAATAATAATAATAAATAACCTATAATGCTATAATGAGATATATATATATACACTGATCTCATTATAGCATTATAGGTTCATTTTGATGACAACATAAGAAACATTTTGGGATGAAGTCTTAATGTGAAAATAGAAGAGTCATACCTAATCCCATCTGATAATATGCATGTTTTTATAGTTGTAATTATAGAATGGCAACTTTGCCTTATTAAATGATGTAGGCTGCGGACTGTTTAATACACAAATTACAACTGACATTTTACAAGAGAAATTATGGTGTGTGTAATTGTTTTACAACACCTGAAGACCCCTGAAGTCAGTGTCTTGGGAAATGTAACTATGAGCTGCGTGTACGTGTGTGTGTGTGTGTGTAGGTAGGAATTTTACGAAGTGTTTTACTATGACGTTTGGGATGAAGGATGTACAGTAAAATGAGCTACAAGTGCATGTTCATCTCTGGATTCTCACTCACCAGTCCATTTACGAAGTGCCCCCCTGTCACCCCGTACTCTCAGAGGACAGGAAGCAGCAGGCCTCTCTCCAGCTAACCTGCACTCCTCTGCTGCGCCAGACAGCAGATAAGGAGGAAGATGGATTGGAATAATGGCTCATGTAACAATCCAGCCATCTCATCAGCCAAACTCACAGCATGGGGCCGCAGCAGAGGAAAGCGAGCCTTCCTCACTAATTAGACTCAAACTGCTTGTCCAAATGTAGTTTTAGTGCTGCGTATGGTCACTAGCAAACTGTTTTCACATTGTGACAGCTTAGAAGCCAGGTCATGTCATGATTGTTATGTTTTGTCCTCCATCTTTTACCATGAAATCCTGAACATTGAGGAGGGTGGAATTACTAATCCTATAATGGCTCACGTGGTAACTTCAGCATGTCCATATTTACTCATGACATAGTCACCACTCTGTCACCCCTCAGTTTCTCTTTTTAGCAGAAATAACTCATTTTTACCAATCCCTTGTAGTTTGCTGTTTTACCTATTGGTATTAAGGTAGTTAATGAAACTCAACATTTTCTGTACAAATCATTTATTTCACAATAAAAGCCTTCCAGTGGCTCCTTTCCTGACCCTGGGAATTCCATCCATACTGGATGATTCCACACCTCACCATGTACATCCATTGCCAATGTTCAGTGCCAATACAGGAAGTAGTGTGTCCTTTATGTAGTGCGGTGGAAAGTAAGGGTGTAGAGGCTGAGGTGGTGGATCAGAATTTGATGCTGGAGAACTATCACAGACCTGCAGCAAAGTTCACCTTTTTATTCAGTGTAACCACAGTCTTTCCTAACCTTGGTTTGGAAAAAATCAAACAAACACCACAAAAAGAACGTGCAAAGTTTTGCCTAATTTTCCAGTATTTACGTTCTAGCCTGGCGACACATTATAAGCCTACTTTTTCTGATGTGAGAATTCTGCAGGAAGCTCTCAAGAGGTAAAAACAAAAAGCAGGAAAGCGAAAGCAATTGGGAATAACAAGTGAATGAAAGCAGTGATTCTGGTGGAGAGGAGGAGAAAGGAGAAACTGCGGAGCGGCAGAGGGGTGAGTATGACATGACTCTTGTTGTAGTGAAATGGACATCATTCCGAATTCATCTAGACGAGGTAAACATGGAGGAAATCTTTAATTTCCATTAACAGCAAATTTTAAAGAATCAAGTATGCAGAATCATTAGTACAGCTTTCTTCTCAGCACAAACTACAGCTACACTGGTACAACGATATGCTTGTGAAGTAAAAACTCTCTGAATGAACAGTGACAGAATCAAATGTCAGTGATTTCTGAGCTTGGGCTCTTCCACTGGACACATCGCCAACACATAGCCAACGCATGCAGCGCCGCAGTGGACCAGCTTTCCTGGATATCAAAGACAGTTTGCAGTGGAGTTTGGGGACTTTATAAAGAAGAATCTTTGTCTCTTTCCTGTTATCATGTGATGATTCTTCACTGTCACCTCTCTCCTGGTTCCCGCTCTTCTGGAGACAGAGCCGCAGAAAGAGGGGGTGGGGGTTAGAAGGGTATGGGATGCAGGTTGCCTGTAACACCCAATCATTCATTAATAAGGGTTAAATCTGGTTAAATGTAGTCCATTTACAACAAGCACAATGACGGAGCGCCTCCATGTCATCTCAGCAATAGGGCTGATACCCCTCATTACACTGCAAATACAAGCAAAGCAGACTAGCTGTAAAAGTAGCTTGTTAGCTAGTGATGAGCTAGCACACTTAACCGAAAACACAAATAAGAACACCCGGTGACCTGGACTGGAGTCAGACTTGGATCAGCAATTTGATGACTCAGCTTGACAAAGGCAAGAAAGACCTGAATGACTTCATCCCGTCCCCCCAGTCTGAAGAGTACTCAGCAGCATTAATAACTGATCAAACAAACCGGCCAGCTGCTGCTTATACTGAACATGCCTAGTGACATTAGGACTCCACATTGTTTAGATTGTATTAATCATGTTTCAGATTCCAAAAGTATTTAGTCATTAATGATGTTATGAAGGTAAAGAAAAAATATGAATGTTCTTGTTGCCATGCACAACTTTATATAGCTTATTATAGCTTTATTCCTGAAAAATAAATTGCACAATGAATCAATTATCAAAATAGTTTCAAATAGTTTCTGTCGATCAAGTAATCAATTAATCGACTACTTGTTTCTGCTCAGATTTCAGCTGAAACAAGCTCATTGTTTTATTTTATTTATTTTTTGGACATGTTGCCATCAGCTGAGTCTGGGGCCTTATGACATCACAAAACTGGATTACCAACTGGGGAACGCATCATCTGCCCCGGGTCCCCAGAAACCCAGGGGCCCCAAAACCTCCAGGTTCACTGTGTGTCAACTGGCTGTACATAATTTAAAAATGTGTTTAGGAATTGTTCACATTAAAGTAAAAATAAGAATTAAGGCAGTTGCTCCCGATGGAGGCCAGCACCTTGCATGACAGCTCCGTCCCCATCGGTGTGTGAATGTGTGTGTGAATGGATGAATGAGACCAATCTGTGAAGTGCTTTGGGAATTGTTAAGGTTGAAAAGCGCTATATAAGAGAACTGTGAACACTGTAAGATACTGTATATAGCTTACTATCATTAACTTAACTGTTGTTCTATGTTTTCTTTACTTCACTGTATCTTGTTCTCTACCTCTCTGTTCTGTTTCGTGTGCTGCTGTAATGTAATGTACACATGTATCTTATCTTATGAAATCCTTTTTGCTCCGGACCACCATATAGCAGACTGAAGTTGTGCGGGTCCAAAATGAACCACCGAAAAGTTGTTTGCAGGAAGTGATGAGTGACATCAAACAGCACATTTGTTTATCAATGAATTCTAGTTCTTAGAGTTAAAACAGGTTCCAGTTCCTGACTGGTTCTTGATTCCCATCCCTACCAGCCACTAATGAATGAGACTTCATTAGCAGTGACTATCCAATCAGATTCATGCAGTGACTGCTCTCCACCAGGGGGCGTTCCATTTGGTAAAGAAATGCATTATGACTTGTTTAAGACCCAAAACAATGGTTAGGACCGAGGACTTGAGCTGGGACATTGTCACCACCCACTCCCTCCTGCATCACTACTGTCTGCAAACCATGCTGCAGGGCTCTGACAGTACAAAGTACACAAAAGTATACATTTGCACACCAAATACTGATACATCCCAATATACTGTAGCTTGATGTACAACATTATACCCCGGTACTCACCTTAATAGCTTACACATCAATAAACCCCACTACACCTGAATGCAGAATGGAGAGCAGCAGTGCTCATCATTCAGACTGCAGCGGTGATTTAATGTCATCCCCGACGAGGAAATAAGAAAAGAAGGTGCAGGTTAATCTGCCTCTCTCACACACACAAAACAGCAGACATACAAACACACCAGCTCCACACCCCTCCAGTCATATCAGCAATCTAAAATATCACTTACATTCCAATTGAATACAACCTATCATCACAGGCCGGCTTTATCTGCTGTGATATATACTCACAGGCTGGGAGGACCACGGTGAACCTATTTGTGTTTATGGCTTTGCAGGGAAAGAGATAAATGACCTACCATTTTTATTTGGTTTTAATGAAGTAGGGACCGAGGGACTCCCCAGCATCCCCTTCTCTCTCCCCGCCTGTCCTCTTCCTCCACCATCCTCCCCCTGCTATCCTCCCCCTCCATTCGCCTTTTTCTTGTTTGTGACCTAGATGCAGGACGGTTGACAAAGGACACAGGTTGGAAAAGAAACTCACCTCTCTCAAGGTGTGAAGTGTGAAGTGGAGTGGACAAGGCGCCAGGCGGAAACTTGTTAACCTGTGCGGTCTCACAAGTTAAGAGGAGGTCTCCTGGGTGGGGGGTTGGGGAGGTCAGGGGCGGGGGACCGGGGACGAGTCGGGACAAAAACATTATATTTGGACACCGCATGTTTGCCGTACCATACGGCCGTGCTGGCTCTCTGTTAATTGGACGCTCGGGCCCCCAATTAAGGCCACGGCTCAAAAGGCGACTGGGGAGAAAAACAAGGGGAACACACACACACACACACACATGCACAAACAGCACAAACACACACATACTCCCCTTCATGCTTTCCATGGGACTTCATTAAGAGCGTGGTGAAGGGCCTCCTGTGGGAGTAAAAGGGACATGGACTCACATACATGCAGTACACACAAACACACAGGCAGAAACATGTCCGTAGCCACACACACTAACGTTTAATGTTTGTGTGTACACAGAGTTTGGTAGCAGCAGCCAGTGGCTTGGTGGTCTGCAGCAGGAGCTTTGAATACACACACACACACACAGTGCACATATGTCCCTGGGATGGACTTAGCAGTGTCTGTTCTGGTCTTGAGTTGGGACAAGATTCTCATCAGCTCCTTGTACCTGTTGGCCTTGTGTGCCCTCGCAGTGTACAGGAATCCCACTCACACAAACCAGCATCTCCGTTTGAAGTCTAACCTCCTCTTACAACGCAACAGATCAGAGCTGAGGACCCCCTACACAGAGCACAACATGTTGTCAGTGAAGAGGAGGAGACAACAGGTCCGAGGGGCGCCCAGCAGGTACAGGAAGTGGATGATGACAATCCCACCGTCAAGAACCAGAACTGGTGCAAGGTTTTAAAGAACTGAAGTGCTGAATTTCCTTTATTAAGATTTAATATAGGAAACCTAACACATAGAGCTTAACATCAGAGAATCTCCAGATATTCACTTGAAAAATATGCTTATTTTACCATTCCCCTGAAAATGATACCCATATTACATGAAGTCAAAACTCTGTGTTTCTATGTACATTTATCTGAATTTGAGTCCATCATCTCTGCTCTCTACATGAGAGATCTTACTCTGATAATTATGGTGTAGTTATCTAATGCAGAAGGCAGATGGTTTAACTTGTTTAACTACATTTACAAATATATACAAAATGACATGCTGACATGGAGTAGTTTCCCTTTATACAGGTAATGAGAGAGAAGGATGTGAAATGACATTTAAACTACTCATTGGCACTCTCAGCAACACTCTGCAGTGTTTTATGTGAGGTGTGTGCCTGTTAGCACCTCTGTTCTTTTAATTTATTTATTTTTTCACTCCCACAATGTGACGAGAACCTGCTGAATGAAATGAAAGAAATGGTGGAAATGTTAATATTTAAAAAGGTCAAGTAGTTCCAGGAGCGTTACATGTCTTAGAGGGAGGATCCTCGGGGACAGCAGAATCATCACTCTGCTGTGGAACTGAACAAAAGACTGATGAGCAAACAGGCAAAAAAATGAAAAACACACTTGGTGTGTTTTTGTCGCCCCGTCACGCGACAGGTTCATGGGTGAAAGTGTTTGTTTCCTCATGAACTTTTAATGGCGGGTTATGAATTTGGTATAGATGCTCTTAGTGCCTTTGTATAAGAGTGTGAACTGACTGTGTGTCAGAGGGTTAACTGTAGGAGTCCATTCACTCTGCAAGCCAACAGTCATCTGGGACATGCCAGCAACATCCAAACCTACACATTAAAACACACACACACACACACACACACACACACAGAATACAGTGATCACAGAGGTATAACCAGTGGTTGAATGTAACTAAGTGTATTTACTTAAGTACTGTACTGAAGTACAATTTTGAGTATGTCCATGTTACGCAACTTTATACTTTTTAGTGTACAACATGAATTTGGTAGCTGTAGCTACTAGTTACATTGCAGATTAAAGTCTCTGCACACCCACACAGGTGTTTTCAGTCACTCTGGCTGATCAGACCTCTAGTCAGGTGTCAGGTGGGTGGAGCTGTGCTGGATTTTACGTGATGTCACCAAACTCTAAGTAGTAATAAGAATGAATACGGGGTAAGGTGTCTTGCCCTAACAGGTACAACAACACCAGCAGAAGGGTGAGGGAGAACCAGGCACAGGTTGTTCAGGCTCACACCGTCCTGAGAAGAGGCCAGATTAGGCAACATGACGTGATAACCCCTGTGTGGGTTGGCTGTGAATGTGCAGGAGCTTCAATCAAAATTTGCATACAAAATGTAGATTTTACATACAAAAAACACACGATCCCTTTATGAAATGTGATGCATTATTATTGATTAAACTACCAAACAGTAAGAGGTAGTTAGAATGTTGCTACCTGGAACAGCTACAACGTTAAAATGCTCATTAGTTAAAATCATTAGTAACAAATCAATAATGTATGAAAATGTGACACTCACAGGGTGAACGATGCATAATGACAACTTTAATTTTTTTGTTAATATCTAATCCTCTTTTACTTAAGTAATTTAATTTAAAAAATTTGAATGCAGGACTTTTACTTGTAGCAGAGTATTTTTACACTGTAATAATGCTACAGTGACTTAAGTAAAGCATCTGAATACTCCACCTGCACACACATGAACATCAACGCTAGGGCTGTAACGATGTTGTATTCATTATATATCTTACATAACAATCTAAGCTCAAAGGTTCACTTACTAACTTTTGGAGCTTTCAATCACATTTCATGAAGTTCCATACTTGGATCACATGATGACACCTGGGCCAAGTCCAGTGACCATCAGATGAGGTGCAGTTGAAAGCTCTGAAAGCTAGTAAGTTGACCTTTGAGCTGAGATTGTTTTGTTACATATGCTGTTAAAGGCCAAGAATTAATTTCCTTGTTTAGAAACATACCTTGAATTTGAGAGTTATAGTTCAGTCTGTTTTCACCACATTACAGGAAAACCACATTTAAAAAATCTATTTTTATTTATTATGTTTCATTTATAATTTAGAATAAAAGATGTTAATAACAATGGCTTATAAGCCATAATTTCTACTAGGAAAATGCAGGCACTCAAACATTTGCATATCGCCAAGACGTAAAAAGGCAATAGGTCATTATTGATCCAACTTCAATGTTGCAGTGTTCCCTGATCTTAGCAATTAACCTGCTGAGTGCAATCTAATTATTAAAAATGATGGCCAAATCGAAGACAATAAGACTCAAGTCGTGATAAACCGGAATCATGCATTAAACAAAATAGAAATGGGAACATGATTTATGATTCATTTTATCACAAATTTGCACACATCTCTCATAATGTGAAAACCGCTGATTGCTGTGACATTTGCTGAGTTCACTCATGCTCCACAGAAGACGAGGCCATTTGAATTGGGCGATTCCATTTAAAAGGACATGCAAGCATCAAGGTCTGTGTTCTATCCGAAACATTCATGTTGTGGGGTGTAATGAACATTAGTTTCCAGTAGCTTGATTACAAGGGTGTCTCTCTTCATCTGACAGCTATGCCACTGTTACACTACTTCTTGACTTGGATGGATGTTAGTTAACAGCATGTCATGGTTACATAACACCCTGGATTCCAGTTTCAATTCAGTTTTATTTATATAGCGCCATATCATAACAAAGTTATCTCAGGGCAATAGTGCAAGTCTAGACCGACTCTTTATATTTACAGAGACCCAACAGTTCCCACCATGAGCAAGCACTATGCGACAGTGGCAAGGAAAAACTCACCTTTGTCACCTTTGTCCCAGGACATCTCTCTCTCTGCCAACTGCAAAATAACAAATGCCAAAGATAAAAGCCACAACAAAAAGCAGAAAATGTTGTGTGGCCCTACTTTGAATCTCTGCTAAACAAGACATGCCCACATCTGTGCGTCACCCTATATCACTCCCTCTCTAACTACCAGGGGGACATGTTTGAGCAACGTGCCATAAATCCTATTTATTACACATTAAGCAGTAACCCTGGAACATGTGTTGTGAAACCTGGCCTCGCACCATGCCTTCCAGTCCCCAATTAAAAGCACATTATGGTGCTGGTCCATGGGTCCTGGTCAGACAGTCAGAGTGCTGCTGAGCCAGCACCTCCTCCAGGCGTGGCTGCAGGCCTCTCTTTATGGAGGCGTGTTTGCCGATGGGGAACAAGGGACACAAAGTGTCGTGGCTGTCTGTATCGATCTGACTCTGTCTGTCTGTCATGCTGGGGACACACTGGAAGACTTCATAAATCCTAACCCAGTTTTCAGAATGAAAAGTATCACAAACATAACTTTTACGGATTGTAGCGAGTCTGCTTACACACTGATGATAATGATCCTCCTGCTGATTTCACCACTTTCTCAAACCAGTTTTAATAACATTCTCACCTCTGATTGGCTGTATTTTGGGCCATAATGGAAAGTGTAGTACTCAGTGGGTGTGAAAATAATAGGAACAAAAAGTAATGACTAGTAGGAATCAATGCCAACGCTAGCAAGCAAGGCTAGGCATTTTCCAAGTAACACCAAATGTTAACTGTTGTAAAAGGACAGACAACTTAATTTGCCAGTGGTTTACAGCTAACGCTATGTGGACAAAACACATTGTCTTAACGTTCATATACTATAAAATATGACTTTTTTCATTCAGTTGAAGTTTTTAATGTCCCTATGTAATGACCAAATATTTGTCATTACGTATTTATAATATTATGTTAACTACATTCAAAGAGAAATTTGCTAAGAAAAAGCCTATTTATATATTACAGTAAAACATCTAACTTCACCAAAACTAACATTATTCGATTCCAAACTGAAGAAATCAAAATTGTCAAGCTTTTTGGTTGATTGATTTACTTCACTCTCTCTTTTTTTCTTTTTTATATTCATTATGTTTACAAAGTTTGTTCTTACTATTTTTCCCTGACAAAGTGTCTGCAACTGCATTTATCGACATACTGAAAATGTCATACCAAAGATAAGCAGTTATGAAAAATGTGTTTATTAAAAAAAACAAAAATACATGGAAGTTAACAGCACCCGCTCAGAGGCCTGAGGCTTAGTTACTGTTTCCACAAATATGACAGAAATTGGTTTTTATCCTCTTTTGAAAAGTATCTAGAAGAACTGTACATATTAGTATTAGTAGAGTGAAGTATATCGTATTATAGTCTATATTTCCTTGCATTCAAATTTCAGCTCAACTTTAAAAATATGTTTCAAACCCGAGCTGAGATACTCAAGTGATGTCAGTTTAATTTCTCTACTTGACAAAGCTCCTCCAGAGTCCCAGAAAACAATAGACAACAGTTTCTGACATGTATCAGAGAAGTGTCCCTTTAAAGTGTTAAAGGGGAAAAAACATTAATGATCAAACATTCTGCCATGATACACAGCCTCATTCTCATCAACACTACTGCTCTACTTTCCAGCTGATTGGGTGTTGTTGCATCATGTTCGAGAAAGCTTACAGTGCATATTCATGTTGGTGCTTGCAGGTAAGAGGCCTGGTCCCCCCACCCCACCCACCACTGCTGTGATGCAACCCTGCTTTTTCCTTTCAACACCACTCTTGCTGATGCAATCTTGTTGGCGGCAGAACATGCTGCTGTTATTACTGCTCTGCTTAATTACATCCTGTGTGTCCATGTGCGTGGGGGGGGGGGGGGGGCAGTGTGTACATGTTCGACTGTGCATTTGTATTGTTGCTCATAATAGAATCGTGTGTGCACGCTCTGAGCCTGCTCTGCACACATTGTTCATTTTGTGTGTGTGTATATGTGGCTGTGCTGCACATTTGTGTCTCCGAGGTGTCCTTGGCGATCAATCCTCTGCATCTCATCTTTAATGAAGGCCCCAAAGAGAGAGAGAGAGAGAGACAGAGAGAGAGAGAGGGGCATAAGGGAGGGGGGGGTGGGGTGGGGGTCCTGGTCCCTGGGGTCAAGGCGAGCATTTTCATTGCCCCTGAGTAGCCAGTTAATGCTGCTGGCTGGCATAGCACTGGCTGAGCCTCACCACCTCCTGTGGCCACTTTACAATCACTAAACTGACAAGGGTGCGGTGGGCCATGGCCGGGCAGCAGGGACATCAGTCTGCAGTGACCACCACAACACACACACTAAGTGCCCTGATGACACGGCAGCCATTAGTTAGCATGGCACCAAGCTCCTCATCAGGGAGAGGAGGGGGGTGGGAGAATATACACACACACACACACAACCCTGATTTCAGGGGACAGTTATATCAAAACAAAGGCTCTCCTTTTGTCACTCTATTTGGTCCCAGGGTACAATTTTACATTAAAGTCAGAGAGACCTTGACCAAAATGTTAAACTTAACTAGTGCTGAAACAATTTGTCAATTCATCAATTCATCAATTAGATAATTGATTAGTCTCTGCTTCAAGCTTAAGTGTTAGAATTTGCTGCTTTTTTCAGTTTTATATAATTTTAAATTCAATATCTTTGGGTTTTGGACTGTTGGTCGGACAAAACATACAATTTGAAGATGTCAAAGTGTGCTCTGGGAAATGTTTGTCTATTTTCTGACATTTTATGGAGTAGATAATTAATCTACTATGCTCATTGTAAAGAAAGACACACTGTAAGATGGATAAAAGTTGAGGTCCAAAGTATGTTTTTGTCATTGTCTGCAGCTGTGGTGAAGTAAATGTAAAGATGGTAGTGGTTGTCATGCTAACATGTTCACAACGAGCCCCCAGGAAGTTCGCCAGGCTTTGAAGCCAATTTGACACAGTGGCCAAACTGTGTAATTACACTGGCCCCAAGAGACTTTTTCCCATAGACTTACATTGTGAAAGAGACGTCTGTAAATCAGCGTCTAACTTTTTTTGAGGTACCACAACTAGCCAGAATGAACACTTAAACAGCCCTTATTTAAATCATTATGTCCTAAAAGTTGTAAAATGCATAAATAGCCAAATCCAGAGTTATAGAGTCACTGCTATTCATGTAAGTAAGCCTGAGAGTGAGCGGATGGGAGGCGGGGCTAAAGGAAGTGCTAGTGCGCTTGCTCTATGGGCCACACAATGCGAACGGTATGTGGGAGATCCAGGTAATTTTATACCCGGGAAGTCAAACTTTTTGGCTTCATGCGCCACTGAGCAGCTTTCATAGGAATGAACGGGGCCCCGCCTCCGACGCTGTATCCAGTTCTCTTTATACATCCATGGTTCACAATAACAATGTTAAAGGTTTTTTGTGGAGTTTTCAGAAAGTCCTTGTTATTAATGACACCTGGTGGCTGTTAAGTGAACTGCAGTCAGCACATTGTTGCTTGCGCTCCGTAGGCGCAAACAAGCATACTAGGCATTGGCCAAAACAGTGATTAGACGTGACACACAAGACTGAACATGATTTACAACCATATTTAGAATAACGTTACTATCTGTAATATTCCTATTTTATTTGGACCATTACGTCCATGATACTAACTAGCTCGCCGTTTGTAAATTACTTTATCAGCAGGGTTGCCAACTCTCACGCTCCTGGCGTGAGACACGCTTTCACGTTCAGTCTCACACTGTCCAAACAATTCTCACGCCAAAACACTGCGACAGCAACAGAGATGAACAGGAGAGCGTATGTACCGTTGGTTATGTACTGTAACCCCCAATCTATGAGTATAGGCTCTTAAATTACTCTCCGATGCTTATCGCCGTGTTGACAGCTGTTCTGGCAGAAAACCCTGTGCTGGAGCGCATAAGGCGTTCAAGCAAGCTAGTGAGTGAGTGAGTGAGTGAAAGAGTGTGTGTTCATGTGTACATTTGTGTGTGGGTGTTCATGTATTGGCTATGTGTCTGGAGTAGGATGGGTTCTTGTGTTCTTTTGTTTCTTTTTGTTTATTTCTGGTTCTTGCTACTTGTGAACATTGAATAAAACGGTGTAGTTTTGATAGTGGAAACAGCACGTCTTTGACTTTCATTAGTGAATGAACGGTTAGTGTGTGTCTAATATTGTGAAATTGTGAGTATTTCCCAGGGTGGTGTAGTAGCTATATCCTTAAATCTTACAATATAAGGTCCCACTCTCGCCACATGTGTAAGGTGCATACTTTTTTAAACCCTGATGATGAATTGAGTCCATATGTGCAGGTGATAAAGTGTGCGTGTGCGTAAGCATGATTAAGCCCATGGACCATGGCATCAAAATCTCACTCCTGCCGGGTAACCAAAGTTGGCAACCAACACCAGATCCATGCTGCGTAGCTAAGTTACACCTAGCTGGCTAACCTTAGCTTAGCTTAGGTTACAGTTAGCTAGTTGGCCGCCCCTGCCTTGCATCTCTCTTGGCTAGTAGAAAGCAATCGTTAGTTAAACACCTTTGCTTTGCACCGTTACATCATTTATTGTTGGCTAAAATCAACAGTTTGCCGTCATACATAAGTATCATGTCAGCTGATGAAGTAATTTGGCAAGCTAGCCAACTAATGAATCCACACAGTTAGTATTTTACCAGCGATAACATTAGTGATCAAGCAAGCTAAGGTTAGCCAGCTAGCTGTAACGTAGCTACGCTGCATGGGTCTGGCATTGGTTGCTTCGTAACATTGGCTGATAAAGTAATTTGCAAATAGCAAGCTAGCCAATTTACCAGCCAGATCAGCCCCAGGAGTCTGGATGAATTAGCTGACGGTATCCACTCAAGACAGTATTTTGCTACGTTAGCTAGCAATTTGTCCGCGTTAGCGAGCGAGCTACGTGGACTTTGTGTTGGACACTGTGCACGCTGCTGCCGCTGTAGGGGAGCTGAGCTGAACTGGAGCTGAAGAGAGGCGAGGAACTCGGGAACATTCATAAATGTCACATCCTTTGGATTTTCCCAGAAAAAAAGAGTCCTTCACATAGAAATCAGTCCACAGGCTGTTATAGGCAACTGAGAAAGTTGGGGAAGGTCTCATTTTTTAAGGTACGTTACAATACGTTCACACATAGGCAATACAAAGCGATTAATACATGTAAATGTTACATATTTAATACGATGATGTTCAGCAGTGTTTTATGTTAACCATCCCAGTTTACCTCTCAGCTACCATGCAAATAAACCCTTAACACAAAGTATGGCTGAGGCTGATGGGAATGGCATTAGTTTTTGTTTTACTTATTTTTGTTGCAAAGTATTGGACAAATTCAAATTTTGACCAGATGATGGCTCTGGATGAAAAGTTGAGAGTTACTAGGATTCATCCTGTGGGGAAGATGACCTGTACCAAATTTCCTGGGAATTCATCATAGTTGTTGAGTTATTTCACTCTAAAAGTCTGGACCAAAGTGGTGGACTGACCCACTGACTTGACATTACCATCCTTATGCTGCTATGTGGCTCAAAATGGGGCTACCACTTCACAGGATTTGATTTGAAAATGTGTTGTTTCTGTAGACCATGTACAAAGTGAGTTAACCATTCAGTCGTGTTTATGGCTAGCTGATGAATGTAAATCCAATAGTCACTCTCTATTTAGCTCTGTTCTGGTCTCCACCAATTCCTGAGAAAAATATCTGACTCTTTGTTCCACTATGTTCACCACCTTTTCATGAACCAAACAGTCTATCTCAGGCAGCTCGTCATACAGCGGGTATTTTATTCCCCTGTAACAGTAAAAAAAATAAAATAATAAAGCCTTTCTTTCTGACATGTGTGGAGGGGAGGGTGTCTTTCCTTATGATATTATCAATCGCAATATGTGGCATGACTCCATTTTATGTTGACAAAGGCCTTCTTCTATCTCTCTCCCTCCAGACATATCAGCAAAAGTGGAACAAGAGAGAGAGAGGAATGGTGGCATCAAAGCAGGCCTGTCAGCTCATAGGTACAGGCCTCATCAGGAGACAGATAGTCCTCCTTCCTTGCTTCCATCCTTTCTTTTGTTTTTCAAACAGACATCTTGAGCCGATGGCAGGGTGTTGTCTAATTAATGATGAGTGTGTGTGTGTGTTTGTGTGTGGAGTTGACCTAAAAAAGTTATCGTCACTCATCGTTGAATGTCACTCCCATCACGTTTTAATATGAAGGTTGTCAGGCTCTCTCCTCTTCATATTCTGGCAATGGTAATTCTTAACAAAGATAATGATATGTTGTAGTTGACCCTGCAGTGCTGCAGAAAAATACTCTTTAACTAGCCCTGAGCATGGAAACAAACGCTGTGATATTCGTATTCCTGCGTTAGGCTGTGTAGTGGCTTGTTTCTGCTGTCATGTCAGCTGTCTGGTATTCAAACAGTCATATAGAACCAGTTTAACATTTTAGATTGCAGCTGTTGACTCTCATGTTACATGCAGAATTCAGATTTTCTAACAGAGCCCTAACTAAAGACAGAAGTGAAGGGTTTCATTCTGAATTACTGGCTAATAAAAAGAAATAAAGAACTGCTGCCAGAAATGTGTCATTTATTTCAGGATCGCGCTCGCCAATATGTTCGTCTACCCACCCACCAGGAGGCCATGTACACCAAGGAGAAATTTCACAGAGACTCCGGCATACCCGGTATTTTTGGCTGTATTGATGGTAGGCTACTCATGTGCGCATCCAAGCACCATCTAAAAACAAGTACCTTTTTGTAAACAGACTTTCACTCAGTTAATGTTCAGGTTGTGTGTGATGCAGACATGAAATTAACTGATGTGGTGGCGCGGTGGTATGGGTCTGCCCATGATGCATGCATGCATCTTGAGGGAGAGTGCACTGGCAAGAGTGTGTGAGGAGGGACGGCTCTCTGGCATAATGCTTGGCGACAGTGGCTACCCTTTAAAGAAGTGGCTGATGACACCTGTCATGGTACCCTGGACGGAGGAGGCAGTATGCTATGTGCACTCACGGACGTGGTTGATCATTGAGTGCTGCATAGGAGTGCTCATGTGCAGGTGTGTGTGGCTTATGTTTAGGTTAAATATGAAACGTCCACCCCGTTTATTTTAGCCTACCTACAGTTAAACTGGTATAGGTTATCAGAGAGTAATGTCATGGGATGATGCATAGCTACTGCATATAGGCATACTAATGACTTTTTTCGAGTAGGTGCTGTGTTTTCTGGAGCTGTCCACGGTGCTGAAGGCAGGTTGGGATTCTCTAAAAGAGATGCAGCTTTTTTAAAAACAAAACGTGCTTCATAAATTTGTGTACTTCATACACTCAGTGGAATTGGAACTGTTTGTAACCATAGCAACATGAATGGTGTGGCAACTATCACTGCGGTAGAATGCGTCAGCGTGGACGCGCATCGTCTACACTTGGCGTAACTGCACCTAGTCGTAGTTTTAGATGGTGCAGCAGGTGTAAATATTTATCACAAGGCTGGTCGTAACTAAGCCTGGCGTAGGGATAACACTCACCTTTTTTTTACGTCCAGCTGGTTGCAAGCAGCCCCGGAGGAGGTTTGACCCCGAGCGGAGCAGCAGCAGTCCGGGCAGGAGGGACTGTGACAACCGAAGAGGTCGCTGCACTTACCGGGGAAACTACAGCTCGCAATCCGCTGTATCAGCACCGGCTGGCTGTTTGTTTTACAGAGCAACAGCAAGAAAAACACATACACAACCACCTATACATAATACAGCCTCTATTGACACAAACTGTTTTAGAATTAATGTTTCCCATTACTTAACACTCTGATAAACAAGGCTGTTGTGATGACTCTCTGTATATACACTCATCTCGTGCGCACAAATTATTAAAAACATGGGAAGGTAGTTTTTTTCTCTCTATGGTCACTCTGGGCTCCGTAGTGTTCAGACAGAAAGCAAAGCAAATTTTCGCCTCACATCATTCATGCAAATTTGACTGCTGTGTGTTTATTTGCCCCAAATAGCCAATATACTGTAACAACTGCACAAACATTAGCTGTAAGTATGTGAAGGAGATTCATAAAGTCTGCAGACTCGAATGCCTAGCCTAGAATGTTAGCCTTTTTATATTTTTATGATCCTTACCATTAACCTGTTTATATTTTTTGTTATATTTCTGTGTATATTTTGGATTTGCACCTTATTGATATTTTATATTTTCCCTCTTTCCTACTTTGTACTGCAACTGCTGCACAACAATTTCCCTTGGGAAAAATAACGTTCTATGTTATTTCATCCTATAAAAGGGGTTGATTAAAAAAAAAAAAAGAATCGTGAGGAGTACTATTCAGATGTCGAGATTAACACTGACGATGTCATAGTGATGTTTGGGCTTGTAGACAACACATTTTTTAGCAAAGGCCTTCGTTACAAACTGGGGCATGGAGTTGCATGATGGGAGATGAAGGATCCAGTTTTTTAGAGCTTGACACATACTAAAGACGTCAGGATATCTCTGCTGTTTTGTTTATAACCATTCTTTTTTAAATCTGTCTCTTGTGAGTCCCCCAACTTTTTGGAAATACAATACTAAATTTCTGGAGTACCCCTTTACCAGCTGACTTTCTAATCACATTCCTATAGTCTTGTTACATGTAATGTGTTTCTCCGCTGCCGTGTCCATTATTGATGGAAGGCTGACGTGTGGATAGTCTGAACAGGGCCAGCAGGGAGGAGATGGCAGCTCTGGTACATGGTGGGAGCTTACAGAGCAAATATATTCCACAGAAATATGTTTTAAAGAAAATCAGAGAAGGGGCTGATGACTGCACTGGCTCAAAGAGCACAGAGAGAGAATGTAATATATTAAATTGCTCTCAACATGAAATATTGACAAGATGCACTGCATCGGCTACACCCGTACAGCTCCTAACGCTATAAATGAGTTAAATATTGCAGGCCCTTGCTGTGGTGTGATGTAATAAAAGTCTGGTTTACTTGCTGTGTGGAGTGCGGACACTTCATGGTTTACATTGCGTGGATCTTATTGAGCCAGAGTCAACAGCTCATAATGCTCTGTTTTTATTTGAGCTTTGCAACTCTTAAAATCGATTTCAGGGTCAGAGTTAGGAAAACAGCCAACACTGGTGTTTCACACACTCTCACAGTGCTGTATCTTTGTTTCGAAAAGATAAAGTAGAGGATAATATCTGCAGTTACAACTACAAGAATTCAAAAACTGGGTCGGACACTGTTATTAGTTTTAATGATAATAATAATAATAATAATAATTAAAAAATAAATTTATTTATATAACAGTTTTCAGAACAAATGTTACAAAGTGCTTCACAAGGGAATAAGAACAAGAAAATAAAGCAAAAGTAAAAACAATAAAATAACTACTAAAACAAAGCAGTGCAAAAAAACATCAGTAACATATTGTAGTAAAATAAAATGAAGTGAGCAAATACACGCATGCACACACAAGAGCGTATGTATGTATATATATATATAGGGGTGTCCCTGACTAAGAATTTACATTGTCAAATGAATCTGATTGGTCAAGTCCTATTGATGACTGATAACTTAATCTATCAGCCAGCGCTACACTAACACATGTAAAGCATTCTTCTTCGTTATTCTTAAATGCTTGATAGCCTTGAATTCAACTGCGTGTTTGCATGTACATGATGGCTGCCCTGTGTATCCTGACTTCTTTTGAAGCATTGGTTGTGGCGTGCTCAGAAATTAGCATTTTTAAAGTTTTCATTGTGGAAAAATCTGAAGTTTAATAGGAATATATTCTAGAGATGATTCAGCCCTGTTTGCCCCTACTGAATATACATTTTAATCATCCTGGTACAATCAGTTTTTGCTGGTTTAATTTGTTTTTCTTGTTTTATTTGTTTTTCTTTGTTCATTTCTTTTATTTTATTTGTTATTAATTTATTGGAGAATGTTATGATCTGCTTGTTGTGAAGTTGTTGCCTTGTGTGAAGCACTTTGTAAAGTGGTTTTTTGAAAAGTGCTCTATAAATAAAGATTATTATTATTATTATAATCAGCGTATGCAGGTAAGTATGTGATCACAAACGCTTGTGTTGCGGCTTATTTGTTTATGTGAAAAAAGCAAGTATATCATGAACCTCATCCTGATGGGATAAGTGCTGTAATAAGAACTTTTACTTGTTATGACAGGAATTCTGACAAAAGTGCCTCCTGATTCCCAACATACTTAGAATTGCATGTAGAGCCAGACTACATCAAGAATCTGAAAGTTTCACACAGTCACATCTTATCAGGTGCTGTGACACTGGGACCCACCTGCTCAATACGATGTGTATGTTACACATCACACTAAACGCTGACGCTGTTGTGTTCCACGTCACGTCTCTTTTGCTTCCAGAACGTTTGGTTTGGTTCAGCGTAAATAAGCAAAGCCGGCGTAATGACGGGTCTTCTTCATGGCAGTATTGCGGGATCTCTGTTTAAAAAGAGCTATTGAGTCTGATGTCATGGTGCAGGCATTCTGGGTAATGAAGTCCTCTAAATTCAAACTGTGCTGTAGCTGTAAGAAATTTAGTTATTGCCTTTTAGAATTACGTCATTAAAATGATTCTGTCTTTCTTTAGTTCAGTCAGTCTGTTTTCCTGCCCTAATTCCTTTGAATTATTGAATGTGATGCTCCTGTCTGTCTGTCTGTCTGTGTGTTGGAGGTCCGTGGATAAAAACGTTGGAGGGACGACTGAGTTCCCTGAAGAATAACTGCTTCTTCCAGGCCAAGTTGCTGCCATCTGTACCTCAGATCCCTGAAGCTTTATCTCTTCTCCTCTCACTTCTTTCCATCCAATGACACTAAATATAACCACCAACTGTGTCAACATCACAAACACAAAAATCTAGCATTTGTATCCTTGACAAAACCATTCAGTTGAATGAAAAAACTTCACAGTACAAGTTGAGTGGATTGTTTGAGGGGCACAAATTGCAGTACTTAACAGTAAGAAGTTAATTTGTTCTTAATTTAATGTTGCATCTAATAATAGAATAGATCTATAGATAGACTCTATAATTAGTATGTCAAGAAGGAACATATGTGTTACTTAACATTTGAATTACTAATCCGTCCATATGATAGTTGCCAAGTATTTAATTATTCATTTATTAATGGTGCAGAGTTGAAACAATACTCACTAATATGTTCTCTTGTTAGTATGTAACTGATTAATTTACCTACACTAGCTACACTCATTAGTATTATACTTTGGTGTAGCTGCTGCTGAGTTAATGCATAAGTTAAAGAGCTAAAGACCTGAAATGAGACATAGCACTGTAGTCGTACTCAGTGTACTAGTTCATGTGGTTGGCACGTGGTTTTGAATGCCAACTAGTTATTAAGCATTAGAGAGGGATTAATAATGTCAATGCCATTAATCCTCTTCAGCAACCAATAGGGGTCATGCGAACTGTAGTCTCAAATTGGAGAAACAGCACTGACAATAATGTTAGTAGGACCACGGTCTCATCAGGCAATGCTGTAAGAAGTATTCAGATCCTTTAGTTAAATAAAAAACAAGTTCTGCATTAAAACATGTACATGTGTGTTTTCAGCAAAATATACCGAGCTGCAATAATGATTTTTTGTGTATGTTAACTATGGCTCAAGTGACTGTGTAATGTGAAAGTGGTTGCTCACCCACTGAAAATGGTCACCAGTTCTGCAGTTCCCAGGAGCTATGGAGCGTTTTTGCCTCTTTTAGCTTGTTGTTTTGGTTTTCTGGCTCACAAACTCCTCTTCGCTCTTCGCTCTGGAGACCAGAACAGAGCACAACAACAAGAAGAGTGAATATAAGCTCTTCACGTGAGCGGCTCCAAACGCTTACTGCTACATGTCTGCTGGATGTGTAAATAAGGAACTGTTTTCAACTCGTCCCGTTGTCCCCACATGGCCAAAAAAAAAAAAAAAAAATTATTGCAGATTTAAAGTATGAAAAGTTAAAGTACTCATTATGCAGAATGGGCCCTTTCAGAGTGTTATATTATATATTCTATTATTGTAGACAGAATCTTAATGTAGCTGGTTCAGGTGGAGCTCATTTTAACTACTCACATGATTTGTATGTAAAAGTTAAATCTGAAAAATAACTAGTAACTATAACTACCACATTTCCCTCTGTAATGTAGTGTAATGGAAATGCAAAAAAATGGAAATAGCATGTATGTCAGTGTACTTTGTTACTTTCTAACACTGTCATTTGGTTTCATATATCATTTCGCAAACAATATTTGGTATTGTTAATGCTGGCTCACCTTCACACTGTCATAGCTTACTGTGCTTGACAAGTCAAAATGTCTGGGAATAAGGCCTTTCAATATCACCTTTCATTCTAAACCAGTCTTAAAGCTACTCTACAAGATACTTTATTAATCCCCCAAGGGGGAAACTGAGTGCCACCATATATACTGTATATAGGACAGACAACAGGTAGGACAATAGGAGGCATACACATCTCAAGGAAGTACAAAATAAGAGGAGAGCACAGCACCATAATACATAGTGTAAACATCAATGTGACTGTACTAGTATATGTTAGTGGTTATATTTGACATCAACATCAACATATTCCTGGACACCAACATTACCACAATCCTCAGTACAACCACTGTCTGTTAGGTTTCAGCTCAAAAGATCCCAGAAAGCAGAACGCGCATGCAGCCAGGTCAGTAGAGAACAAAAGTTTATTGCAAACAATGGTGGCTGGGCAGGCAGTGGCTGGTAATGGAGAAGAGCTGAGACTTCCAGAGAATGTCGTAGCAAAGGCAGGCAGAGCAGGCTGAGGCTGGACAAACTGGCGCCGGGCTGGAGCGAGTCTGACGCGCAAGGAACAGGAGTCAGGCAGAGAACAAAATGCTAGTAGTTTAGTTAATTGGTCTGAAGGCTTGTCACAGTTACCACTCACATGAACGGACAATCTGACGAAGAATGAAGAGCTGCGCCAGGTATTTGAGGGCTGTGGAGGTGATTACTGATGAGCCTCAGCTGTGCCAGGGAACCAGCAGGAGCAGGAGACAGGTGGCCACGCCCAGGTGCAGACGTGGCCTTGGGCAGCGCTTATTGTACACCGGAAGATTATATTCCAGAAGATATGACAGAGTTCAGGATGGGATGTCGAAGTCAGGACTGTGTGAGGCTGATAGCTGGTGTGGTTCCTTCAGCACACACAGCTGCTTCATCAGGTCCACTGTCAGCAGCAGCTTCTGGTTCTGCCGCCGACAGAAATAATGGTCATGGATCCGTCAGATATTCAGCTCGACCAAAATGTGGACTGTGCACCGTAAGTCTTGTTTTTTAATGTTTGCTAACTTCCAAATTAGGGTTAACGTTAACGTAGTAAAGTTAAAGTAAAGTTTCAATACTCCTTCCAGTATTAGACAACCAATACTAGTTTTGTTATAGCCTGATATGTGATAGCAAACTTTACAATACTGTGATGTGAACACAGCGTTAGCTATCGTTATCTGGTCACTCAGCAGGACACCTGCCCAGATCTCCACTGGTTCTCACATCACAACTCAATTTCTCTCCAGAAGTTACTGTAGTGTGTGTGTATATATATATATATATATATATATATATATATATATAGTTTTTGAAACTCTAGTTTCTATATAATTTTCTCACACATTGATTGACTGGGGTCTCCAACCTGCAAGTTGCTCTTTAACTTCACTATATTTATTTCACAGCTACAGTACTTTCCATATTAAGTTTTTCCATACAAAACACATGATTACCTTATAAAATATGTTGCATTTTTAGGATCTGAATGCTTCACCCACTACTACTGGGTTCTTTCTCCACCCCTGCTCAGACAAAACTCTGAAAACTGGCCCCTTTAAGAACTGAACACCAGCCAACATGCACTTACTTTGAAGGTCTATGCCTCAAACTGTCTTTAAAGGGATAGGAGTACACACACACACACAGCACTGGACTGCCCCTGAGTGCCCTCCTGCCCCCTGTAGAGGGCAGAACTCTGCCAAAACACCTTAGGCTCCATGTCTGTATCAGAGGAGAGCAAACAGTGAGAGAAAGAGAGAAGGAGAGGGAGGGAGGGAGTAGCGACAAAAGTGGCATTTCCAGAGCGCATCAACAGATATCCTATCCCCTGCTTCCCTCACCCTCTCTGCATCACCCACCTCCCCTCCCTCCCCAGCCACAGGCCTCATAAAATTGGACTTATAGCTCGGTTGCCAGCATAAATAAGTCCCTTTGATAGTTAGCGGAAGAAGTTATGACCCTCCTGGGTATGGCGAGGGACAGTGGCAGGGCGGCGTCTGGTGGTGGCTCGCCCGGCGCCCCGTGGCTCTGATCCTCGCGCCGATTCAGGGCACGCTCTCTTCATTACCGGCGGCCACCGGGGACTTGTTTTTTCTGCAAGATTAATGAGTGCCGCGGAAATTCTCCAGCGCAACTCGATAATTAAGTCTTTGTTTATCAAAAAACAAGTTATATTAGGAGCAGGAAATTCACAGTAATTATTCATAATCCTAACAATTCAAGTGTAGCTACCTCATTTGCCTGTGTAATTCTGCTTTTTAATTTCTTGAATATATTTGCATATTAATTTTGCCCATCGGCTGCTGCTGGGGCTCTGACAGTTTTTTTAACTTTCTCTTTTTTTCCTCCCCTCTCCCCGCTCGGTGTGATGTTTTTCGCGGGGGTGAGGCTCAGTTGGGTGGCATTTCAGGCTGGGTGTAATGATAAATTATGAATTTTTCTAATTTGATGCATAATGAAGTAACCCCTTCCCATCCGCTTCCTCTCTGTCTCACTGATCCTTCCTCTCCGGCCTCATCAGACTTCACCCCCACCAACTCCCTCCCTCCACCACCACCACCTTCAGCCATGTGGTCATTAGGGACAGAGAAGCCACGATTCATTGGTGTCAAAGGCTGTCTGGTGGGCGAGGGAGAGGAGATCAGCAGCCATCGGCCAACATGGCATCCTGTCCAAGCCCTCTGCTCTGACTGACTCTCTGTGCCCTGGCACACCGCCTACATCCTCTCCTCTTCTCCTCTCCTGTTTCCTTCTCTCCTCTCCTTCCCTCTCCCCTCCTGTTTCCTCCCCTTTCTCTTCTGTCCTTCCCTCTCCTCTCCTGTTTCCTCCTCTCTTCTCTTTTTTCTCCTCCCCTCCTCATTTCCTTCCCGTTTTCTCCTTTCCTCTCCTTTTCATCTTCTTACTTCTCTTCTCTTCTTTTCTCCTCTTTTCTTATCCTCTCCTCCTGTTTCCTCCCCTATATCCCTGTTTCCTTCTCTTTTCTCTTCCTCCCCTTTCTCCCCTCTCCACCTCTCTCTCTTGTCCACCCTCCCCCTCTCCTTTCCTTTCCTCTTCTCCTCTATCCTCTGCTCATCTCATTTTTCTCACATCTCTTTTTCTCCTCCTTTCACTCCTCTCCACTCTCTTCCCTTACTCTCCTGTTTCCTCCTCTCCTCTTCCTCCTGATGCCCTGTACAGAGAGACTTGTTTCACTGTTTGTGCCCAGAGGTTGTGTGTATCTTCAGATATATGTGTATGTGAGTGTGTGTGTATGTGCCCTTCCCCATTGCCCTGTGTTTATGGCATGTTTGTATGTCTGAGGACAAGCACAAATCCCCTCGTCCTTGATGAAAACATCTTTGCGGTACGCTGACATATGTTTAAGTGGTGTGAGTGCAGCGTTTGTTAAGTGCTAAGCGTTACACAACGCTGACTGCTGCTGTCATAAGGAAATGAATATTGATGATCTAGGGCCCTGTGATGCATGCTGGGTGACACGCTTAAAAATACAGCCCTGCAGCCATTTAGATTACATGCACTCTCTCACACACACAAACACACAATCTGACACCTAGCCACCAATATTAAATATGGAGTAACCTTTAACCTGCTCTGTTGATAAATATGCTGTGAATCAATGCCACTAATGCAACTACTTGATTAAATAATTTAGCTGAAAAGTCCAAGGAAATCTGCTGAATGGATCAAAATTGGTTGAGTTTGACTTTCAGATGATGACCCACATGTCTGAAGAAAAAAAGGGACAAGGTAAGTGTTGAAATAGCACAAGAAACACAATGTCAAATATATGTAATACTGTGAGAAATATGATGTACAGATGGGTGACAAATGAAGGGAAAACTAATGTAAACTGTCTGTGTTGTTCTACTACCAGCCTCCAGAACAGCTTCACTGCTCCTTGTCATAAACTCTCCAAGTGTGTTGGACTCTACTGGAGGGATGAACACATTCTTCGAAAAGATATTTCCTCATTTGGTGTTTTGATGATGGTGGCGAAGAGCACTGTCTGACATAGGTGTTCAGTTGGATTGAGATCTGGGCCTGATCAGCCATTTTATGTCCCAGGGGCATAAGAAGATGTTAATTTGAAAAGAATTGTGTAGTTTGCCATGCATGTTGTCACACTAGATTGTTACATCTTTAACAAGACCACCCATCTTTTTCTCTCTTTAAGGGTGGTGTCCCAAGGTGAATTAAATGCTAAAGTTCAATTCAGTTATTTAGTATAAATACTTATTATTTCTGATAGCCCGTAGTTGAGTGCCATCACTCTACTTCATCTTTTGTATCAAACTATACCAACCCTGTCACATAACTTTGTTTTGAACACTAGGGTTCACGCTGAGCTATTTTAAGGCAATGGCAGCTATCATCTTGTGCTTCCATACTCTTGGGGACAGCCACCCCCACGCTACTGTGGGTGATTGTGCATGCCGGACTCTTGTAGGCGATGTTCCTTGCATTGAACTATTGTTAGAAACAGGCCTAGCGTTGGTTCCCCTGGTCTCACGAAGCTCTGAGTCTGGTAGTGAATACCCAACCTCTCTGCTAACTAAAAGTGCTGCACCAGACCGGCCCCAGCACAATCAGAGGGATAAAATACTCCATGCAGTGCAATCTGCCTCATTCGTGCTAATACAATGCTGTGTTAAACATTGCTGTTGAATTGAACTAGGCTAAGCTAAAGGCAGTTGTGTATCTTGTGCTTCATACACTCGCTGGTGATAACCTGGACATTGACATCAAGGCTGCGTCCTTTCCCATCTACTTTTTTCCCTGTACACAAACAAATGCTCCTCCAGTCATCAGTCCGTCAAGCTTCTGAAGTTTGCGGATGAATCTGCCTACTGTAGGGAAATTGACTGATCAGGGGAAATTGAAGATCTGGTGATCTTCCTGTGCACCATCATCACCCAGGACCTCAAGTGGGAGCTGAACATCAGCTCCCTCACCAAGAAAGCCCAGCAGAGGATGAACCTCCTGCAGCAGCTGAAGAAGTTCAACCTGCCAAAGACAGTGATGGTGCACTGCTACACCGCCATCAATGAGTCCATCCTCACCTCCTCCATCACCATCTGGTACATTGCTGCCATTGCCAAGGACAAGGACAGACTGCAGTGTATCATTCGCTCCACAGAGAAGGTGATTGGCTGCAGTCTGCCATCCCTCCAGGATCTGTACACCTCCAGGACCCTGACGCAAGCAGGAAAGATTGTGGCCGACCCCTCCCACCCCAGACAAAAACTCTTTGAAACAGTCCCCGTCCATCAGGATCAAAACTTCACGACACAAGAACAGTTTCTCCGACTGCAGCTGGCTTCATCAACAAGGCCGGGGACCTCCCCTGACACAGACTCTTAACCCCCCCCATAGACACCACATGTTACATTAACGTACAGTCTCCACATCTGTCTCAATGCGTTACATTAACGCACATCTTTTGGATTATTATCTCTGCACTTTGCACATATTCTTTATACTTCACACTGTGAACTTTTGCACATTCCCTCATCAATATTTTGCACATTCCTGCCCAAACTGTACAGCTCTCTCATTTTTAAAAAACAGATCTATTTATATTTCTTCACTTTGCAGTACTTACTTTTTACTTTCTCTTACTATGTTTATTGTTACGCAGCAAATACCAAGGCAAATTCCATGTATGTGAAAACCTACTTGGCAATAAACCTGATTCTGATTTTGATTGTCCTGCTAGCCATCTTAGATTCAATTCAGTTTTATTTATATAGCGCCAAATCACAAGAGTTATCTCTTTTCATGTTGAGCAGGTCTAGACTGTACTCTTTATAGACAGTATAGATTGTGGGCGTAACACTTCACTCCCGCCGTAGAGACCGACCCCAGAAGACACGCGACCCAAGTCGTGCCCATAAACTGCTAATACTGCTTTTGAGATGAAAGGTCTGTTTGAATCCTAGCGAAGTTTATATAAAACCAAGCAGCACCTACTAACACCGGCAGGCATAATAACCGTGCCTACCTAGAAGCTAGCCATTAGTGTCCTTGAATGGGAGATATTGATCTAAAGGTACACTCCTTCCCAGTGTAAGTGAATACATTAAGCGACTGAACTGCTCCTGTGCAATATAAACATCTATTTCGCATTTCAGAGGGAACCCCTATATGTGAGTATGTAAGTATAATCAATACCTTTTATGACCAAATACCTGCAAAACCCATGACATTCCCATCAGCCTCGGCTATACGGTTTAGTGCTAATTAAGAAATGTTAGCATGCTAATACGCTAAACTAACACAGTGAACACGGTAAACATTATACCTGCTAAACTGTGAAATCAACATGCTAGCGTTATCATTGTGAGCATATGGCCACATTCTTTTAGCAGTGTGTACGCGAATGTGTCCTGGGCCACACTGAAGGACCACCTACTCAACTGATGTCCTCTGCGTAAGCGGAAGTAAGTAAGTACTCATTTGCGTGCCAACAGCATCATATTAAAGTGCGAAACAACAACAAATCGAGATATATTACGAGTGCGTCAAACATCTTTAGAAATGTCTTCTTCTTTTTCTTTTAATTTCCGGTAGATTAGGCACAGGAAGTGCATTGCTGCCTCCCGCTGGTTAAAAAACAACAATGCATTTGGTCTTTGCAAATGGAAATGATGTATATTTACAGATACAGTGATATATGATGTTTATTTGCATATAGAGCGGGGAAGTGAGATCACAAGTGGTTACTGGAGATGCATGTGGAGATGCATTCTAATGCTAAGGTGTGAACTGCTGTACTTAGAGCTGTCCACTTGTGATCAGATCACCCAGGGCTCATGTTAATGCCAGGTGTAAACAGGGCCTTAGTGTTGTTTTGATGTGTGTGATTTTTTTCCCTTTTCCTCGAGTCTTAAAATCATGATCAGAAATGAATAAAAGGCTAATGATTTTCTGAGGCTGTCACCAGTGAAGTCTTTTTAGCTGCAGTCAGGGCAAAGGAGACAAATGCATGGCCAAAGTTGCAGCTCCTTTTTATATCAAACCTTTTCCATTATTTGATCTTTTTTATCATCATACTTTTATTTGTTCTCTCTGAAGATAGCAGTTTCCATTCAAAGCACAGACTCGCTCTCTGCTGAGCGACTGACATCCTTCTATCTTCCTGCCGCTGCCAGCATGCTCCGTGGTCCCAAAGCCCACGTAAATGTCATAGATTAAACTGAAGCATATTGTTGGATCAGATGCACTAGAGTAGAACCACTGCCTTTTCTGCTGTATACAAGCAGACATATTGTCACCCCTATTAGGAAAACTGGTGTTGATGCAAGCAATCTATTTGACCCCTGACCTCTGTGAACACCGGCCTTGTTCTTGGATTAAACATCATGGCTTGTGCATGTTCTCCATCTATTTGCAGAGTGTCAAAGTTCAGTCATTGCAAACAATTTATGCACAACTCTGTCCATCACAGCCAGCTTGACTAATGTGCAAACCTCTGAATAATCATGGGGGAGAGAGGAGAGAACGGAGAGACAGAGATAGGGACGCAGTGAGAAAGAGTCATTAAGGAAAAGGAAAGGAGAGTGGCGGGGAGTCATCGGGCACGTTGGCGACTGGTAATGTGTGATCGGATGGCGGGCACACGACCCTTGTAATTGTGAGGTGTCAGAGCATCCTGCTGCCACAACAGAGGGCTGGCTCCGAATCCGGGTGACACTGGGTGACACCACAGGGGCGGGGGAGTGGGGGTTCAGGTCAAACCGGATGACACCTCATAGTCAAAGGAGGTGACATCTGAATCAAACGCCAGCAGGGGAAGATTTACTGTGCAAAGATGCCAAGAGCCAGCACCGTTATTCCTGCCTTTACAGCAATTTACCCCGTGGAAAACACTATCCGACGAATACTGTGTCTTAATGGTGACCTCATCCTACACAAATAACCTAAAACAACAACAATACATTCATCCCATTGCCCCTCTGTCACTCCAAACCTCATATCAAATCAAACTGCCTTTTTCTCCTTTACTGATATCCCATCTTTTCAGGGGGATCTTTGTCCACTTTGTGAAATTGCAAACTGAGCAATCAGAGACTTCTGTCTGGCATTTGTTTCAGAAGAAGAATCAGCAGTTAAATTGGCCATTACAGTTGATTTGAACCCGCTATTTGAATGCATATTTACAGTCATATCAATGGATTTTCCATTTGAATAATAAAATGTACTATATGTATAAATTAATATAATAATTTCAGTGGCCCTAACCCATCCTTAGAGTATAAAGTATGTGAATGTGTGACAAGTTGTTTTTACAACTTGGAGAATCTAACTCACTGTTTGTGTGTTATTCAGTATATGAACGTCATCAGGATTCCACTGACATGCAGCGGAGAAGGTAGTGACTGCATTGTCTTTTCTGGGTATAGGTCCTAATGTTGGCCACGGGGATCAGCCAAATTCCCACATTATTTAGCTCTTTGATGAAGAGCCAAATAGCTTAAGCTAGACAATTTTGGCACCTCCAAATCCCAAATAAACATGGCAAACAAAAAGAAGAAAGTGAAATTTAATACCCAGATAAGTCCTGTGAAGTGACAGGAATGTGTAAAATCTCTAGAAACTAGAAACTAAATAGTAACTGATGTTACATTAGAAATAACTCAGTTGTGAACATGCTAAAAACACAACTGTGTTGCTAACTGTGACATTAGTTCAGGCACTATATACTAAGTAATGCTGTGACTAGCTTATAACACACCAGTCCTTACATAGGACATGTTCCATTAGCATGTATACAATGCTAACTGTTATAGCTAATATTAGTGTAACATTAGTTACAGCTATTGCTAACTGTTACATTAGTTAACAAATATAACAGTTGGCAATGACTAAGTTGTGAACATGCTAATGGCACATTTCCTGCATATGTAACGTCTTGGTGCTATGTGCTGCTCACATATTTTTACCTTTGTTTATGACTGTCACATTCCAGTATTCCATTACACTTTTTGTGTATAGTTTTATGAGGCATTTGCCCACAATGAGATGGGCCCTCTTCATTTCTTGCTGCTCTTGTCCATCGTGGTCTTCACATAATTTGATCAGTGTCACATAGAAAGTGACATACAAACCCAGTGTGAGTCTGTCACATTCTGCCTCTCTGTCTCTCCCTCCAGCCACATTCCCTCTTCCACAAACCTGTTCACTGCCATTCTCTACCTGTCCTCCAGTCCCAGGCACCTGACCTTCTCTGCCCACCTGTTTCCACTTTCCCTCTTCAGACAATCAGTATTTTACCAGCCCTTTTCCACTTACTTGCCAGATCGTCAAAGTTGCATGTGATTTGTGCTTCTGGAACCTTAACCCGAATGCCTGTTTACCTGCATCTGCCTGTAAGCCTCAAATAGAAAATAAATCATTAACTCTACCACTCTGCCCCCATTGTCTGCATTTGGGTCCTATCCTGTATTTCCTGAGTCGTGACATAGTCAGTCAAATCAAGTGGGTATTTTCCAAATTTACAGGGTTTTTTTTAGTACGAAATTCCCTTGCAAGTAGATCTGATGCCATGACAAAATACCAGCAATAAATGTATGTGACTGCCAGATGCCAACGTGAGTCAGCTAACCCAGACTGCTGAAGCCAAACTCCAGAATGCATATTTGTTTCCAGGTGTTGGGGAGTTCTACTGCATATGTGACAAAGCCTTTAATTTATAAAGACTTTAGTGTCTCCAGAGGGAGCTGTGTGAAGTCAGATGAATGTCCTCAGGTGATGTCACTTGAGTCAGTGTCAGTTGAGGCTGAAGACGATAAGTTCTACAAAAATCTGAGGGTGTGGAGCTCCAGCTACTAGCATAACACACCCAAATCTCTGACCCAACTGACAGGATTTGAGTTGCATTGTGGGTAATGTAGGCATCATATTTTGACAAGGATGAAGAATGTGTGGAATAAAAAAGAAAATATCTTCTGCTGCATCATTTTGTATCCATTTCTTTTAAACCATCATGAGTCCAACAATGCTATACTGCAGAAGCCCAATGCCAAATCAGTGGCAACCTTTAAGATAGACTTGAAAAAAATCAGAATCCATGATTTACACTTTATCTCAAAGATAAGAATGAGTGGCAGCTAGAGTTAAACTCTAATTTGAAAAGATTGGATTCCATGCTATTTTTGATTTTAAGAAGTCAAGCAAATAATCACAGGAACCTTTTTGTATTCACGACATTTCATGTATTTCTATCCCACACATTTGAACACATAAATCTATATGTTGACCCATGCTATGTCTCAAATCGCATACTTCTGTACTTGAGTGCATAAGTGCGTTCACACTGACAAGTATGGCAAAATGCAGTGTACTATGAGTACCCAGATGATGTACTCATAATAGTCAGAAAGTTGAGTGTGGAACACTGCACACTTCTCACCCTCAACGGTCGCCATCTTGGCTACGTAGCGGAAGGGGAGGGACCACCAACGTATGAAAATGGCGGCCGCGGTTGCGATTGTTACGGCTAAAAGTAAAAGTATGTTCATTTTTTATTCATTTTTAAAATAATTGAATTGAAGTCAAGTGAGCAAACAAGCTGGCAGATATTTCGGTGTGCAGCAGTCGCAGTAAAATGTTTATGCTCCGCCCGGTTGCAATCCACCATTAAAAAGAAGAAGAAGACGCGGTCAAAGGTTGCGCAAATCATCCGTATTCGATCTGAGACAACACTACCCTGTCAAAATGAACGCACTACACAAGTCAGTACACAGTGTACACAGTGTACTGCATGTAAGTGTACTAACGGAAGTATGCAATTGGAGATACAGCACCAGTCACACAGGCTATCTTGAGTGTCCATCCTGCATATCAAGCATATATCAAGCAATAAAACACAGTTATTACACATTTTTAGCAGTTATTAGCAGGCCAAAACACCTTCAAACACTCCCTGGGAATGAATGTCAGTCTGCCATCAAGCTGCCACTGTGACAACAAACTTTCCCTCTGTGCTCCACCAGGACAAACTGCACCTATAGCATTGGCACTTCAGCAGCCCCGTCTGCATGCCACTGCCAGGGTGAAAGGCTGTCGAGTGGAGACGGAGAGCGAGAAGTTGAGAGAGGTAGACATCCACAAAGAGAGAGAGGTAGTGGTGGGGTGGGGGTGGGTGGTGGGGCTGTTGAAGTTGAAACCTGTTCTTTTGTGGCGCCCTGCCTTCTGATCATTTACATCAAGTTGACATTCGGAGAGTTTACTCTGGGGTCTGTAATTGTATTCTTTCGCCAGTTCTGCATTGCCAACCGTGAAAATGGAATCTTATCAACCCTGACCAATTTTTAATGTACAAAATGAATTGGCAGGGGTTCAAAAACGGGGGAGCTACAATTCAAATCAGGTGAATGATACACAGCTATTTTTTTTTCAGTGTATGATTGAGCTGCCCACCACCCCCCCTGCAACCTCCCACTACCTTATCACCCCCCCTGCATTCAACTATCATATTACACCGGATTTATTTTTCTTTCAAACCAAGGGTGAGCATGGGAGGGGGCAACTCAAGGTAAAAATAAATACATGTATGGGTTTCTGTGTGTGTATTCATGCATGCTTGTATGTATGTGGATATACATACCAGTGTTGATTCTGTATATGTGCATGTTTTTCTGTGTGTATAGGGTGGGGTGAAGAAAATGTGTCAGCAAAATGGCACAAGGGGTTAACTTACCACATATTCACAGGCACCTCTAAGGTGAGTGAGCTAATTGGACTTGTGACCTACAACAAAAAAGTGCAGCCACCAGGAGAAGTTACGCCACAGCCAGAGTCAGACATTTTGTGAAATGCAAATGTATGGTTGTTTTTCCTCTGCAGTTGTGGTTGGGTGTGAATTTGGAACTGAGCAGGAAATGGTTTGTGGGAGAGAAGTTTCTACAGGTCACCAGAAAAACGACACTTTTCTTCATGACACAGTGTGTCCTCAAGATCTGGACCTTTGTGCTCTGTGTCCTGAATAAATGTCAGTTCTGACTTATTACAATGTGCCTTATTGTCATAGTTTTGTCCATCATTTCTGTCAGTTATGATAACATTGTACTCACCAAACTAATTGCTGGGATCTGGGAAGTTCTATTGCTACAACAAAGTCCAAAGAGGCAACGAACATGATCATTCCCGCGATCAACCTAACACTTTCTCTACACCACTTCATTTGAAGGTAAAACCTGAAACTGAATGCATCTCAGATACTACTAATTATCCCTCATTGTACAGGACAACTGTGTGAACACAACTACAGTAAGCAAGGTAGGTCAAAGTTGAAGCAGGAAGTGGTTTTATTGACAGTTTGGGTAATGTAACTGTTTGCCTTTAATTTTTTTTTTGACTTTGTTTGCTTCCAACTTGTCTGACTTCTTTTTGGGGATGTTGAGTGTTCCCAGATCTCATTGTTACTGCTAGAAACGATGGCTGAAACTATGAAAATAAGACCCAAGTTGTAAAGACCTGAATTATCCTTTAATGACTGGAAATTGCCTCTGAAATTCATCTGGTGTCAACATATCTGTCATGTGGCAAGTGTTCAAAGTTATTCAACCATCAAATGATCAAAGACAGGATTATAACTGGAATATTAGTATGCACATAAATATACTCAGTGTCATCTAAGTTCACAAATTTTGTCAGACCACTAATGTGACAATCAATTCCATATGTTTAGAGAGAGGAAATAAGGGGAGAGAGATGAGGGATGACATGAAACAGAGTTTCTTGGCCAGACTCGAACTAAAGACGTTGTAATTACAAGGTGAGGTCTTAAGCCCCTAGGCCACCTGACTGCTCCCTGCAATATTACTCATAGTATATTTGAAATAAGAAAGAGTTCTTATTTGTAATCTTTACAGACCCTGGTTGTTCCTTTCTCTCCTTTTGGGGTCTTCATCCACTTCCAAAACCCTTGCTTTTTCTCATCTTATCTTTTAGGTAATTTGTCTTAAACTTCTGGACAACACAGATGCACCACTTCTGTATTCCAGTCCTGAACTCCCAGCGGGACAAGAGAGATGAAAAAGAGGACAGCATGGGGGAAAAAAAACAAAGGGAGCGAAATGAAAGCCATACATATGTTAAAATCGCAGCAGTAATAAAGATTAAGTAGAAGTTAATGGCATCCTCAGTCATGCTCGTGGAGGTAATCTCTCTTTTTTAAATCAAAATTAGATTTGGAGGGGAGGAACAAACAGGGGGTGAGACTTTGGCGTAATATTTTAATCAAATTGTCATGAGTGAGTGGATACAATTAGGGAGGCTGTCAGTCACCAAGGCAGGGACCCTGTTGTTGTTCAGCTGGCGAGGACGCTGAGGGGGTGGGGTGGGCTGGGGGGGGAGATGAGCCCTGGATGGGAAAGGGAGGGTAAGTAAGAGGGCATCTCGTCAGGTGCAGTAGCGGTCTGGGACAATGCTGACCACTCTGAAAATACCACCAAACGCCCTACCAGAGAAAGGTTTCCTTCCTTGGTATTTTGCAAACAAAATTGTATGTATGTATGTAAGTATGTATGAGAGATAGACTTGATGACTTGGTGATTATGATGTTGAGAGACAAATCTCCTAATCTAATTCAGTTAAATACAAAAAGAAGAATGAGATAGGCATGGCTACCTTGCAAAAAAAGAAAAAGAATAGGAGATGAAGAAGACAAGGTATAGAATAATGCAATAGAACAAGAGGATAAGAGGTTTAATGTGCAGTGGGGGAAAAAAAAGCCTTAAAGAGTGGGATAAAACAAGCAAATCACCAACCCATGATGTTCCTCCTCCTCACCCTGACCCCCGTCCTTGCTTCCATTCCTTCCCATCCACTCTTTTGCATGAGCACTCTAAAGCCTAAACAAGTGTGAAAACGGTCGCTTATTAGCCCAGTTTGGGCCAGGACGGACTTTCCACATGTGCACAAACACCATCTCTGTTATCTGTGATCTGGGAACACAGTCTGCCCATGGTGAGATAATCAATTTGTGACATACCTAAGGAGGACCAGGGTTGGTTTCCCTTAATTGGGCCATTACTGGAGCAAGAGGCATTGACTAACGAGAAAGGAGCTTTGTTATTATTAGATAGACACTGCATTATTTTTCCCTCCACTGGCTTCATTGGCTGTTTTTTCACCCCTCAGTTAAGAAGCAAAAACAAATCCATTTTCAGAGGAAGATCTGAGATGAAGCAGTATTGCACCCATTAGTGTTTCATTTTTTCAAAAAGAAAAATCATCAGATTTGCTGACGACACACAGCTCTCCATATAGACTAGATTAGGGCATCCTCGTGCAACCTATTTGAAGAGGGTTCAAACATTATTGCTGCTTTATTTATAAAAGTCATTACATGTTTACACAAATAGAATCCATCTTCTCCAACCAAAATCACCCCCCCCCCCATCCAAGTTGGATATACAGTAATTATGATTTATCTAATTAATTTGTCAGAGCCAATTCATCACTCCATGAGACATGCTAAAGAGCAAATTGACATGTTAGCACACACACCGAGGACAGGTATCTCCTCCAACATTTGGTACAACTAATTAAACAAAATGGATGTCAGATGGAGTGACTGATGCCAGGCGTGATGGCGCACGCGGTGGAAAAAATGAACTCAAGCAAAACTGAAAGCAAAGCGCCGTGTGACAATGAGGGAGGCCCTTCAGCTGCGCTGCTCTTTTCCGATTCATTTAGCTGCCACTGAAATTGTGAAATATGCTGGAATTCTGCTGATGTGCTGTGTAGGCGAGGCTCCGACAGCATTTTGATTTTGTTAGAAGTTTAGAGGACAAGTAGTAGCGGGGGAAGCAAACACCCATAATCAGTTAAAAGATGGCCTGTAATTCCAGTTGGTTATATATTTTATATATATATACACTTTATAACATATTTTATTATTAAGATACCACTCATTGTGATGTATATATTGGGGAATTTAAGTCACAAAGGTTTATGTCAAGGTGTAGTTGCTGAAACTGGATTCAGGCGGGTTTATCTTCTCTATCCCTCCTTATGACACTAGAGTTACAAATGAATTTGAAGTAGTTTGGTGGATGTATATTCATCATAAATATATCATTACCAACTACCTTTCAAAACTGACAAGCTACTTTAACAAGGACTCTGCTTTAATAGAGCCAATCATACAAATACCCATGTAACAAGTGTATATTCTGATATGATATATAAAAGTCACTCAATCCAAACTTTACCATCATTCTTACAAACTGTCACACCCATTCACTGCAGCTTTGGTATTGTCTGAATCTGTTCCACAGTCTTGCAAACAGATTTATGACAATTTAACACTGACTTGTTATAGATTCTATATACTATCTAGTACTGAAAAGCACATAAACCTCACATTATCTTCATGTCCATCAGTGAAGATGTTCTAGATCCTTCTAGCAAACAGAAAAGGCAGCTATATTCTCGTATGTAACATTTAATATTTCTTGGGTGATAAACAGCTATTGAGAATAGAGCAGTAAACACCTGAGGCAGGGCAGTAAAAGTAAATAGTATGTCCTCTGCACTTACGCACTGGCCCATCGATCAGAAGGGAAACACACTGTAGATATTCCCTGACAGGCTTCCATGTGGACATGGTGGAGGGTTTAAGCGAATGGAAGGCGACATGTTTGGGTTGTGCTCCGTTTGAGCACATATTATGGCCATAGTGCATTGTGGAATGAAATGTATAATTAATAATCCCACACTACAAATGTCAAATGGTTCAACCCAGTGTCCTTAGGTATCATGTTCATGTTGAATGATTCAGCAACACATGATTTATGCCCAATGCTAACATATATTGCCAATGTAGAAAGTAGTGTGCACTTTATAGGCAGAGAATAAAGGTGTGGAGGGCAGGGTGGTGGATGAGCATGTAGCACGTTCGGTTTTCATGAGGGAGACTGGAGTTCAATCCAACAGTTAATGTTCGTTGTTTTTTTTAGCCACGCTAGCAGCGTGGCTCTGGGGATGGTTTTGGTTCTGGGGATGTTTTCAGTCCACCACTTTGACCCAGACTGAAATATGTCAACAACTATTGGATGGACTGCCATGCAATTCTAACATTTGTACATGTTAGCATTCATTGTTCCCAGAGGACAAGGCCTACTGGTTTTGGTCATCCCCTGACTTTTCCTCTACTGCCGCCATGGGGTTGACATTTGTAGTTCCGAGTGAAATATCTAAACATTCAGTTGGATGGATTGCCATCCCTAGATGATGAATGCTAGTGACTTTGTTGATCCCTTGACTTTTCATCTAGTGCCATCATCAGGTCAAAATTTCAGTTTGTCCAATACTTTGGTTTATGACCAAATACCTGCAGAACTAAAGACATTCCCATCAGCCTCATCTGTACTTTGTGTTTAGTACTAATCAGCCAAATGTTATAATGCTAACAGGTTAAGCTAAGATGGTGAAATCATTGTACCTGCTAAACATCAGCATGTTACGATGCTAATATTAATATTTAGCTCAAAGCAATTCTGTGCCAAAGTACAGCCTCACAGAGCAGCTAGCCTGGTTCTATACTCTCACTCTTGCTTAAACCAGAACCACAATCTTTTCCTTTCCCTAATCCATGCCTTAGCCCTAACCAAGTGTTCTAGTTGCTAAATCGTAATCATACCTTTACCACAGTTTATTTTCCATAAGCCTGAACTTTCCCTAATCTTAAGCATATTGTAAGTTGCCATGCCCTGATATTGTAGAAAGTAAAACACATTAAAAATGTGTTTTACTGATCGTTACAAAACTTTTTTGTAGAATACTCTAATTTCAATGTTCATGTCTGGCTATACAACTACTGTCTATTAGGAATTCTGAGTTTTTATTTTAGATTTGTGCCAGAGTTTTGAATGGAAAGTGAGGATTCAAAGGTAGACATCTTATTGCAGCGCTTGACCAACTATTGATAATGTCGTATTGATCAGAAACCCTATCAAATCTGCAGGTGTATACATTTACTCTTCAACAATGTAACGTTTTGTAATACCTTACTTTCTCTGCTTTGAAAAACACAGATCCAGAGGAACTCCCAGAACCATTAAAAACACTTTTGTACAGCATCACAAAGTTCCTCTCTCATCCATGCTGGCATTTTACATTATGCACAGCGTTATCAATAATCATCACCAGACTAAATCTCCCTTTATTAATGTGTTGTGCCTGAGGCCTGAGCCGGGGGGCAGCCTGACTGAGAGCCCTGTTCATGCCAATGTGATTTCTAGTCATTTGTCTACATCATGGGCCCATGCATCAGGCTGAGATTGAGCTCCAGCCAAGCTCTACCACTTAATCAGCAGGTTAATGCCAGCCTCTGAGGGAGAGGGGGGAAGAGAGGTGTCGGCCATACTGGGATTTCAGCCCATTTAAGTGTGCATAGGAAATTACCTTGTGCCCACGTGTCGTCCCCCCCCCCCCCCCTCATGCCCTCTGTGTGTTGTTAAAGCTAGTAGGGCATGATGGGGGAAAAGGGGAAGGATGACGACAGAGGGAGTGAGAGATGCTGAATTGATGAATTATGCTTCTCTCACTGTTCCCTGTCTTACTCTTTCTCCCTCTCTACCCCCTCTGACATTTTCTCTCTCTCTGTCTCCCTTCAATGTCCTCCTCCTTCTTGCCTCCAGTCTTTATCTATCTGTCTTGTCACTCTCCTTCACTCCCTCCATATTCACTTCCACTCTCTCTGTCTTTTTTTTCCCTTCTCCCTCTCAGTTGTCCTCTTCTTTATCCTTTCCTCCTCTGTCTGCCACCTCTATTCTGGGGGAACATGGCGTCCCAGAGCCCCTGTGAAATATAACTGCCGCTATGTGTGTGTGTGTGTGTGTGTGTGTGTACACTCATGCACACGTGCCTGCTTGCCTGCTCGTGCTCTGGCAATATGCTCTCACTCAATCAGATTTGCATAAGTAACCTCTCAGCAGGCCTGCTCCACTGGCCAGGTGCGTTGCTCTATTTGCATATAGAACTGTGAGGCTCCCCAGAGTCACTTTAGACTCCAGTGACTGCTGAGTGAGCCCACATGAAATCTGAATTAAAAACCCTCCGCCTGCCCGTCTGACACCCTCCTCCATCCCTGCCCATCTACATACCTACTTTACCTCCCTCCATCTCTTCCTTCCTACTTACATATCAGCCTATCTACCTGGATGGCTACCATTATCTCTACCAATGCATACTCCCCGAGTTACCTTTTCCCCCAGACACCTCCTACGCCTCTTTCCAACCTACTAACCTATCAACACAGCTACTGTCCTCTACCTACTAAAGCTAGCGTGCCATCTCCACCTTTCATTATCTCGCTACCTATCAACCTGTACCCAAATTAAGCTAGCTACCAAATGACAGCATTGATTGTTCAAACGCTTAAAACAACCTATATTTATTCAGCTTGACAGTTTATTCTTGAAATTCCAAACAGTAGTTGACAAAACAAACATAACTCAAGGTCCACTTACTTGCTTCTTCTGAAGCTTTTGACCATATTATACGGCCTTGGACTTTCTGTTCAGTTTTTGTTCAGTTGTCATGGAACTGTTGATGAAATGCACCTCTGGGACTTGGCCTTGACTCAAGCTTGACTCAGCTTTTATACAGTCAAAATAAAACGTTAAGTTGTCAACCTATTTGTAGGTTTTCCTGAACAGTGACCTCTTGTGGTCGTGCAAGTGATAACTGCCGTTGCTCAGAAGCAAAGATGGAAGTAGCATAATAAGTCACACTGCTGCAAATCCTCTTAGGGAGGAGGTTGGGGTGGATGGTTGGGGGTACTAAGTACATAACTGCAACACAGAGACCGCATGTCTGTCTCCTACCACCAGTAAGCGTTGGACTCTTTCATCCATGAAGGTGGTCTTTCTATAACCTTGACCACTAGTTTTAGTTGCCTAAAAATTAACCAAATCTTAACCATAGAGGTAGTAATGGACCTATGAGTTATTTTTAAGGCAGACAACCTATTTTGTTGTTGAAGTTTGGTTTGTGATGATAATTCATGTCTGTAGTTCCTAGAGCCCCTTTCCAGCTCTGAGCCCATCTTTACCTACATAGACATCTCCTACCCTTCTACCCAACCCATTCACCTACCCATATGTAGCTTGCTGTTTATCTTCTGACATGTCTTTAACTGTCTAGCTAGCAAGTTACAGTACCTTTGCCCCTCCTCATATATACTGTAGGCAACTTGCTGCTTAAATAGTATTTCCTTCAGCCTGTACAGTTAGTTAGATAAACTACAATAACTGGATTAGACCTAAACCAGCCTCCTACAACTGTACTTTTCTTCAATTTGAACTTCACGTAATCCAGTAATTTTTAGCCATTATGGTAAAATACTATATTTGCTTGTTTGTAAAAGTGACTGCTAGTTCACCCAGCTATACCACTGTCAATGAGTTGCAATCACAGAAACAGACCTCTTATATCCAGAATTTTGTTTAGGTAAAACCAAAGCTCATTGCTCTAAGACATGTACTGACTGAAGTGACTATGGTCAAGTGCAGTAAATTCTCAAACACCCTTGTAAATAATGAAAGAATGAAAGAGATAGGGCAGCAAGCTTTGTGCAAAATCATTGGCCGCAGACAACACACTCCTGTGCTTCGTCTAGGTAGATACAGCACATTCCTCCATGTCTTCTTATCGTCCTACCTACCCACCTTTGCACTGGCCCTCCCTCCCTGGCATAAATATGCATATTTTGTTATCATTAACTTGCATTTACTTACATCTGTATGCCGTCCTTCAGGAATCCTGCATCAGTTGGTCAAAAAGTTGCATATGACAAACTGGTGTGGAAAATAGACATTTTTGAATTTTGGTGTCCATCATTCTCGTCAGATTAACTGTAACATTGTAATGTTTAGTCACCATGGAGATATCATCATGGAGACATTTGGCTTGTTGTTAGATGATTTGATGGGTTCAGAGGCCTTACTGTGTCTAATCCAACACTTACAAAACTTGAGAAAAGTCCAGATAAGATGATAATATGGGTGTAAGAGCTATTTCTGGTGTATCTGTCAAGGTTACTGGAGGATGACACAATTTTCTTCAACCCTGGATAAACATATGTAAGACCATTTTATTCAATAACCACTGAGGCTATAACATCTTAACGAAACACCAGAGACAACAGTTGCAATCTAGTATTAGTCTCCCCTCCTTTCTCCAATGTAAATGCCAAGAAGAAGATATTGAAATGTATGCCCTGCTCTTTTCACACGCCATGACAGCACCACAGAAATTGGCTCACTGGATCTCAGTGGTGTCCCTTTTCGGCGGGATAAAACTTGTAAAACAATTCATTTTAATACATGGAGAATCCACAGTTTGCTTCAGACCAGGCGAGAATGCATAATTTCCCTGGCTCTGAGCTTGACCTCGACTTAAGGGTGTCCTTAACTAAGGGCTATTTGGTGAAAAACCACTGGCTATACTCTATGTCATTTGTACTTTCTTATATGTTAATGCATCCAGGAATTTATTCTAAGACCCTTGGAGAAAAAAAAAGGGGACGCCACAAGGGAATACCAATGGCTGAGCAATATCCTTTTTCCATGAACAGAGGAAATTGTTCAGTGACCCTTTAAGGTCTCCCATTTGAATATGTGTGTTGTCCCTGTCTCTAGCCTAATCAGAACAGATTGAGTCATGGCCAAAACACAACAAGGGTGGTTCAATAAAATGAAATGCATTTGTTCTGGTCCTCTTGATAGAAATACACATTCAACCAACTATGCCTGCCAACTAGTTTGCATTTCAGAATTTTCAAAGAAGAAGAAAAAAAGAAATGTGTGTGAAGTGGGAATATTGTATAATTGAAGCAGACAGCTAAAGTGGATATAAAAAAAGAAAAGGAAGTGATTCCACAGCTATGGCTGTGGTTTGGAAATACTTAAGATATGTTTTACGCAACTTTTGTCGAAACTTCTTCCTTTTGTCTTACAGGCTTGTTCTTCCTCTTTGGTTTATCTCAATCTCCCACTATGCCAAAGCATTCTATGAAGTTCAGCTGTTTACTGTGGGCAGCAGGTAAGCTAGTCTGCTGCAGATACACAAAGGACATTTGTAATATACAGAGAGGGCAGTGTTAGGGGCTGGGCAAAAATATAATAACATAAAAAAAAGGTGAAGGCAAGCAGAAGCACAAGGTCTTCATCTCTCATGTATAGAAATTGGAAACGTCTGACCAGCCGGGGTTGCTTATCTCAGAGGGCAGATAGCATCACGAAACAGGCCTGTAATGGCCACATGCTCCACTTGATAATCCCCTTCTTCCCTCCCTGCCGTCGTCCGTCCGGAGATACGAGACTCCCGGTCGCAGGGCTTAGAGGCTTGGAGAGCAGGGGAGCATTACCGATACAAAAGAAATGCATTTGGGCTCCTCCAGTGCTCCAGCGGACTGGGTTAACATAATAGCTTCCCCTCCCTGGCCCTTGCCTTGTTTTTGATTGATACTTTTCAATTACAGTCCACTTCCGTCCGAGCCGGCCCCGCAGCGCCACCGCCTCCCCCCTCCCCAAACATTCAAAATGCCATTTTTCCCACTGTGTGATAACTTCAAACATTTAGGGGGTACAAGAGCACTGGTAACCCTGTTTAGCCGGCGCAGTAAATTGGTTCCATGTTCAACATAATAGCACTGACAGGCTTTTGCTAGGGAAATCAGTCCGGCAAAGGGACATGCCAATGATAAGACATCCAGCTTTGAAATTCTATTTCTCCGTATCAGAATTAAATCTGGACTTTATATTTCTTTTTGCCCGGGCGCAGACTCTCTCTGGTCGCTTCCCGGCCTGTACTATTTGATCATGGGGTGACAACTAATACTTACCCCTGAGATCCTTTGCTCTCTCCATTTTCTGGGACTTTGGACCCTATTTTTTCTTTTGCCTTGTTATTTTTCCTCTTCTTTTTTTCCCATATTGGTTGTCAAAATCTCAGATGATTTGTCCATCCCCGGGATGTAATGCGTCAGAACATACTCTGTGCTTCTCCAGCATTTTAAGATACTGCTTTCTGCACACAACATTCACATGGGCAGTATCATGTACAGTTAAACTGAAAAGCGGTTTAATGTCTATCATGGGAATCAGCATCTTTACAATGAAAGTCCCCAGAACATAAAATAAATGTATGGTACAGCATGATGCAGGGATTTAGCTCAATGCTTTTTATAAGCTTTCTGTACTATATCAGCTCCATGCATATGAGCCCCATCTCGCGCCATGAATCTCTGGGTAAACATATTCGTAAGCAGCAGTGCTGTAATCATTAGCAGAAGGAATGCTTTCCAGCGGTATCTGGCCTGATCTGATATCCATGTGGCTCCCAATGACAGCACCAGGCCCTGCAGATAATTAATCTATTTAGCTGAGGGGGTGGAAAGCCACCCGTCGCTAGGTCAGATAAGTTTGTGGATTTACACATTTTAAAGTCATCCAGTCCCTCAATGGCACCAAACTGTGCGATATTCTAATGCCATTAATTACTATTTCCGACTGGATGGTCTCGGCTGTGTCTGGACCAGCTGTTTCATCAAGCGTGTGTGTGTGGTAACAGAGAGAGTGTGTGTGTGTGTGTAAGTGAAACGCCCACTCCCAGTGCACCTCACATGCATCCTTTCGTCATGGGGTGACATTCTAAAAGACTCCTGCTGCAATTCATCCCACCATCGCAGCGTGGCATGTGTACGCGTGTGAAGAAATGAATGCAGCCTTGTGTTATTGTCTGGTAATGTGTACTCAGATATTTATCAAACACACACTTTTTATTTAAGAACAGCAGCAAACAAAAAGTCATTTTTGTTGTTTTAAAGATGACAATGTAATTCTTAAAAGTTCAAACTGTATTAGCCTCCACTGAATGGATATTCAGAATAATATAATTATAAATTGGTAACTACTATGAGTAAACCAATAAAACAGAATGAAAAACAGCTTTCAGTGCATGACATCCAATTCAACACATTCTGCACATTTAAAGTGTTGGAGCAGCTGCAGACAGTACCTCGACAGAATGTAGTGTAATGGACGTTTCCTTTAAGCTTTTAGCTTTTTACTTACTCAAAAACATTATTTAGACCTGTGGATGTTATGCACTGTGAAGTCAGTGGCTGCTATTCTCACAAACACTGCATTGAAAATCACTTAATCTGAATAGCAGTATACTGTGTGAACTAAGCAGAGCAGTGTGAATCCATGAATAACATGGGCATGATACCTGGCTCTTGAGTTATAGTGTGTTTGACATGGCTAATCAAGTTCAGGGAACCAATTTTAATTCTGCTGTATACACACACACACACACACACACACACACGCATATATTTTTCATATATGATGTATAAGTGACTGTTCTTCTCTATTTTCTATACAGCTGAACCTTCTAAGTATCTACTCTTCGGATGTGAAATAACAAAATAAATGTGTAAGAGAATTATCACCAACTCTGCAGTTCCCCTCAGCTCTACACAGCTTTTTTTTTTTTGTTTCTTTCAGCTCTTTGTTTTGGTTTTACAGCCCACAACTGTACTGTTTGGGTGAGTCTCACCACTCTCATCACCCTGGTTTCCAGCAGCAGCAGGCAGTTGTTTCCAGTGAGAAAGTTCTGTCCACTACCTGCTCAGCAGCAAACAGCAGACAGACACAGTTAGAGACTAGCTTGTGAAGATAGTGGAGCATTTAGCAGCTAAAGAGACAGATATTTCCCTCAGGAGGTGGTAGAGACCATAAAACAGAGCTAACAGAGAAGGAATACTGGACTTAGATTAATCAGGTGATGCAAACACAACTCCAAATGGATGCTAATGTAAATAGGCAAATATCTGCCAAAACAAAAACCTTGTGGCCTTATTGTTGCTTTTTGGCCATCCTTTCCATACAATTACACTGTACTCACCAAGGTCATTGTTGAGGTCTAGGAACATGGCAGCACCACTGAAAAGAGGTCAGACAGGGCAAGAAACACGAGCATGCTCGACAATCCCCCGCATTCTCAAATCTCAGCAATTACTTAGTACAATGTTAACAATGTAACTGATAGAAATGTAGTTAAAACTATGAAAATAGAGCCCAAATTGTAATAAACTGGCGTTATCCTTTCATTTAGTTCATGTATATCGCACCTTTTTAGATCAGACTTAAAATTAAAAGACAAAAACAAGACACAAAATATGGACACAATATGAGAGTAATTGATAAAATAGAGATAAAAATGAACAAAACTAATCAAATCCAAAAGGTGTCCAAAGGTAAAGAGTTCCAAAGTTTAGGAACCACGACACAGTCTCCTTTAGTTTGACATGTAATGTAGACAATTTTGTGATGCACGATTTAATTGTCATTTACACATGACTATGTTGTATATGAACCCACAGGAATAGGCAAAGTCATTTTGGAATAATTTTCAATCAGGAAAAAAAAGACTTGGACCAACCTTGCATGAACAAACTGACTTTAATATAAAAGAACATCTGATGCAGTTAATATGATGGTTTAGCATTCATTTCATGAGTTCCTGATATTGTGCATTCCATCATGCCAAAAGAAGTAGCTCATGCATGCAGTGGTGTTTGTTTACAGTACGAATACAGTGTATGTCTATGTGTATAGTGGTATCAGTGTCTCCTTTAGATGTCAGTGGGACATCAGCAGCTCTAGTATCTCCAGCCTAAGATTTACACATTCCAAGCATGCATTAGGCAGAGGGGGGTGGGTGGGGGGGAAGCATAAAGAGGCATAGAGATGGAGAGAGTGACAGAGAGAGAGGGAGAGTGAGAGAGGGGAGCGCTGTGCTCCTGGGTTCCCTGCTCTGACATTGTGAGTGTCAGACTCCGATCACTTTAATCAGAGCGGGGATATGCATGATAAAACGGATAAGGGACTTTAATCAAAAAAATTCGCTGGTCTGGAAACGTGACACACTCCGACAAGCACGCCTAACACCCCCCCCCCCTCCTCCTCCACCTCCGACACCCCCATCTCCCCAACCCCCAGTGTCACTGCCACTCCCGCCCCGGTCTGGGCTCCCCATGAATATGCATGGCCCAACCAAGAGTTAGGTACCACATTAAAGTGGACCATTGTGTCTTCAGCTGAGGATGAAACAAAAAAGCATGCATCATGTATTCTTGACCCCCTCAACACACACATATATATAAACACACCCCAGCCCCAAATGATGGCTGGCATGAGCATAATTCTACAAATTTAAAATGTATACTATGAAAACAGAAAAAAAGTCGACAAGCTCCTGCTCATTCCACAGGATTGATTTGTGCAGCAGCTGCGGCTCCTCCACATTCCTTCACACATTTCCTCTTTATCACGTGTTAATGGGATTCATGTTCACAGTCATAGGTTCATGTTAGTAGACGCTGCTACTGTATGCTCCGCTGCTGGTTAATGATAAATTACACATGTTTGAATTGACGTGGACGCCTGCCCTGACATGAAATATTAATACCCTCATTTGGATAAGTTCATATATTCAAATGAAATCACTGCTGACACTGTGGAGACACTGTATACAAACAGCAAATGCACAAGAGCGCCTATACGACATACGTAAGTAAGTACATGTACACACACATCATAATAACACACAGCAGAATAGCTTGACATCGGCAGTGTGCTATAGAGTGGCTGCTACAGGATCTAGAAGAAATAAATGACTGGCTGGTGAACCGCTGCATGTCTCTTGAATCCGTGAGGAAAATACACCACAGAGCTGTATGATGTGTCAAAAATCACAGAATATTAAAAGGATTAATACTATAGTTGTTTGTAAATTATCAAGATCAAAGACAGAATGTGGCCTTTTTCGTAGCTTAAGTGGTTTTTGTAAGGACAGGACCACACTGGATTTTCATCTAAATTAATAATGTTAACTGTGTCTTTTTATTGTCAACAAATTCTGTGTAAAGATGAAAACCAACAATGTGTTAGTCTGTCTCTCAATTTTTTCTGACTTCCCTACTCTGTCTGTGGCTCTCAGCTCCAAGCCCATTGGTTCCTCCTGAAGATGTAAATCTTTTAAACAGCTCACAGATAGATAGTTTCATGTTTAAAAAGGCTCAGTACTCCTCAAACAGCTGCTCACTGTAGTTTTTATCAAACAAACAGGAGGAAGTAGTGCATTTGTTGGGGACTATTTTCAGCGGCGGATGAATCCACGTTTGGTGCTCTAATGAGTATTTGGAGCAGCAGGACAGTGTGTGTGGGCCCGAGTCCAAACAAGCTACAGTGTGTGTGTTCATGGTAATGAAGGAACAACAGTGTGGCTCACTGATGTGTTTTTAATAGTTTTTATGGCTCAGAGGGAGAAGAGATATCAGGCTGTGATACACACACAATACTTGTTAGTAGATACATTCAGTGTCAGCTTGTTCGTTGACAAGAAGAAACATATAGAGTGTCACCAAACTTATCCTTTATGTAGAGCAGGGGTGTCAAACTTATGGCCCGCGGGCCAGAACCAGCCCAGCAAAGGGTCCAATCCGGCCCACTGGATGACTTTGCCAAGTGTGAAAATAGCAGAGAAGTCATTAATTCCAATTTTTCAATAAAAGGCAGTGCTATTCCTACTGCGCTGTCCTAATAAGCACTGCAGGCACAAAGCCTTTCTGGCAGAAAGCCCTGAAGGCTAACTTCTCCCGTGTGCTAGTAGCAGGCCCTATGCTGGATATGCTATTATAGATCCCACGTGCTTATATACACTGTACGTGGCACAACACTGTCAAGGAAAGGCTACTGTTCATGCAGGAGCCACCGGTGAAAAATGTCTTTGTCAAAGAGGAGAATAGAGGACACAGAGTGTTTTCCAAGAAAACGTTTCGTGCCTTTGTAGATCCACTGTGATTTGTAAATTGTAATGCACTTGAAATTGCACTTATTTTTGTTAAGACATCTCAGGCTGTTCATCATCTGTTTTGTACATGGGTGGTTCATTAATTGTGAACATTTTCAGAATGTACTTCTTCACATAAAAGAAAGGGAAAAATCTGGAGGTGTTATTATTTATAAGTTATTATGCAATGGTTTTACTGGTCCGGCCCACTTGAGATGAAATTGGGCGAGTTTGACACCCCTGATGTAGAGCATCCAGCCTCCATTTATGCACAGACAGTGCTGAAACTTAATGTCTGCTTACTAATTATTTCGCTGTTAGCTCCCAGGTCCATGACAGGCTGAACAAAGTAGAATCTGCACACTGCTCGTGAACAAACTTTTCAGTCTATTTTTCTCGAGGGTGACTCGAGGGTCCAGAGTCACCTAGTTATCTTGAATCACAACAGGGATGGGGTATTTTTCACTGTTTTCAGACAAAATGATGAATCCACTAATAAAACAATTCTCAAAACATTATTCGATGATGAACATATTTGTTATTTGCAATAGTATAATGTATATATTATATTATCAGCCACATGCTGCAGTATGTTTGCATAGCCATGTAGTCCTGCAAATGGAACCAAAATCCAAAAAAAGCCTTCTAACAGTCAGTGCCAGGAAGAAGTGAGCTAGCCGTGAATGACATGCAAGGCATACTAACTGCTCTGTGTGTCACTTGGTATACTCATACAGTATAAGGCTTTACTTTGCGTGTGTGTACATGTGTGCTTGCATCAAACCCAGGCTGCTCTGCTGTAGTGTTTGACACCAGATGGCCTCTGAACACAACCCTTTTGGCCCGTCCAGCTTCAGCCTTCAGCTTAAGCAACAGCCGAGGACAGATGCTGAGTGACAGCGACTCGGACCGCCGTTCACTATTCCACACATCAAAGCTAATGAAGTGCGTTCAAGAACCATAGAGAGACTAGTAAGAGAGAGGGAGAGTGTGTGTATGTGTGTGTGTGTGTGTGTGGTGGGGTGTTGGGAGGGACCACAACACAGTATAATTGCTTCCTGAGCTATGCTAATTAATTAGCACATACATGCATTTGCGAGCGGGTCATACATGCCGAGCCAGATGGTCTAAAAGAAAACATGTATGTGCGTTGAGTGCTATCAGGGAGCGAATGAATAGTACATAGCAGGCGTAGCCACTGACATTAGCATAATATATTGGTTGGAGCACTGCAGACAATAAAGACAATTAACTGTGTGATAGCAGGGACACTTCCTGAGAGCCCGCACTACAGACTGAAATGGAAACTCTGGCACACTTTCCACTTTCAATACTGATGGCTCGGTGTTCTCCATTAGCTACTTTTATTGTCCACCAGCCTCTTGTGTGTAAGTGTGCATGTGTGTGTGCATATAAGTGTGTGAGCTAGTTTTTCACCTTCAGAGGGATGATGTTTTCTTGTCCTCATGTCTTTCGGGTGCTAGTTTTGGTTTAAGGTTTAGATTTGAGATGCTGGACTTACACAAACGGAGTGGGGGGTGAAATCCATTAGACTGAACAGGACCCATGTAAGAACCAGCAAGGTGCATCATTTCGTCCTTGCTCGCAGACTGAATTGATGCTCTGCACCTGTGTGCTCAGCATTGCCACTTGTGGCCAGAATTTCTATTGCTATAATAATGAAGATTTCAATTTGATTTAAATTTCCAAATGACTGACTACTGTCTGTAATGGTCACACTGGTAATAACTTTGGAAAGTACATTAACCAGTTAACATGAAATAAGAATAAATAACATTCTAATGGCTACTTTTGAATTGGGGTAAGGAAAGGATGATATATAAATAAGATACAATGCTTTAGATCATTATGGTCGCATTCTGTAGGTAAAGTATAATTGCTCATTACTCTGGTACTTACCAAAAACTCATTTGATATGAAATATTGTAATTATTAACTAATGGGCTACAAAAAAAAAGTCTTAAAGCTGCATTGACTTGTTTTTGTTGTTGTTTTGTTTTTTGGGGCCACTTGGGAGCAGTGGAACAGGCTGTCAACACAACAGCTGAGTTATTATTATCACCTTATAAAGTTCATATGGCAAACATTTTAGCAAACAGAGCAACATTAACATTCTGTTGGAGTTGTGTTTGTGTCCAAATAATCACTCTTCCTTTAGCTCTGTTTTTGGTCTCCACCACCTCCTGAGGGAAATATCTGGCTCTTTAGCTGCTAAATGCTCCACTATGTTCACCAGCTAGTCAAGGCTGAGTCTAGGCTAGGCTAAGCAGGTAGTGTACTGTGGGTTTATTAGAGCTTTTTCACTGGAAACAGCTGCTGCTGCTGCTGTAAACAAGGTTGATGAGACCTGTGCGACCGAACCAAACTGTAAAAATGCTGTCTGTAAAACCAAAACAATGAGCTGAAAGACGCTAAAAAGCTGAGGTGAACTGCAGAGCTGGTTGATAATTCTCTGTGGGCTCGTTACTATGAGCAAGCCCTTTCACATTGGCATTTAAGCAATAGTTTGTATCAAAATATTGATTCGTTTTTTATTAGATTGAACTTCAATTACATAAGTAGCTGAAGATATTTATCAGAAGTACAGAAAGTGTCTAGCATACATTTCTTCTGGTTAATGTGCCATGCACTGCAAAAGATAGAAGAACTGCTTGATACTAACCTTAGGGCATAATGACTTTTGACGCCATCAAATCAGGCTTCAAATACACCTTGTGAGCCTAGCCTTTTTATTGGCATTGTTCCAATGGTCATTCACTTCCAGAGATATGTTCAATTTGTTCTGGATTTATTTTGTACCTCTATTTTATTCATGCTTCAGTTTGCAACCATGTTTTAGTTTTTGTAATGGGGCACTCTGTATTCTATTCAATTCAATTCAATTCAGTTTTATTTATATAGCGCCATATCATAACAAAGTTATCTCAGGGCACTTTTTCGAGTAGAGTACTCTTTATATTTACAGAGACCTAACAGTTCCCACCATGAGCAAGCACTATGCGACAGTGGCAAGGAAAAACTCCCTTTTAACAGGTAGAAACCTCGAGCAGAACCAGGCTCTAGGTGGGCGGTCATCTGCCTCAACCAGTTGGGGGGGGGGGGAGAACATGCAGCAGCACAATACAGCTCCACATAGGGATGTAAAGTAATAGCTGTGGTAATGGCATTGATGTTAACACCAACAGAAACAACACTAAGAGCAACATTATAATAGCAATACTAATAATAAGAGCAACAACAGCAATATTATTGAATCTTTGCTCTAAAGTATGTAGTCTGATTTTATCTTACAGTAATTTCATCGTAAAGTACATTATAATACTATCTTGGGAACCAGACGAATCTGCGAGTTCATGTTTTATTTGCTCTGGCAGATGGTCCCCCTCCCATTCAGACAGATTTCCAGTCGACCTGGGCCAGGCCTGGCCAATCACAACAGTTTATCTAATATGATTTATCTATATGGTTTGATACGATGACTGTACAGAGGACAGGTCTATCCAATTGCGTCCAGAGGCATTTTGGGGTCTGCACCCGTTGATAACGCCGTTTGGAAATCGAAAATGAACTGAGACGTTCCAGATTAATTTGTATTTGCAAATTGCTCTGGTGATGTCAGGCTATTGTAGTACATCAAATTAAATTAAATAACTGACAAAAAGACTGATTGATTGACTTATTAACTGATTCAGAACTAAGATCATAAACAAACCAGTTACAACTGCTGTTCAGCCTCTACAATCAAATGAAATGTCTATAGCAACTAAGGAGTAATGTCTTTCTGGCAAAAGGTGGCAGTGAATTTGACAAGAAACTCTTAAAATGGACAAAACCTCTTGATTACTGACTAATATGATTAGATGTCTCTAATATGACAAGCAGTTTGTTAATCAGAAACACCAGTCTTCAAAATACCTTCATACGTATTCAACAAATAATGTAATAAGGATAGTTAGAGTTCGCGGACTTACGCCTTTACTTGCAGGTGTACAGTGTTCATAGAGTTGTTTATCTCTGTTGGCAACCTTTGAGTGATTAAACGTAGTAAAGTTGCTCCTCTGTTAATTTGGGGTTGGAAGGAAAACAGCGAACCATTGTTCTCTCCTCTCTCAGTGTCTTTTTTGCCTCTCACCCCGGCCACTGGATCACCTTCCAGAACAAATCCCTCTAATTCTGCAGATGATCATTTGGAGGGCAAGGAGCTTGTTAGCCTAATGATTAAGTTTAACCAGCCCTTTAAGAATATATGGACGTGCTTCAGCTGAGCAGAACAGTGTAATGGTTTGGAAATGAGACAGAGGGTGGGGAGGGGAAGGAGAATGAGAAGGAGGGCAGGGGGAGGAGGTAGAGAGAGGTGAAAAGATGGCACAGGGTGAAAAGGTAGAGGACAAGGAGGAAGATTTTAAGGGAAGAGAAGGAAGTTGTGAGCATCTGCTTCCTCTGTTTTTTCTTCTCCTTCTCCAAACCATTATTCTCTCCCATGCATTCATTTTCTGGATACCAGAGGAGGACCTGTTAGCAAAGATGTAAGGTTCACTGGAACAAAGACCTTTGGTTGTGTCTGAAAGGCAATTTGCTTTACAGACCAGTAGCTGTTAAAAGATCAAAGTTTCGTTTAGTAATTTTTGACCACTAGGGGGCAGAAACCCAGCGCTAAAGGTAGTATTGGTTTACCAGGTTGTTATGGCTAATATGTTAGCAAAAAACTGCCTATTTACACTTCTAGCAGCTGCAGAGCATCATTATCACCCCATTGGAGTCGTGTTTCTGATAAGTCCAATATTTACTTTCCCTTTAGCTCTAATTAACTATCCATCATCGCCTATGAAAAAATAAATATGGCTCTTCAGCTGCATTCTTGTTTACTTTGTCTGCTGTTTCGCATGTCCTCGCAAAATAGGTGGTTTTGAAAGCTTGATACGGTAATAACCACTTGAGCTAACAATTGCTAAATGGGCAACAAATTAACACAATGAATTGAGGTGAAAGTTTTTGTGCCATCTGTGTACGTGACAGCTCTGCATGGATTTACTTTGCCTCTGCAAGCAAATCCACTGATCACTGCGATCCCACTGAAATGAATTGATAGCAAAATTTCAGTCACAATGCTAGTGGAACTGGGTCCCGAGGCTACTAAAAGTTTGCCTTCAATGAACAATAAAACAGGATCAATTCAATGACAAAGAAATGGGTAAACACTTGTTTTACTCTGCAAGAAATATCATATTTTTGGTGACTTTTATCATTCATGAATTATGATACCTACTGTTTCAACTCCACACCCACTGTCTCCCACTTCCCCCACTGGGTATTGATTCTGGTCGGTGGTCTGGTCTAATATCTAAACATCTTCTGCCCATTTCTCCTCTAGTTTCGGACCAAACTGCTGGCCAAAGTCATCTGGAGTTGGCTCTCTCGCTGCAGCTTCACACCTCCCACAAGCTGAGCTCTGAGCCTCTGTTTGACTGGAGATCTGTGTTGTTTGTTTTATTCAAGATGGTAAGATAATGAAATTGGTGTTTGACAAAGGTCTTTGCAATATCATTTCACTTCAGCGTCGTTATCTTGGGAGATTTATGAAGAGAAGATATGGGATGAGTCCTGTTTCCCTTACCATGAGACACACCATTAAAATTAATGAGGAAAGGTAAGGGGGGACTTTTGTAACCCTCTTAATTTCTTTGAGCTTGTTATGACAAAGAAATATATTGAGGAGAACAGAGAGAAAATATACTATTGATGTTATCAGAGTATTTAGCCACTGGTTACACAGACTCCATTTGTGTGTTTTTAAATGACTCCTTTAATTTGAAATGGGGTCTCTGATTGCATAGCAGATACGAGAGAATGCAAAACAATCAATTAATTGGCTGTGATGTGATTTTATGTTGTGCAAATACTGATTGTTGGAATGCTCATCTACATATGTGTAGTATATATTGGGCCGGTTTCATAGACAAGGCCCCAGACTAAAATGCCCGTTTGAGCTGTTTTAACTCAAAGTGACTTGCACAGACTTATCTTAAAATAGTCGTAGATTTAGCCTGTTCTGGATTAAATTAAGACGACTGCAAGAGGGAGGATTAGAGCTACTCTAGGACTGAATTGAAGCTTAAATTAATCCGTCAGGGAGGCCAGTTTAACTTCTGCTTAATACTGTTTGTGAGGGAGCCTGGACTATTTGGAATCTGTAAATGAAGATTAACATGCACTACAGAGGCCAGCCAGACGAGTACTTGTTGATAGGAGTAATCCATTAAATTACTTTGATGAAATAACTTTTTGAGATCACTTTTGTGTGTACAAAGAGTTTGCTTGATCCTAGACTTTTCTATGTGTCTCAAAGAGGAAGGCCTTCACCTATCTCTCCAGGTTCTGATCATTGTGATGTTTTTGGCATCTGGAATCTTTCATTGAGAAACTGGTGATTTGTGTGGTGCCAGTGAAGCAACAGTGTAGAATAGTTAAAGTCTGCAGGGCCATTTGTGAACTGAGGAGGCTTTAGATCAAGTTTCTGATGCTTGTGGCCAAGCCAACTGTAGAGTGCAAGTCTATGAATAAGGGCACTTCCCAGGAGTGATTGGCTGTATAGATGGATATCATGTACCCTTCAAGTGTCCATCAACTCCTGATGCTGAGGAGTACATGAACCGTAAGAACTGGTTTTCCATCAATGTTCAGGGTGTATGCACTCTTAATTGAGAGTTTTCAAACATGGTTGCCTTCAGTTAGCTGCTTATTTCTGATTACCTTGTACACGTTGTTACCATTATTCTTCTGGCGGGTCAGTCTCAGTCTCAATGAATCTACTGAGCCGAGTACTTCTAGTCCATGTTTGTCGATTCCAGTGTTTACGCAATACACTTCGTTTCAAGCCAAGAAGATGCTGCAAGGTGATCACTGCTACAGCTGGGCTGCACAACTACCTGAAGCAGATCCTCCAATGGAAGATCAAGCAGATGGGCCCATGGCTGAGGCAGGCAATGACCAATAGGGACCTGCACACAGAGTTGCTTTCACATTGCAGCACTTCAACTGGATGAGATGCATTTTAATATGGACTGTATTCATTTTGACTTATTTGTGCTTTGATAATGTTTGTTCTGTACAAAATTACAATTGTGTGCAGCAAAATTAAATGAGTGACTAAACCAAGGCTGGTTTAGTTTGTGGTGATGAAAATACTCACACTCATGAATATTCAAATGACAAAACATTTATTTTTTACATATCATATTGTCTCATTACTGTATCTTTTTTGAATCATTGCTCTCTCTTCCAACTTTATATCCAATTCAACCTGTAGAATTCTCATTTCCATTTCATGTTCTTCCTTCAGATAGTTCAGCATCTTCTCTCAGGGATGCTATAGCAGATGTGGAGGGTTCTTCCAACCTGTTCAGATTCCTTTCCTCTGGAAAAAGAACACTGTTAGAAACACAAATAAACTCATATGGTCCTTAGAATGAATTAAATGAATGAAAGACGAATAAAGATTGACACAGGCAGTGGAATATATTTACCAAAGGAAGTAACCAATTTACTTTCTCAGCAGATATCATTCAATTTAAGTGATGTCACAAAAATTTGAATATGATAAATGTGAAATACTACTAATAATAAACATAATAATGCAGATATCTCACCTGAAGTTGTTGTACTGTTCTTGTGGTTACATTTTCATTTGCATTGAATTCACTGCAAATTGTTCTTTTTTTCTTTTGCTCAGTAGCTGTAGTACGTTTTTTTACTTTCAATAACTGAATGGTTTGACACAATTTGCTTTAGTAGTGTTTTTCCATACCCACTAAAGTTTTCTGAACAAATTATTTTTGCCTCTGTCATTGTTTTGTCTCCAGATTCACACCAGTAATAGTGTTTTCTATTCCATTCCGGGTTTTAATGAGCACCATTAGACCAACAACATGTGCTCATATTTAACCTAATGAGGCTTAATCCAGGTGTTGTCATTTAGTCTTACCTACCTTACTCCAGGACTTCATACTCTCTGACTAACAAAGTTTAAGAATTTAAGAAAAAATTTAAGCTCTGAGTTTGCCTTTTTACCTACGCACCTGATGTCCTGTTAAAATGTGCATGTACTACCTTGAATCATTGTTCCAATAAGGACAAATGACCATATAAGAGAAGTGAACATACATAAACTTTATAGAGGTTCATTTTGGGGAGTGTTTAATGATTGTCAGGTGTCTCAACTAATCAACTAACCAAGTTAACCATGGTTTTTGCTTTCTCCAGCTTCTTCCTCTTGACCAAATCTGGATTTTATGGCTCTAATACACTGTAACAAAGATGGTGGCAAGCCTAGGCCCCAAAACATCTCTTGAGAAACCTATTAGTCTATTGTTGAATAATACTTTAAAGCTGCGCCGATCAACATTATTTTTATGCACAATGGACAACAATGGATCAAATGACTGTGTAATGTGAAAAGGACGAACCCACAGAGAATCATCACTCTGCAGTTCCACTCAGCACTATGTAGCATTTTAGCGTCTTTTAGCTCATTGTTTTGGTTTTCCAGCTCACAACTTACTGTACTGGTTCAGTCTCACCACTCTCAACAACCTTGTTTCCAGCAGCAGCAGGCAGCTGTTTTGCAAAAAAACAAAAAAACATAAATGTTTGGGGCACCCCGGTAGCTCACCTGGTACCATTAAGGCTGAGTCCTTACCGTAACGGCCCAGGTTTGATTCCAGTCCAGGTCCTTTACTGCATGTCATCCCCTCTCTCTCCTGCTTTTCTTGTCTCTTTCTGCAGCTGTCACTATTGAATAAAGGTAAAATGGCCAAAACAAAACAAAAAAACACTGTTATTACCTCACTGTACACTTCCTCTCTGGGATAAAACAGCAGACAGACACAGTTAGCAAGTAGCCGGTGAACATGGTGGTGCATTTGGCAGCTAAAGAGTGTGTGTGTGTGTGTGTGTGTGTGTGTGTGTGTGTGTGTGTGTGTGTGTGTGAGTGCAGGGGGATATCGGATGTGTATCTTGCAGTGCTCTGTGGACAGATCCGATGCAGAGCAGATTAGATTTCCTCTAAAAGCTCCTCTCTGTGGTGCTAATGGTAACGCAGAGGCCACAGTAAGGTCAGTGGCTTGGAAATGAATGCCCAACAACTAATCTCTAATCACACACACACACACACACACACACACACACATACACATACACATATGCATAGGCGTAGGCATGCAAGTATGAATGCCTATATGTACATGAAAACGTGTACACAGACTGCACTCACTGACATACAGTTTGGTTTGTCTGTCTGTCTGTCTCTCCAACACTTTGCTTCAGAGCAAGACTTTTCCACGACTACTAGACAGATTTTGACTGAATTTGGTGTGACTATTTATTGCCCCAGAGGATGATTCCTAATGAATTTCTTACCCCCTGACCTTTCCTCTAGCACCTCCATCAGGCAACATTTCCCCACTCTGGCTGATGATAAACTGTCTCTAGCTGGATTTCCATTACTGTCAATTAGCTGTGGCTATTCATGGTTCAGGAGAATAAAACCCAGTGACTCATTTTAGTGATCCTCTGAACTTTCTTGTAGTGCCACAATCAAGACAAAATTTCCACATGAACACCAAAAATATAAAACTTGAATGGGCAGATTCCAATGAATTTTTTTTTAACATGGTCCCCAGAGGATGAACCTTTTCTATTTTGGACACTCCATGAGCTTTCCTCTACCGCCACCCTCATAATAAAATGTACATGTTCAGCCCCACTACTGGTGAGGCTTAAAGAAGACACTATAAAAGTATTCAAATATGTAAAATCCAAATAGTATAGTCTGTGGTGAAATATTCTAGAGATTCACATTCAAGGTTATTTAGATGAAAACCTGTGCCTGCAGTTGGTCACAATAAGCTTTAGTCATATGATTGTGCAATCTTTGGTTATACTGAGTTAATAAAATGACAAATCGGAATTCATGGTTTTAATCATTTAATTTCCTTTATATAGTTGAACAAATGCCATCTTTGATTCCCTCTCCAAAAGAAAGAAGAAGAACAACTTTTCTGTCTGAATTTGACACGTAAATATTACTGTTTTTGGAAAACTACTAAAAACTTCTCCAGCAACATCTGCCTTTTCTTTTTAGATCCATTGTCAAAGAGCAACATGTTCACAGTCCTGCTCACACATGTTCATACAAACAATAGCAGTTTACTAAACTTGTTTGCTTTTTAATCAACATATGGTATTGTCACCCATGTGTGTAAAAGGTGTGTTAGATTGGGAAATTTGACAATGGAAAGATTTTCAAACCACTTCTTAAAATGTTGAGTTTTTATTGCTGAGGATATACAAGTTTTCTTAAGGGCACTGATAATGCTACATTTACTGTGGCTGCATCAACACACACACACACACACACACACACACACACACACACAGCATACTGTATTTCATCTATTTCATCCTTGCATGTATAAACATGACTCCTACACGTCGACTGTTAATTGATACACTTTCCTGTCTCACTGCCTTCTTAAGGGCAAGATGGAGGACGAGGCAAACAGTTGGCGACAAACAAAGAATCTTTGAAGCAGGTTATGTTATGAAGTGTCAAACCTGTTGAAGAAAAGAAAACTCCACTCCCTCCGCCTCCGGCTTCTTCTGTGGACTGTAATCTGAGGCTCTGTGATTCTTCTTCTTCTGCCAATTATGAAAGCAGGAGCAGTGAGTATTCTATCACCGGCTGGCAGACAACTTACAGCAACACTGCAGCGATGGCCGGGGACACGGCACGCAAATTACAATTAACCACTAATCCTTAACAGACGAGTTCAAGATGGCAATTTAATTTGCCCTCAACTGTTTCTTTTCCTTTTCTCAAAATCTTTTTCAATTTCCCTCCCTGCAATCCCAGGTGCCAGACCAACTTTAAAGGAGTGAAGATATCAATAGTTTATTGGCAGTGAGTATTAATTTAACAGGGGCAATAATATTTTTTTCAGACACTTGGCGAGAAACGGTTTTGAAGGATTTAAAGGGTTTTTATCCACTCCGGAGATTAGTAGGAAAAATAATGAATTTGGGAGTAAAAGTGGGAAAAGGTATTAACGAGAACTTCAGGAAGATAACTTGAGAAACAGATAAAAGACCCTTGAGAATGCAGACTTTAATGTGTCATTATTTTGGAGGAGAGAACATGGCTTCCAAACGAAAAGCAACTTCTTCTGTACGTTTTCCTGCAACCTTTGAACAAGGGGAAGGGTATGATTGATATGTACATTAATTGTGTGAACACGTTAATCATTTTAAATACAGGTACTAACACTCTATGTTTTATACACTCTATGATTTATCTCTGTAACAACTAGTGTTGGCTACTTACTTCTGCTGTTGAGTAGTCCCGATTATGTTTCAAACGCAATAAAAATATTGTAAGGGTGGATTTCTACTTTAAATGCACTCATGAATCATTAGCAATAACAAAATGATTAAAATACTTTATTATGTGTTATTCTATCTGTCTGTTCCAATGGATGGAGAATCTAAATGCGAGAATCCACCTAATAGTCTTAAGAGACCTTTTGATTTATTTTTCATGAATGGTTAACTGATATCAATTAATAAAGTGATGCTTTAAGATAAACCTTTAATTGTCCCACAGCTGGGAAACAACTTTAAAACACATTGCATATATATTTTGTATCATTAACAAAATTATCAGTAATAAACAGGGGGTCAGTCCAGAGTGGTTCGCTAAGTTCATTGGCATCAGTCTCCTGAGTTGAATATTCTGTGTACGTAATCAATAGGATGCTTTAGAAGCTGATTGTATCATTAGAAAATCAAATCAGAACAGTCAGAATCAACCAAAACAGTATTTCCCTATTAATTGCACTATTTCCCTTCCGCTGACATTCAGATCCAACAACCAGAGTAAAAGCTATAAATCTTTCATATGGTATTTGACATGTGTAAGTAATATAACATCTCATGTTTACTTTAAACACAGTTTAAGCACAAATTATGTACTTTAACAACATGATTAATAGAGTCAAATGTGCCTTGCGCTTCCTCCTTGCCTCACGGTCGGCCATGCTTGTTGAAAAAGGGGGTGTGGCTCTACTGCAGTCCACTTTAGATGATGTAGAACACTGTGATTGGCTTATAGACATCTAGTCAAATAAGTTTGAGGATTTGGGTAATGACAGTAATCATAGATCTAGACATCCTAAAAAAGTTATGTCCATTGGAATGGTCGGGGGATATGAACAGGTTGTAATTAGAGTAAGAACTAATGAGTATTTTTTCAATTTCAATTCATTTTTCAGATAACTTGCCCAACACCTTTTCCTTGTTTCCCAACTTTGACATCGCAGTTAGCGGAAACGTGAAAAGTGACAAAAGAAAATTAAAATGAGGGTGAACTTTAAACTTCAGTTAATCAAGTATAAAATGACAAATCAAACAACAGCAAATGTATTTTTATCTTAAAAAGATGTACAGTGATGATATGCACCATGAATTTTCATAATAAAGATCAATATCAGCTTTGCAAGGTAGTAATAACAATTTTGCAAAGCAGACTCAAAGCACTACTTAGATTGGACTTGGAGATTCAAGAATGAAACAAGCACTGTCAATGAAATCTCGCCTTCCAGTGACAACTGTCCTGTACCCCAGAGATGTGTAAGCTCTTGTACTTGAGCTTCCAGTCCCCCCCAATTCCACAACCCCCACCCTGCTCTGTCCCTGGCATCGTACCCAACATACCAGAAGGCACCTGTGGACTCGCCGACTGAGGGCCCTGGAAGCCTGGAAGCCCATCCAATGACCCATTCCAAACTCACCCCTTGAACCGAGCCTTGGCACCCGGGGGAGGGGGAGTGGTGGTGGTGGTTAGGGATGGTGGGGGTAAGGGGGTGGGTGGGTGCTGGCGGGTGCAGAGCTAGAAGGCCTGGCACTGGCTGGAATGCCCAGGCTTAGGCAGACAGGCTTGGGTGGACACGTCAGGTTGATTTATGTGATGCCTGGCCCCGTAGTCGACCCCGGGCTGGACTCCACCTGTCCTCCATCCAACCAGCCACCGCAACCCCCTCCTCCCTCCCTCCGCTCCTCCTGGACCAAGTGTCCGCCAAACGCTGGAGGAAGCGGAGAAATAGTAGGAGGAGGAGGGGTGAAGGGGTGGGAGGTGAAGTCAGCAGCTTCAGGTCATTGATCATTATTGGGCTGTGGGTTGTAAGGAGGGAAAGAACATGGAAAGCAGGGAAAGGAGCGAGACAGGAGGCAGAGAGAGAGAGAAAGGGTCTGATCTGGCCAGCTGAGATGAGTTGGTGGCCAGCAGCCTCTGTTACCTGGGGTGTTTGATGAACCAGGAACCCAGAGCTGGCCGGAGGTGTCCACTGCTGTGGACTCTCCCATAACATGAGGTCGTCTAAGAATATCCTGCAAGTTCCTGCCTTAAAGGATAATTTTTTTTACAACCTGGGACTTATTTTGGTAGTTGGTCTCCTCCTTTTTCTATCAGTAATAATAACATTATAATCTAAAAGTTAATTACTGAAATCTGGGAACCTGGCAACATCGCCAAAAAGAAGTCAAATGGGGAAATAAACACAAGCAACCTGACAATCTGACATGTTTTAAACAAACCTCCAGGTTAGATCAAACTTATTTGGATGAGAAAATGAAGACGAACTGTAAACTTAAAGACCGACATTCTGCTTGAACTTTGACCTAGCGTAGTTACTGTGGTTGTGCGCAGTCTTCCTGTGCAATGAGGGATTATTGTGGACATTTTAAGTGTGCTCCATTTTAGTTTTGACTCCAAATAAAGTGGTTTATAGGGAGTTCTCCAACACGGGGACTTTTGCATTTCTAATGGAAGAACCAGGGAGTACATTCCTGTAAAATAGTTACTGGTGTAAAAAAAAGTTCCTGCTACAGGAAGGTACACAGTCGCTGATTGGTCAAACACGCTGCTGCAGTTAAAACTTCACAAAATAAGGAACAACTGGGTGCCACTGCTATTAATAATAAGGCTAGAGGTGGACATCACCGTTAATTACTTTGGTGAGTACAATGTTATCATAACTGATGGGAATAATGGACAAAACCATGAAAATAAGACCCAAATTGTAAGAAATCTGAATTATTTTTTGAATTGTTGGCACTACTTAAACTCTTTCTCACTTTCCCTCTCTTTTTTCAGTTTTCTCTCCTTCACTTTCCTCTGGAAGTTTATCCAATTAACTGAGGATGGGAAGAGGCAGACCATGCTAGTTCTCCCTGGGGTGCTGGGACCCCGCCCTCGCAGCAGGGGATATGATTGGGTTGTCTGGGCGTTCCAGTGGTGCGCCCAAGAGGAAAAAGGCAAAATGGCGGGGATTGTTGGCCATCGATACCCAATTATATGACTAGAAGGGACGCCACTAGCTCTCACTGATGGCCCAGCCTGGGGTACGTGGACCCCTCTTTGCTTTATGTTTGATGATTGTTTTGCTGGAGGATTATGGTCAATGCAATTATGTCCAATGATGGCGAGCCACAAAATGATTCTCAGAGTCAAGCTGTGAGGTTCTTATTGAAGAACTGGAATCAATTTATAGGCCTTGATTGCTATATATTCACATGGTAATTTCACTAAAAGCCTTTGCACCATGCAGACTTTAGAATTTGTGTCTTACAGGGTCAATCCGTGCTCTAGATCTAAAGCATTAACTGACAGTATGTAAACTAACCTAAAATGTATTGTTAATTTTAAAGGAACTTATAGATACAATATATATCTATATACAGATTATGTTGTAGTACAATGAGGCATGAGACTGAGCAAAACCCACCTGAACCCACATTTTAATTTGCAGGATTTATCAATTTACAGTATATTAATAATGTATTTATTTATTATCGAATTTTGTTGAAAATAATAAATGAACATGATTGATTGACATTTTAAGATTCATGTATTCTAAAAAGGTGTCCTCTAATGGAGACATATTCCAGTGAAGTTGTACCTGGGTTTTAGTCAGTTGGTCAATACATTTTAATGAAACACAGTCCAGAACACAGACATCGGTAAAATGTTGAATCACATGAGGTCTCCAGGTATTAACAGTCCAGTGAAACGCAGTAAGTTGCAGCATGATCAAAACTCACCAGAGGTTCTTATATTCCCTATCAAACTGAGGAAAACTCGGCAGGTGTGTTGATAGCCACCAAGACTTTTGGCAGAACTTTCCAGATTTCTGCACTTCCCTGATTCCACACTCATTTGTTGAAGCTGCTATGTGTCAAATGACTATGTGAAATGTATCAGGTGTCGCTTGTAGTGATGAATCCAAAGTGAATTATCGCTCTGACTTTTGTCAGATGCACCACTCCAATCCAATACCAGTGCTCTCTAATTCCCAAATTCAAAATAATATATGTATAACGCGTGTTTCATGTTAAACATGTAATAAAATTGCTTAATGGTCAGTAATGGCACTGATCTGGGGGACCTGAACGGTTCACCACTAATTATCACCCAGTTCAGTCTTTTTAGCCTCATTAAACTCATTGTTTTGGTTTTCCAGCCTGCAACTCTGCTCTCATTACCCTGGTTTCCAGCTGCAGAAATGCAACCTAAAATAAATGATAATGTGGCTTTGTGACTGTTGGATGTGTAAAAATCAAAAATTAATGAATTCAGCTGTTATTACAGCCAATCAAAGCACATTGGGAACTTTTATTAGAGAGGTTGCTGAAATGATAGATACAGAAAGGTTGTATCATTGATGAAACTGGTTGAATTTATTGGTTTTCATTCAACAGCTTTGAGAAAGAGGAAAAACTGTAAAGAGGAAAGTAAATGTCCCACACCTTGTAATCACTCATCTTAGCTTATGATTGCCACCTAATTAGCTAACTTGCTAACCAGTTATGTTGTAACATTCTGAAAAGTATTACCATTTCACAGCAGTGACAAAGACACAATGTGTCTATAGTAGAAGCAGATTACTACAGCTGCATCAGTCACAACAGAACGATGCATTAACCAGGGTGCTCACAGTGCGTACATGTGGTTCTTCTTAGTGACCTTTTCTTGTACACATCTTTGATCCACCACATACATTATTGAATATCACATAAACTCCAGTATTGCAAGATGGTGAAGGTAAACGTCATTAGGAGTGGGGGGGAAATGTATGGCCTCCGGGCTTCACCGCAATAATTAACTCAGGGATTTTTGTCCTTAGCTCCAGTCTCTCTGATCCAGGTCGGTACTGACAACCTTACTCCCCCCGCCCCTCCTTCATCTGCCATATACAGGTCACAGACGGCGGCCTGGCACCCTGAGGTGTCCTGTAAATGTGCCTGTGGAGTGATGGGCGGGCATCCCTTGATGCCACATTCATTTGCACATCAAGAAGGCAGAGAAGGAAGCTTTGACCCAATTAACGCTGAGGAAAACAGATTAAATAAAGTCTGCTGCCTTACTCCTGGACATCCAGTGCCACTGTGTGTATGTATGAGTGTGTGTGTAGATGGATGATGAGGTCGTGCAAGGGCCACAGGATGAAAGTTATGCAGCTCTCAGCCAATCACAGAAGGTGTGGAGAGCAGAGGGAGCTCCCTGGATCAGAGGCGCTGTCGCCAGGTGACGCTCACACTGCTGTCAGTCTCCTTCAACTCGGCAGCTGATTGGATCAGAGGAGAAGGAGAGCTCTACATGGGCCTAAAACTGAGACCTGAATGTGTCTGTGCTGTTTCCTTTGAAATATCTGAACCCCACTTTTATTTGAAAATGTGAGCCCTGAACCCAACCTTAGAATCAAGACTGTTTCTTTGTTGAGCTTCAAAGTTGATTTAAAACCTGGAAACAGCAATTTACTAAACAATCTCACCTCAAGGTCCATTCTGGAGCTTTCATTCATGCCACGTGATCTTCATTTTAAGCCAACATGGATGAGAAGTCTTTAAATTGATAAGAAAAAAATGGAACTTTGAACATCTACAATTCCTGACATCTGCTGATGGAGATCATGTGATATGATCAAACAGCTGTAAATGGACCTGGAGGGGAGATGGTTTGATCAATTATATATATATTTTTATTCCTTATTTAAAGACACAGTGATATTCTTGCTTTTGACTGCCTAAAGGCTTTCTCATTAAAAACCCCAAATATGATAACAGCAATATATCAGGTGAACACAGAATGTGGCACAGTTTCCCACAACCACAGAACACAAGTAGCGAGCCACTGCTCTTAGGTTATGTGTTTAGGGGCAATACTACTACCAGCATGTGACACTATACCATTTTATTTTCATAGCTCCGGCCATCAGTTCTGCCAGTTATGATAAGATTGTACACCCCAAAGTATTTGCTGAGATCTGGGAACACATTGCTAAAAATCGGTCAAATGGGGAAACAAACGAGCAGTCAGACGATCAGACAGGTTGTAAACAAGCTGAGTATCTACTTAATTTAGAGGTACAGTAAAAGTGAAAGTCAGCGCAGCCGTGATGTTACTAATAATCCCTCATTGCACAGAAACACCATGAGTACCCACAACTACGGTAAGCACAGTATGTCAAAAGTAGGAAGTGGGTCTATAAACTGTGATGGGTTTGGGTAATAATGTTACTGTTTAACTTTGTTTTCTCTTACAACTACGTTTTACTAAACTATTGGTTTGTTTGCGACGTGAACCTGAACCTGAAACCCCAGATTTTGTCGAGACCTGTCAGGTTCAGGTCGGGTAGCGGAACTCTAATGGAGTGAGACAGGGGGGTGGGGGGACTCAGAGAATACAGAGAGATATCATGTTGAATGGGAAAATGAGAGTCAAAGAGAGCAGGAGGAAGGGAAAGATAGAAAGAGAAAAGAAAGAAAGCAAGAAAAGAAAGAGGCGCGAGAAACGTGAAAAGAAGTTGAGAGGGATGAAGGAGGGAGGGAGGGAGGAAAAGAGGTGGAGTGATTTCTCTGGGCTCCATGCCTTGTTAGATCTATCATCCCTTTAATTAATAGTGTTTTTAGGAAGACGTCTGAACTGTGTCATTTCCATTATTGGAAAACCCAGCGCGATTAATGAATCATTTTCATTTTTGATCCATTATATCATGCTAGTTGATCTCCTCTTTTCCGCGCTGCTGAGTGATAGCATCGTTTTCTGCCCCTCGATCAAATTTAATTTGGCCCCCTATTATATTACACTGTTGCGACTGAAGTGTCAATTTTTGTCAGGCAATTAGAAGCTATAAACTGTGAAGCTAAGTTTGATAGGCATTGTAATTGGATTGTTTCAGCAATAGCTTGAAACGCTTTTAGTTTTTCGTCATCTCTCCCTCTACCTGCCCTCCCCCCTAAAGTTCTCATCTGGTTGTGATTTTTGATAGGGCCTCGGTCTATATGTCGAACTTCAGAGCAAACAAAAGATAAGAGGCGAACAGAGGGGGAGAGTGAGTGAGGGTGCACAGTGCTTGCCTGTGCAGAAAGTCAACCGTGGATTTGCATGGATGTGAAATGTGCCATGTGATTCCATTTTTCCTGCCACCGTGGCAGGTATTTGTCTGTTTTGACCCTGTCCTCACCTCACCTTTCAAGATGCCACATTAAAGAGGTTTTGAACTTTTCAGCTGACAGAGAAAGTGAAGAGGCTTGGAAATTTGAAATGTGATGGGGATGCAGTGGAAATAAGAGTTGGCTGATGCAATTCTGACAATGTGAGTATTTTCCAGGGTAGCACTGACACTCATTTGTGCTTTCTATTGTTACATATTACATTTATTTAGCTGATGCTTTTATCTAAAGCAACTTACAATAAGTGCATTCAACCATGTGGATATAACCCAAAAATAATATGCTGAACTGCTTCAATTGCTACATTTATAAACAATAAGATATAGTGAAAGAGGCCAAAGTGCATCTGAACAGATGAGTTTTCAGTGTGAACAGGTGAGTTTTCAGTCTGCGATGGAAGGTGTGTAGAGTTTCTGCTGTCCTGATGTTGATGGGGAGCTTGTTCCACCATCGAAGAGTCAGGACCGCAAACAGTCGTGATTTTGTTGCATCCACTGGTAGCCAGTGCAGTGGGAGAACTTGGATAGGTTGAAGACCAGTCAGGCTGCTGCATTCTGGATCAGCTGCGGAGGTCGGATGGCACATGCAGGCAGAGCAGCCAGGAGCGAGTAGCAGTAGTCTAGGCGCAAGCCTGGACTAGAACCTGCGCCGCCTCCTGGGTGAGGAACAGACGTATCCTCCTGATGTTGTGGTAGATGAATGTGCAGGAGCGGGTTGTCTCAGCAATGTTGGCGGCAAAGTTGGTCATCTAGTGTCACACCCAGGTTCCTTGCAGTCTGAGACAGAGACACCACAGAGTTCTCAATGGTAATGGAGAGGTCATGGATGGGAGATGCCTTCCCTGGAAAGAAGAGCAGCTCGGTCTTCCCTGTCTTTTGAAAAGACAGGGCCTTAGCTGTCTTTGAAAACTTTTCCAGAAACGGTGTCAAGACCTGGACCTCTGAGTGAGACTTTAAAACATACATTTCTCAATCAGCTTCTTACTATGAGTGATGGGGTCCTACATGAAGACAACATTTTCTTCTCACTGTTTGAAGTGGGCAGGGCTCAGTTATGAAGACGTGATGTCATGTATTTGTGCACCAGGATTCAGTAACATTTGAATCACAATCTGATGACAGTTGGTCAGTTGGTAGGTTGTTTCTCACTGTCAATCAAATATTATCAAACCACACCCACAAAATCCTGATGAAGCAGATTAGCTGAGTTTGTGAGTTTTAAACAGATTGACAGATGTTTGACTGACTGGACTGACGTGCTGACGTGCTCAGGTGAACGTATTGTCTCATTTCCGGTTACCGGTGTTTCTGTGTTACTGATTGCAAAGTTCGCTGCTCCAGCTAAACCCAGTTAATTTTGATATTTTCTTTACTATAGCGGTTAATTACCCGCTATACATTTAAGGATACACTAGCTCTGTTTAAGCACTCATATCTGTCTCCTGTTAGCGACTTTCCGCTAATCCCACAGTTGTTTACACGCTAGTTAGTTGCTACTTTAGCTCAGTTAGCGATGGCGTCTCTCTCTCCTTCTCCCTCTCCTGCTCTCTCTTGCTCGGTGTGTCAGATGTTTAGTTACTCCTCTGCCTCCTTTAGCGATAATGGTACGTGTAACAAATGTAGTTTATTCACCGCCTTGGAGGCGAGGCTCAGTGAGTTAGAGTCGCGGCTCCGCACCATGGAGAGTCAGTCAGCCGTAGCTAGCCAGCCCCTAGCCGGTGCGAGCCGACCAGAGGTAGCTTCTGCTAGCCGTCTCCCGGCAACTCCCGAGCAGCCGGGAAGCCAGGGAGGCTGGGTGACTGTCCGAAAGAAGCATAGCCCTAAACCAAAGCCCACGGTTCACCACCGACCCGTTCACGTTTCTAACAGGTTCTCTCCACTCAGCGACACACCCGCTGAGAAACCAACTCTGATTATTGGCAGCTCCATTTTGCGAAACGTGAAATTAGCGACACCAGCGGCCATAGTCAAATGCATCCCAGGGGCCAGAGCGGGCGACGTTCAATCCTATTTAAAACTGCTGGCTAAGGATAAACGTAAATATGCTAAGATTGTTATTCACGTCGGCGGTAATGACAGCCGATTGCGCCAATCGGAGGTCACGAAAATTAATGTGGAGTCGGTGTGTACATATGCAAAACAATGTCGGACTCCGTAGTTTTCTCTGGACCCCTGCCTAATCTTACTAGCGATGACATGTATAGCCGCATGTCATCATTCAACCGCTGGTTGTCGAGGTGGTGTCCAGGTAATGATGTGGGCTTTGTAGATAATTGGCGGACTTTCTGGAGAAGACCTGGTCTGATTAGGAGAGATGGCATTCATCCCACTTTGGATGGAGCCGCTCTCATATCTAGAAATCTGGCCGAATTTATTAGTGGCCCAAAGCCATGACAGCTCAGAGTTCAGACCATAGACTTAATACAGTCTGTGGTCCAGACCAGGAGGCAGAGTTGCAGTCCTACACGCTTCTCTGCGCTTCCATTAGAGCAGTTACCCACCCTAAACTCCACAGAGAGGTTGTCTGCCCCCAGACCACTTAAATTATTTAAATCAAAAGTAAACAGAAGAGGAGTTACACATAAAAACCTAATAAAAAGTAAAACCTCCACTGCAACAGTACAACAAAATAGGAGAATTAAATGTGGACTCTTAAACATCAGATCTCTCTCATCTAAAGCTGTTCTAGTAAACGATCTAATATCAGATCATAATATTGATTTATTTTGTCTTACTGAAACCTGGCTGTGTCACGATGAATATGTTAGCCTAAATGAATCCACTCCCCCCAGTCACATTAATACTCACATTCCTCGAGGCTCAGGCCGAGGAGGTGGAGTTGCAGCCATCTTCGACTCAAGCCTATTAATCAAACCTAAACCTAAACTAAATTATAACTCGTTCGAAAGCCTTGTTCTTAGCCTTTCACACCCAACCTGGAAAACACTACAGCCAATTCTATTTGTTATAGTGTACCGAGCTCCTGGACCGTACTCTGAATTTTTATCTGAATTCTCAGAGTTCTTATCAGGTTTAGTCCTTAAAACAGATAAAATAATTATTGTAGGTGATTTTAATATTCATGTGGATGTAGAAAATGATAGCCTTAGTGCTGCGTTTATCTCATTACTAGATTCGATTGGCTTCTGTCAGAGTGTACATAAACCCACTCACTGTTTTAACCACACCCTCGACCTTGTTCTTGTTTATGGCATTGAAATTGAACATCTAATAGTCTTTCCACAGAATTCTTTTTTATCAGACCATTTTTTATTAACTTTTGAATTCCTATTACTGGACTACACGCCATTAGGCAAACATTCCTACACTAGATGTCTATCTGATAGTGCTGTAGCTAAATTTAAGGAAGTGATTCCATCGGCATTGAATTCAGTTCCATGTCTCAATGTAACAGATGACTCCTATGCTAACTTTAGTCCCTCCCAAATTGATCATCTTGTTGATAGTGCTGCAGGCTCACTACGAATAACACTCGACTCTATCGCCCCTCTAAAAAAGAAGATAATAAAACAGAGGAGGTTAGCTCCATGGTATAACCCGCAAACCCGCAAATTAAAACAAACATCGCGAAAACTTGAAAGGAATGGCGTTCCACCAATCTGGAAGAATCACGTTTAGCCTGGCAAGATAGTCTTAAAATTTATAGGAAGGCCCTCCGTAATGCCAGAGCAGCTTACTACTCATCATTAATAGAGGAAAATAAGAACAACCCCAGGTTTCTGTTCAGCACTGTAGCCAGGCTGACAGAGAGTCACAGCTCTGTTGAGCCATGTATTCCTATAGACCTCAGTAGTAATGACTTCATGAGCTTCTTTAAAGATAAAATTCTAACTATTAGAGAAAAAATTCAGCACCTCCTGCCCTCAGTTGGTACTGACTTATCTTCAAACACAGGAACCTTAGAAACAACTGTAAAACCTGTACATTTAGACTGCTTTTCTCCCATCAACCGTAATCAACTAACTTCCATGATTTCCTCATCTAAGCCATCAACGTGTCTCTTAGACCCCGTCCCAACTAGGCTGCTTAAAGAAATTTTACCCTTAGTTAGCACTTATGTACTAGATATGATCAATCTGTCCTTATTTAAAGGCTATGTGCCACAGTCCTTTAAAGTAGCTGTAATTAAGCCTCTTCTTAAAAAGCCCACTCTTGATCCAGGGATTTTGTCAAATTATAGACCTATATCTAACCCTCCTTTTCTCTCTAAGGTCCTTGAGAAAGCAGTCGCCAATCAGTTGTGTGACTTTCTACACAACAACAAGCTGTTTGAGGATTTTCAGTCAGGATTTAGAGTGCATCATAGCACAGAGACAGCACTGGTGAAAGTTACAAATGACCTTCTAATTGCATCAGACAAAGGACTTGTCTCTGTACTTGTCTTACTAGATCTTAGTGCTGCATTCGATACCATTGACCATCACATTCTATTACAGAGACTAGAACATTTTATTGGCATTAAAGGTACTGCACTAAGCTGGTTTAAATCCTATTTATCAGATCGATATCAGTTTGTACACGTTAATGATGAATCCTCTATGCACGCCAAAGTTAGTCACGGAGTTCCACAAGGTTCTGTGCTTGGACCAATTCTATTTACCTTGTATATGCTTCCTTTAGGCAATATTATTAGGAAGCACTCCATAAATTTTCATTGTTATGCAGATGATACCCAATTGTATTTATCGATCAAGCCAGATGAAACCAATCAATTAGCTAAACTTCAGGCATGCCTTAAGGACATAAAGGCCTGGATGACCTGCAATTTTCTGATGTTAAACTCAGACAAAACCGAAGTTATTGTACTTGGCCCCGAACACCTTCGAAACACATTATCTAAAGATATAGTTTCTCTAGATGGCATTGCCCTGGCCTCCAGCGAAACCGTAAGGAATCTTGGAGTTATCTTTGATCAGGATATGTCCTTTAACTCCCAAATAAAACAAACTTCAAGAACTGCCTTTTTTCATTTACGTAACATTGCAAAAATCAGGCACATCCTATCTCAAAAAGATGCAGAAAAACTAGTCCATGCATTTGTTACGTCTAGGCTGGACTATTGCAACTCTATTATCAGGCTGCCCCAATAAATCCCTTAAGACTCTCCAGCTGATTCAGAATGCTGCGGCACGTTTACTGACAAGAACCAGAAAAAGAGAACATATTTCTCCAATATTAGCTTCTCTACACTGGCTCCCTGTAAAATCCAGAATAGAATTTAAAATCCTTCTCCTCACCTTCAAAGCCCTAAATGGTCAGGCACCATCATATCTAAAAGAGCTCATAGTACCCTATTACCCCACTAGAGCACTGCGCTCCCAGAATGCAGGGTTCCTTGTGGTTCCTAGAGTCTCTAAAAGTAGAATGGGAGCCAGAGCCTTCAGCTATCAAGCTCCTCTCCTGTGGAACCAGATCCCAGTTTGTGTACGGGAGGCGGACAACCTCCTCACATTTAAGAGTAGGCTTAAGACTTTCCTCTTTGATAAAGCTTATAGTAGGGCTGACTCAGGTGACCCCTGAGCCACCCCTTAGTTATGCTGCTATAGGCCTAGACTGCCGGGGGACTTCCTGTGATGCACTGGGCTCCTTTCTCCTCCTCTTCCTCTCCATCTGTACGCCCTCATATCCCATCAATGCTTGTTATTAATTCAACTTCTTCCCGTAGTTTGTGCTTTCTCTCCTCTCTCTCTCTCCCTCCACTTCTGTTGCTTTCTGCAGGTGTTTCTGCCTCTGGAGCTGTGGAGTCTGGGTCTGTGGTTGCTGCCGCCTGCTGCCCCCGTGCTCCTGCTCTGCACCCGCTGATGCTATTGCTGTTGTTGCTGTTATTAGTATTGCTATTATAATGTTGCTCTTAGTGTTATTTCTGTTGGTGTTAACATCAATGCCATTACCATATCTATGCTGTATTGAGCTGCTGTATGTTCTCTTTCCTCCTGCTCTCTCTCTCCCGCTCCCCCCTTCCCCCTTCAACCCAACCGGTCGAGGCAGATGACCGCCCACCTTGAGCCTGGTTCTGCTCGAGGTTTCTACCTGTTAAAAGGGAGTTTTTCCTTGCCACTGTCGCATAGTGCTTGCTCATGGTGGGAACTGTTGGGTCTCTGTAAATATAAAGAGTCGGTCTAGACCTGCTCTATTCGAAAAAGTGCCCTGAGATAACTTTGTTATGATATGGCGCTATATAAATAAAACTGAATTGAATTGAATTGAATAACTGTGATGTGTGCGCAGCATATAACAACAGAAAAGCGTTTTCAGCACCGATTGGACACATTCCACCACCAGATGGTCCATTCCGACATATCATGGTAGACTATGTAGACATGATAGAGAGGGTCGGGCGCAACCGGTATATGCTGGTAATAGTGGACAGGTACAGCAGATGGGTAGAAGCTGTAGCGACGCACAGTCCAGATGCCATATCATTTGCAAAGTTCCTGTGCAGGGAAGTTATTCCCAGATTTGGAATACCAGACAAAATCAGCTCAGACAATGGAGCACATTTTGTAAACAACATCATAGAGAAAATAGCAAAGGGGTTGGGCATTAGACAGAGATTAGGTTGCGTATATCACCCTCAATCACAGGGAATGGTAGAAAGAGCTAATGGCACGTTGAAGGCAAAGATAGCAAAAATATGTGCAGACAGCAAGCTAAACTGGGTAGAGGCACTGCCTTTAGCATTAATGGGCATGAGAATGCAGACAAATCGCAGTACTCATCTGACTCCACACGAGATGCTTACGGGACGACCCATGCCAGTCACCTACCTGAGAGGACCATATAAGGGACCACCGCTAGAGCAGCTGGAAAAAGAACTGGGCAAATATGTGCAGCACCTAACAGTTATACACAAGTCCATTTTCCAGCAGGTGAAAGGTGCCACTGAGGGAAGAACAAGCGACGTTGCTGAAGAGCTCCGACAATTACAACCAGGAGACTGGGTGTGGGTCAAAGTTTTTAAGAGAAAGTGGAACGAACCCAGAAGGGAAGGTCCATACAAAGTGATCCTGACAACGCCAACAGCTCTCAAAGTCGAAGGTAAGACTGTTTGGTACCATTTAAATCACTGCAGTAAGGCCAACGATCCAGCTCGAACTCAGGAAGAGATCAGAGACAATTTGCAAAGAATAGCAAGTGACACAGAACAGCCCACCCAAGATTCAGGAGAAGAACCAGTTCCTCAGGCCACAGGAGACTCACAAGGCATCCCAGCACAGACGCCCGGAGACATCAGCCCAGAGCAAGGGACGTCTCATCAGACTAGAGAGACCCCCGAAATAGAGCCCACACCAGAATCGGTTACCTCTTCAGATTAAGGTAACGCAACACACTTCACTCAATTACACTGATGAAAACAGAACTAATGGAGGGAGCACACAAGCCATAGCATCCATTTAGACGCACAGGGTGTGGAATGAGAGGTACAATAACAGTACTCGCCTTAATTGGCATAATCATAATAATACCCGTATTGATAGCATGTGAGAGAGCCGACAGAAGGACAAATAATGCTACTTACGTGCCCAAATCAATTGACAAAGGTGCCAAGAATCTGACTAATCAGAATGTTTCAAAACCAAGAGAGCGTTATGTTAGGGATCTCGCCACTGTGCAGGTGCCAACCAAGACTAAAACAAGCAAACAAGTAGAAAACTGCTCCCTAGCAGCAGCAACGGTAGCAGCCTCTGAAGGACGTTTGCCATTGGAACAATCATTGACTGACCTATGACAAACCCACCACCCATGATCGCATATCCATCCGCATAATGGGACAGACTGATATGCAGGGATTGCCATTAC
>SEMN01000079.1:1200000-1553147 GCA_005408345.1 Macquaria australasica | reverse complement strand
TGCCCCAGCAGCCTAGCTATCCGCCTCAGGTGCCCCAGCAGCCTAGCTATCCGCCTCAGGTGCCCCAGCTGCCCCAGCAGCCTAGCTATCCGCCTCAGGTGCCCCAGCAGCAGCCTAGCTGTCAGCCTCTGCCGCTGGTGCCTCAGCCGCCACGCTACAATGATTATCCAACTTGTGCCCAAGGAGTCGCTCCCCAAATGGATACAAATGGGTAAGCTGTGATCATGCTGCTTTTTCATTAGCAAAATTGGCAGAATCGGTGAGTAATCTAGCCAACTCATTTCTTACAGACACAGCACCACTGGAGTTTATGGTGACATTGGGAATGGTCCTCTTTCAATCCAGAGGAGCACTGGGCAGGGTAAGTACTTAAACTCGGCAATTGGATGACTGACGTTTTATATAATACAATATTGATTTTCCTTTTAATCCATCTGTTGTGTTTTAGGCACGAGACCACTGAAGATGCCTCGTCGACTGCTTTCAACCGAGCCATTGTATTGACTTGTCATTTTAAAATAAACTTCACCTGAGTCTGTTTCTCTGACAACAGCTCAGTATCAAGCCAGTGATGTTTTTGTTTATGGGGCTCGGTTTAATCAAGCAAGTAAAATGCCTGCAATGAGGCAGCACATTGAATCATTTCTCTAGCTCAAAGGGGTTTCTGGTCTGACTTAACCTCTTTCATCAGATTTTAAAATCACTTGATGCAATCCACTTTTATAACCAGAGATGGGTTGGCGCTGGAACAGGCTCAGATACACCAGGTTGTATACTACTGCTAGTTTCATACCTGCTGTGAGGGTGTCATTAAACCAGAAATGTTTCATTGCTCAAGAACAGGAAGTGCAAAGTAGAAGGAATTCAGGAAATCTTACTGTTGTCCAATGGTCACACTCTGCCCTGTTACAAGATGTTTTACCTGAACACAAGTAATCCTGATGAGTACCAGGATTCAGGTTTGGGCTGTTTTTGTCTGAGTTGTTTTATAATTGGTTGATAGCCTGGCAAGCTAACATGCAGTGACTAGACGAAACAACAGGCATCTGAGGCTACAGCACCGAAAATGTACGTCTTGTCCAGAGCAATTGTCTTAACGATTACATTTCAAATGTAATGTGTGCAGTAAAATTAAATGACAATTGGGCAGTGTTCAGGCAGGACAGCAGGGAGCCCCCCACCCCCAAATAAATCAATTCTGACCTCGGGCCCAGAGGGTCTGGGCTTAACTCCTGGAAACACCCCTGGATTATAGCCTTGGTTTGTAGCACTGGCTGGGTTTTGGACTCATTTTTAGGCCTGTGCAGAAGGCGCACCCTGCCCCATAGCCCAGTGTCTTGTCTTTGATTACAGGGTTACTATTGATCTATAAAAGAGACATGTGGGGAGTGACTGCGAAAAGTGATGCCAAAATACCCTCTGTGTTCTCAAATGTCAACCGTCTTTGATCAGAGGTTGCTAGCATGATTTCATTGTGGGCCAAAAGGAAGTTCTGCAACTACAACTACACAGCAGCCCATTTCACACTGACTCTCTTGTGACGGGACGTGCTCAGGTGAACGTATTGTCTCATTTCCGGTTGCCGGTGTTTCTGTGTTAGTGGTTGCAAAGTTCGCTGCTCCAGCTAAACCCAGTTAATTTGGATATTTTCTCTACTATTGCGGCTAATTAACCGCTATACATTTAAGGATACACTAGCTCTGTTTAACCACTCGTATCTCTCTCCTGTTAGCGACTTTGCGCTCATCCCACAGTTGTTTACAGGCTAATTGGTTGCTTGCTACTTTAGCTCACTTAGCGATGGCGTCTCCCTCTCCTGCTGTCTCTTGCTCAGTGTGTCAGATGTTTAGTTACTCCTCTGCCTCCTTTAGCGATAATGGTACGTGTAACAAATGTAGTTTATTCACCGTGTTGGAGGCGAGGCTCAGTGAGAAAGAAGCACAGCCCTGAACCAAAGCCCCAACGTTTCCAACAGGTTCTCTCCGCTGAGAAACCAGCTGTGATTATTGGCAGCTCCATTTTGCGAAACGTGAAATTAGCGACACCAGCGACCACAGTCAAATGCATCCCAGGGGCCAGAGCGGGCGACGTTGAATCCTTTTTAAAACTGCTGGCTAAGGATAAACGTAAATATGCTAAGATTGTTATTCACGTCGGCGGTAATGACAGCCGATTGCGCCAATCGGAGGTCACGAAAATTAATGTTGAGTCGGTGTGTGTTCATATGCAAAGACAATGTCGGACTCCGTAGTTTTCTCTGGGCCCCTACCTGATCTTACTAGCGATGACATGTATAGCCGCATGCCATCATTCAACCGCTGGTTGTCGAGGTGGTGTCCAGGTAATGATGTGGGCTTTGTAGATAATTGGCGGACTTTCTGGAGAAGACCTGGTCTGATTAGGAGAGATGGCATTCATCCCACTTTGGATGGAGCCGCTCTCATATCTAGAAATCTGGCCGAATTTATTAGTGGCCCAAAGCCATGACAGCTCAGAGTTCAGACCATAGACTTAATACAGTCTGTGGTCCAGACCAGGAGGCAGAGTTGCAGTCCTACACGCTTCTCTGCGCTTCCATTAGAGCAGTTACCCACCCTAAACTCCACAGAGAGGGTGTCTGCCCCCCCAGCACTTAAATTATTTAAATCCAAAGTAAACAGAAGAGGAGTTACACATAAAAACCTAATAAAAAGTAAAACCTCCACTGCAACAGTACAACAAAATAGGAGAATTAAATGTGGACTCTTAAACATCAGATCTCTCTCATCTAAAGCTGTTCTAGTAAACGATCTAATATCAGATCATAATATTGATTTATTTTGTCTTACTGAAACCTGGCTGTGTCACGATGAATATGTTAGCCTAAATGAATCCACTCCCCCCAGTCACATTAATACTCACATTCCTCGAGGCACAGGCCGAGGAGGTGGAGTTGCAGCCATCTTCGACTCAAGCCTATTAATCAAACCTAAACCTAAACTAAATTATAACTCGTTCGAAAGCCTTGTTCTTAGCCTTTCACGCCCAACCTGGAAAACACTACAGCCAATTCTATTTGTTATAGTGTACCGAGCTCCTGGACCGTACTCTGAATTTTTATCTGAATTCTCAGAGTTCTTATCAGGTGTAGTCCTTAAAACAGATAAAATAATTATTGTAGGTGATTTTAATATTCATGTGGATGTAGAAAATGATAGCCTTAGTGCTGCGTTTATCTCATTAGATTCGATTGGCTTCTGTCAGAGTGTGCATAAACCCACTCACTGTTTTAACCACACCCTCGACCTTGTTCTTGTTTATGGCATAGAAATTGAACATCTAACAGTCTTTCCACAGAATTCTTTTTTATCAGACCATTTTTTATTAACTTTTAAATTCCTATTACTGGACTACACGCCATTAGGCAAACATTCCTACACTAGATGTCTATCTGATAATACCGTAGCTAAATTTAAGGATGACTCCTATGCTAACTTTAGTCCCTCCCAAATTGATCATCTTGCTGATAGCGCTGCAGGCTCACTACGAATGACGCTCGACTCTATCGCCCCTCTAAAAAAGAAGATAATAAAACAGAGGAGGTTAGCTCCATGGTATAACCCGCAAACCCGCAAATCAAAACAAACATCGCGAAAACTTGAAAGGAACTGGCGTTCCACCAATCTGGAAGAATCACGTTTAGCCTGGCAAGATAGTCTCAAAATTTATAGGAAGGCCCTCCGTAATGCCTTGTTCAAGACATCACAGCGTATAAAGTGCCGGCTTGAAACTCCATGCTAGTTTTTGTTTGGTGTTGATAGACCAAGTAAAATCGGAGATATGATAGTTTACATTTTATATAAAAATCATATTCACGCCTGTGTTAAAATATGCAAGATGCGATGGTGCAAGCGTTGTATTTATTTAAATATCTTCAGCGTTTTTTGTCATATGACGAAACAGAAAAAAATGTCCGAATCTGCTGACTCTGCCCTACAGGCTGAACATTTTAGGGAGCGGGGGGCAAGTGTGCAGAGAAGGAGACGCGGGAAGGAGAGACGAGAGAGGCGAGAGAAGCGAGTGAACAGAGAGAGAGAGAGACGAGAGAGATATTGAGTTTTGTCGGAGAAAAATGAAGCGAACACTAAACGTGGAGCAAGTCATCAAGTTGTTCTTTCAACTGGAAGACGCTGTTTGCAGCAGTTCATCGTCGGAATCGGACAGTGATTTTGGCGATGATGAAATTGACGACCCGTGTTTTGTTATTGACGACGAGAGGTAAGACAAACTTCTTATGAACATTTATAACCTTGTATTGCTAATTCTTCTCTTTGTAAACGTTGTATACTCTCTTTTTATATGTGTATGTGTATATACAGTATTCCTATTCTGGTTCTCACTAAGCACATTACTACATTACTGTGCATCCTGCCTGTTACTTTTATTTTACTGTACACCAGTCTACCTCAGCATTATATTTTACGTTATATTTTATTTTACTCTCTTATATATATTTTAACTCCTATATTTTAACTTTTGCTTCTCTGAATTTACTCATTTACTTTGTGATTTTCTTTTGTACACTTAGTATGAGCTTTGTTGAAGGAGCCTGAGAACAAGAATTTCATTGCCAACGACTGCTTCACTGTAACTGTTGTGCATATCACAAAGATCTTGAATCTTGAATAATCTTGAATCTTTTTTATGTGTTATTGTCATGTACATGTACAGAGATGATGAGCAGCCAGGAACATCTACAACCCCAACAACAAGCACACGGAGGGGAGGCGGAATCAAACCAGGTCAAGATCTCCACAAGCCCAGTCAGCACAGCCACACCACAGCTCTGAGCCCTGGAAAACAGCAACTGATCCTGATACTGCCCCACAAACCAGTAGGTTCATGCCCCGCCAAACACCAGGAGTCCAGGTGAACACACATTCCACACACTCACCAGTGGACCTTTTCAAGTTGTACTTCTCCACAGATACAATGAGGACACTCTGCAGAAACGCCAACAAGCAGGCAGCAAAAAAACAGGAAATGGGCAAGAAGTACAAATGGGCTGACGTTGAAGTTGAGGAACTCTACAAATTCCTTGGTCTCCTCATTTACACAGCGTTGGTGTCGCTGCCAAGCCTCCAGGACTACTGGGGAAAAAATCATATCTTGTCTGTGCCGTTTCCAGCCACTGTCATGACGAGAGACAGATTCAGGGCGCTGTTATGGAACATCCATCTCAGTGATCCAGAGGAGGATGTCAAAAATGACAAGAAGAAGGGAACACCAGACCATGATAAGACATTCAGAATCAAGCCTCTTATTGACGACATTCTTAATGCCTGCCAAAAGGCGAAAACTGGCATGACCCAATACATGAAGGACAAACCAACAAAATGGGGGATCAAGCTTTTTTGTGTTGGCCTACGCGAGCAATGGCTACACCATCAATTTCAACTTGTATGTGGGCAAATCTCACACAACCAGTGTGCATGGACTGTCATGTGATGCTGTCATGGACCTCATTCAGCCATCATATCTCGGGACTGGATACCATATTTATATGGACAATTTCTACACCAGTCCCAAACTGTTCCTTGACTTGGCCGGCAGGAAGTTTGGAGCCTGTGGTACCTACAGGGACAATAGGAAAGGGTGTCCGGGTGGGAGTGCAAATGGCCTCACCAGAAAATCTGAAAGAGGCCCTGTGAGATGGATCAGAGAGGACCCCCTGATCTTTGTGAAGTGGATGGACACGCGGGAGGTGTCGGTGTGCTCCACAATCCACCCAGCGTTTTCTGGTGAGGCGGTCCAGAGGAGAGTGAAGAGTGGAGATGGACACCGGGCAGTGAAAGACATTCCCTGCCCCACGGCCAGTTCAGTTCAGTTTTATTTATGTAGCGCCATATCATAACAAAGTTATCTCAGGGCACTTTTTCGAATAGAGCAGGTCTAGACCGACTCTTTATATTTACAGAGACCCAACAGTTCCCACCATGAGCAAGCACTATGCGACAGTGGCAAGGAAAACTCCCTTTTAACAGGTAGAAACCTCGAGCAGAACCAGGCTCAAGGTGGGCGGTCATCTGCCTCGACCGGTTGGGTTGAAGGGGAAGGGGGGAGCGGGAGAGAGAGAGCAGGAGGAAAGAGAACATACAGCAGCTCAATACAGCATAGATATGGTAATGGCATTGATGTTAACACCAACAGAAACAACACTAAGAGCAACACTATAATAGCAATACTAATAACAAGAGCAACAACAGCAATAGCAGCAGCGGGTGCAGAGCAGGAACACGGGGGCAGCAGGCGGCAGCAACCACAGACACAGACCCCACAGCTCCGGAGGCAGAAATACCTGCAGAAAGCAACAGAAGGGGAGAGAGAGAGAGAGGAGAGAAAGCACACAACTACGGGAAGAAGTTGAATTAATAACAAGCATTGATGGGATATGAGGGCGTACAGATGGAGAGGAAGAGGAGGAGAAAGGAGCTCAGTGCATCATAGGAAGTCCCCCGGCAGTCTAGGCCTATAGCAGCATAACTAAGGGGGGGCTCAGGGGTCACCTGAGTCAGCCCTACTATAAGCTTTATCAAAGAGGAAAGTCTTAAGCCTACTCTTAAATGTGAGGAGGTTGTCCGCCTCCCGTACACAAACTGGGATCTGGTTCCACAGGAGAGGAGCTTGATAGCTGAAGGCTCTGGCTCCCATTCTACTTTTAGAGACTCTAGGAACCACAAGGAACCCTGCATTCTGGGAGCGCAGTGCTCTAGTGGGGTAATAGGGTACTATGAGCTCTTTAAGATATGATGGTGCCTGACCATTTAGGGCTTTGAAGGTGAGGAGAAGGATTTTAAATTCTATTCTGGATTTTACAGGGAGCCAGTGTAGAGAAGCTAATATTGGAGAAATATGTTCTCTTTTTCTGGTTCTTGTCAGTAAACGTGCCGCAGCATTCTGAATCAGCTGGAGAGTCTTAAGGGATTTATTGGGGCAGCCTGATAATAGAGAGTTGCAATAGTCCAGCCTAGACGTAACAAATGCATGGACTAGTTTTTCTGCATCTTTTTGAGATAGGATGTGTCTGATTTTTGCAATGTTACGTAAATGAAAAAAGGCAGTTCTTGAAGTTTGTTTTATTTGGGAGTTAAAGGACATATCCTGATCAAAGATAACTCCAAGATTCCTTACGGTTTCGCTGGAGGCCAGGGAAATGCCATCTAGAGAAACTATATCTTTAGATAATGTGTTTCGAAGGTGTTCGGGGCCAAGTACAATAACTTCGGTTTTGTCTGAGTTTAACATCAGAAAATTGCAGGTCATCCAGGTTTTTATGTCCTTAAGGCATGCTTGAAGTTTAGCTAATTGATTGGTTTCATCTGGCTTGATCGATAAATATAATTGGGTATCATCTGCATAACAATGAAAATTTATGGAGTGCTTCCTAATAATATTGCCTAAAGGAAGCATATACAAGGTAAATAGAATTGGTCCAAGCACAGAACCTTGTGGAACTCCGTGACTAACTTTGGCGTGCATAGAGGATTCATCATTAACGTGTACAAACTGATATCGATCTGATAAATAGGATTTAAACCAGCTTAGTGCAGTACCTTTAATGCCAATAAAATGTTCTAGTCTCTGTAATAGAATGTGATGGTCAATGGTATCGAATGCAGCACTAAGATCTAGTAAGACAAGTACAGAGACAAGTCCTTTGTCTGATGCAATTAGAAGGTCATTTGTAACTTTCACCAGTGCTGTCTCTGTGCTATGATGCACTCTAAATCCTGACTGAAAATCCTCAAACAGGTTGTTGTTGTGTAGAAAGTCACACAACTGATTGGCGACTGCTTTCTCAAGGACCTTAGAGAGAAAAGAGAAAAGGATATACACCTTTCACCATCACTATATCATTTCTCAGAGGGTGTGCAGGCTATCAAAGACCACAAACATAGGAAACCTTTGTCAATTTAACCAGCTATTCCTGTGATGCTTTACCCCATGCTCACTTTCTACCTCCCACTTTTCTGTATAGAATCTGCATATTGAAGAAAGACCGTGACTCTTCTTTGTAAGCTCCAAAGCCTCTAGCACCACATAGCTACGGAAAGGACTTTCAGAAGTTCACCTGGAACTCCCAAACCAAGTCTGTTTCTCTCTGCCATTGTTTTTTCCACATAGAACCGGTCTGGGTTAAAGTTAACTTTTAACTACCAGTGGATATTAGGAATTCTTCTTAGGCAGGTGTTGATTAAGGTTTACACTTTATTGATTGTGGTCTTGCACCATAAAGCAGCACTGATTTTACATTGGAGTTGAAGATTCATATTTTTGTTCATAGCTGTATCCCTCTAGTGTTAGATGTTCTTGAGCTGTAAAAAGGCTGTCCTTGCCTTGCCTATTCTTGCTTTGACATCTCCATCTGTAATTCGTTGGTCAGTAATACTCCCCAAGTAGGTGAAGGACTCTACTTCTTCGAGTCTGTTGACTTCAAGTGTGATTGGTTCAACACTGATTGCATTCATCATAAAGTATTGCCTGTCTAATATCACAGTCGCCAACAGAACGTTCATACAGTTTATTTAACAGACATCGACTCCTGTTGCATAACTGTCTGCAAATCCATTAATCACAGAAATTCCATCAAAACAATAATGTGTTGTTTAAAAAACAGCATAAAAATAAATACTAAAACAAATCAGTGTTCCCTGTGGAGTTTGACCTCTAGTGGCCATAAAGAGCTATGTTTCGATGAGTCCATTTTCTTATAGACTCATGTACAAGCACACGATATACAAATTCCTGACAATGGTTACATGCTATTCCAGATTTTAGTTTAGTTAACTAGGGCCCAAGTTGGCTCCTGGAAGCTGTTAAGTTAGCCTAATATCAAAGCAGTACCAACAGGCCCACAAAACTGCTCTTAAACCAGAGATGAGGAAGATTATCAAAGATAGTCTGTCTACTAGCTTGTGTAAAGCCAATCCATTTTTTATGAGAATACAATACTGGCAACTCAATCAGCATGCAGCACAGCATGCAGGAATGTATGAGGGGCCCTTTAGGAAATAATTCAGACTTTTGTTTCACAAACACATGAAACACGCACGCATTCACATGTGACACTTTCACACGCATCCATACTACTGAAAACTCTCACACACACACACACATATGAAACGCGCATATACACACACATATGAAACACATTCTCACACACACACACACACACACACACACACACACACACATATATATGAAACGCTCATACAGATACAGGTGAAACAGGCTCACACATACATATGAAATGCTCATGCAGACACGTGAAACACTCACATAGGATGAAACATTAACTAGGCTATGTGAAAGAAAAATCCACAGTCTGCTTGTTATAATGCAAGGCTCAATTATAGCCACTGGGCATCAAGGCCACGGTAAAGGTAAGCCCCCCAAAACTAAGTTTGAGTTGTTAAGTAGTATCATCTAACGTTAGCTAGCTAACAGGTGTTATACCGAATGTTGCATCTCTGCTGTGGATTGCATCTCCCTTCGTGGGAGCGGGCTCCTGCGTGGAAAATAATTATTGAGGCTGCCAAGTAATGCATCCCGTTATTTCAACAAAATATATGCTGATTAAACCATTTGCTTCATAGAGAAATAAAGTTGCATTGTGGAATGGATGCATTATTCAGCTGAGAATTGCATCCCCCTCCTTTCTCAGACCAGGTGAGTGTTATGTGTATGAAATTCTCAGTCATGTCAAAATAGCCCAAAATATGAGCTGGTAACAGGGTTTGACCCTAAAGTGTCTGAAAAGAAACTTAGGAGTGGAATGCAATTCTCGGCGGGTAGGAGACGCAATCCACGGCAGAGATACAAAATTTGGCATAACCCCTGTTGCTCTGTGGGCCGCTCGAGCAGCTCATTATACAAAAACAAGAGCTGGAGAGATGCGTCATCTGCCCGTAAGACGTACGACAACAGGGATAAGATAAGCATGGTTTGGGTGGCTATTTAGCTATCTCGGGTGCCTTTTGTTGAAACATGTTCAACTTTTGATGAAGTCGATGCGCTCGTCAATGTCACTTTTTGTAAAGCGACCAATCACTCCCTGGATGGGGTGGGACATTAAAAAAAGGCTGACTGACATGTTGACTGGAAAGACCCAAGTGCAGGACACAGACTCCGGATTAAAGGTAACCGGGTTTATTGGATGAAAGGTCTGGTTGAAGCAGGGGAGTTGGAGAGCGGAGGTGGGCGCAGAAGCAATGATCTGGTGATGAGTGGGTGGACGACCGGAGTAGAAGTACTGCTGACTGATGAGCTGATGGAAAGCAGGTGTGCCGGCTTGATTGCAGATACAGAGCAGGAGAAGTGAAGAGGACAGCCATGCCTCCAAGAGCGACACCCACACACTCACAGAGAGACAGACAACACAGGACACAAGAGGGAGGGGGAAAACAACAGAAACACAAGGAAAAAACAATGAGCACGGTGGAGCCGTGACACTGATGTCCATGGCTACTGCAAACTTTCTAAATGTTGAACTCATTGTTATGCATGAATGGTTCTGATTATTGCCTGATTATTGACAAGTTAGTCCTTAGCATTACTTAGCACAATGCAGAACATTTTTTTAATGAAGAAACAAAACCTACAAAATTATAACTGTTGGTTATGTATTTCTTAAACTACTGTATTGTCCAACTGGAAATATTATACTAGTGGTAGGTTATAGGCCTAAAGTAAACTATTTTATGAAATTATAATGAATATACTATATTTTTATTTTTATTTGATGTTATATTATACTAATACACAAATGTATGCTAGTTACTCATCCACGTTGTGGATAATGCTTCTGCAGTGGACAGATGTAGATTTAGCCTGAGCCTTTGTGCCAATAAGTGCTCCTTCTAGCCAGCCTCCTCCTAAGAGCAACACATCCCCCTTGTTCTATTTTACTAAAATTATTGTTAGAAATATTGTTCAGTAACCTTGTTTACATAAAGTGTGGTGTGGGTGCGTCCCTGGTTCAAAAACTACAAGTCCCACATTCCACGAACTTGCAATGTGCCAAATACAGTAGAATTTTCTGTGATGAGTGTTTTCACTCTTTCAGTAGATAGTAGGGTCTTCCACTTCCATAGTCCTTCACTGGTTTTCACATCATAAGCATGAGGAGAAGGAGCATGCACAAACGCATGTACGCACATGCAGTATAAATATGTATGTAATACATTGTTTGTTAATTAACTCTGTGTTACTTGAACATTTTTCACTGTGCTCCTAAATTTCTTTGTGTGCTCCTAAGTTTTTTCATTTAGGAGCACATGTACTCCTTGGAAAAAAAAGTTAGCATAGAGCCCTGTCTCTTTTCATCTAGGACTTCATCTAGATCGCTAACGTTATTAACATAAGTCAGTTGAGTTTAACATAGAGAAAATTAGCATCACGCTTAGCGGAGATGGTTAGTACTAGCTAAGGCACATGTCACACATCTACGGTTGATTGGGCAGCAACAGGGTGTACAATTTAGGCTATTTGTCAGTGAGTAAATGCTCCATCCAACTCAATATTATTATATGAGTTTCATATAATTGGATTATTAATACTGAGGTATCAGTGTGTAAGCATCATGTTACTGTTGTAGCTACTGGAGGTGGAGCTAGCTAACTTAGTTTAGTCCAGCGTTTTCCAATTTCACACATGACACTACACTCCCTTGGGTCCCCAGCAACACACCACGCCACATATGAACGCATACACACACACACAGACAGACATTATAGATAGATGGTTCACTGTGTTTGTTGAAAATGACAGTAATCTAATATTTTGTTGTTTCTGGTGTTCTCTTCAGGTTTAAGAAAACTCCCCACCAAACATACCACAAGGATGTCATTCTACTTCCCAGCCCTAGTGACGATCAAGTCGTGAAGCAAAGTAAGAAGCAGAGACTTCATGCGAAGAGGCATATTTTGAATGCTTTTGAGTTTGTCAAATCTTGGGACAATGGAACAGTAAAGGAGAGAATAAGGCAGGCTTTCAAAGGAAAGATTCCAGCTGATGCCAGGTAATATCCCACCATTTTACTCCATAGGCCAGTACTTTCAGTATATGGTAAGATCTCAAATGTGAATCTCAAATGTCTTATCCACTGTTCCAATGCAGCATGGAATTACTCATGGCTTGTGGAAACAAACTGGTTGTCCAGACACTAAGTGACGGACAGGAGCTGGATGGGAGTCTCATACAGAAAGTGCTTAGATTGAAGGCTCTGTACATCAGGCCATCAAGACCTATTGAAGTAAGCAACTATACATTTGAGCCCCCTAGAAGACCAGAAAGATTATATTTAGATATGCTGATTGTATGCACTGATGAAGGAAATGTTTGCAATAATTGAAAACAGTTGCTATAATTCTTCTTTTGCTTCTTTTAAAAGTTAGAAGATTCAGACTCCGATTGCATTGCCATCGACGTGAATGAAGAAGAAACTGCAAATGGGAGCCAAAACTATGATACAGATGAGGTATCACCAGTGATTGGCAAACAAGAGCCTTCTGTGTCACAAGCAGATACTTTGGTCACAAGCCACAGCACTGCATTGCCTGGGCCATCAAGAAGTCATGAAGCGGTCTCAGATGACTACAACACATACTTGGCAGTTATGACTGCGATGACAGAAATGTCAGAGGAGTCAGATGAAGAATTAAATCAAGCCATACAAGCCAGTCTTGAAGATCAAATGTGAGTTAAAATCAGTGTTAAAGGGAGTGTGAAACATTTAATATTGATCAGTAATGTAAGATTTGAAAAAGATGTTTTGTACTCACCAACAAATCTGTGTACTGCAGTTTATATCCAATTTAGTTCATAATATATAACTATAGTTTCCATTTTGTGATAATTTCAGTGGAAAAAATTTGGTGATGTATCTAAGACTCAAGCACTCTTTCTTGAGTCTTAGATACATCACCAATTTTTTTCCACTGAAATTCTTGAACTACATTTCATTTTACAGTGGAGCTGGGTGCGCAGAAGATGTGTCAATGCCAGAACTACTCAACGACTTGGCAGCCCAAATAAATACCAATGCAACCGGCAAGTTTAACATTAATCGAGCTGCTGTTCTGGATGGGGCCATAAGAGGCTTTAAAAGGTCATCTTACAACCCTTGTCACAGAATTGGTGTAAAATTTTCAGATGATTCTGGGAATAGTGAAAAGGCCATAGATTTGGGAGGCCCAAGGAGGGAGTTCCTCAGACTAATGATGCAAGCACTCAAAGACTCATCAATGTTTGAAGGTGCAGAAGAGATACAGAATTTGGCACTCGATTCACAAGGTAAATACATTTAAGTCATAGTCACAATTGAGAGAAGATTAAACAAAATGTTTTTAAGTGCATTGTAAGTCAGAATTACATATTGCAAATTATTATAATTATGATTTTTGATGCTCACATTGTCATTTATACTTAGCCTACACTTCGAGTACTTTTAAATACTAACTTGCACTTCATGTAAAAGAGATTGCCGACCCCTGATCTACAAGATGCTCTGATCTGCACGATGTATTTTTTGCATTTAATTTGATTTCATTTGTGTAATTTAACTGTCTTAAATGAAAATGAAGAAGGGCCAAAAATAAATTAATACCGTGGTTACCATCATCTTCAAATGGGTTTAATAGCTGTTGAATGGTATTCATTACACACCTCTGTAAATTGTTCTTATCTTCCATTGCACAGTGTCTACAAAGATTTCAAGACCAACATTGATTTTGTTATAGCCAACACACAAGGATTTGGTATGCAGTAAGGAAAGCTTTTATTCAAAACAGGCACTTTGATTCTTTAATAATAGTTCTAATAGTGGAAAAAAGGCAATATGTTCATTTAGAATTGCTCAAATGTAGTAATGATCTTTAAGATGCTCTGATCTACAATATGTATTTTATTGCATTTAATTTGATTTCATTTGTGTCATTTAACTGCCTTAAAAGAAAATGAAGAAGGGACAAAAATAAATTAATACCGTGGTTACCATCATCTTCAAATGGGTTAAATAACTGTTGAATGGTATTCATGTTTATATCATTAATAAAAATGTTATTCTCTGAAATCTCCACATTATTTGTTGCTTCCAGCTGAGGTAGTGGTCCATCTGGATCAGTTCCATAACTCTCATCCACAGAAAAAATGCTAGTGATTGCAATGTTATCTGATCCTGCATGGTGGATAACACCTGTTTGCCATAGCTGAAGAGGTGTTTGTCCTCCTTGTGTTGAGAGTCCATGGTGGTTCCACTGATCTCTAAACTCTGCTGCAGCTCTCTCAATACGTGTAGGTATATATAGTGCAGGCAAAATAAGTGAAGTTCACTTAGGGAATCTAAAATCCCTTGGTCCTCCATAAAGGTGAAAAGATTGCTGTAGTGGTAAGATACCACACGATTAAGTTCAACCCAAAGCCTCTCTATCCTTTGATTGTGTATGCTACGCCCTGTAATAACACTTCTTCTGCCTATTCCTCTCCTGTTCAGCATAAATCTGGTCACCATTATATTTTCCATCCCATGGTCGCACCTTACCCTGGATGGTAAACCAAAATGTGTACTTCGTCTTGAAAAAGGCGCTGAACATTTACCGCCCTGTTGTGGTCCAAACACCTGAGATAAATGATGGTCCTACTGTAGCCATCCACACAGCCATGAAAGACCATTCGCCATCTCACCAATTTATGATTTCCTTCCAAATGCCTGCAAATAAAAATATTAATTTAGCTGTAGAAAATTAGTGTCAAATAGATAGATAGATTCATTACTGATCCCCCAGAGGGGAAATTTCTTACAATGGTAAATGGTAGCCTAGCCTACAAATAAATTGTAGCCCTACGTAGTCGTTATTGATCTTACCATAATTCGTTAGGAGATTGTATGGTGTACACTCTTCGTCTTACGGCAAAACGTCGTCAGAAGGAGCGTCCAATCGGGTCAACCACTTGTAAGCTCATTCTTACACGCCCGCGTTATGCGTAAACTTCGGGAACGCAGACTCCCAATTACATATGCTTCACTGGCGTTTGGCGTATTGTGTAAAATCTGTCTGATCATTCTGTTAAGTTCCTCGTCGGACATGACAGAGTAGGAAATTGGTTGAACTCCAAGACGATCTCTGTGGTTATAAAGCGTTCGTCGGCCAATGCCAAGACAAGTAGAAATTCTTTGCCAGTTTATGCCAAGGGCCAAGCAGTAGTCTATTGTGCAGATGAAATGTCATACAGAGGGCGACCCGGCTGATTACTTCTTATGAGTGGAGGAACCGGTGTTGTTAGGGCAGAGGACAATTCTCTTGTGTCATAGTGGTGGGACAAATTACTGAGGCACCTGTAGACTGACTCTAACAAAATAACATCTCTGTGTCTAGGCTCCTCGATGGAACTAAATACACTTAAAAATGCGCTCACAGTCCGAGTCCGTTTCATATAGGTGTGTGTGTGTGAATGTGTTTCACATGTGTCTGTATGAGCATTTCATATGTATGTGTGAGCCCATTTCACCTGTATCTGTATGAGCATTTCATATAGGTGTGTGTGTGTGAATGTGTTTCATATGTGTGTATATGAGCGTTTCACATGTGTGTGTGTGAGTTTTCAGTAGTATGGATGCATGTGTGAAAGTGTCACATGTGAATGCGTGCGTGTTTCATATGTGTTTGTGTAACAAAAATCTGAATTATTTCCTAAACGGCCCCTTATAGGAATGCAAGCTGTTGATCTCACTTCTATTTCTGCCTTTCGCCATGTCTAAAGCAGACTTTCTAAAGCATACTATCTTCTGCTGTGCTGTGCTCTGTCTCTGTAGGTCAGTCGCAGTATTGACTATGAGAGTGTTTTCAGGCATATTAAAGCCAGTGACAGTTCCTGAGGTCAGTGGTTGGAGGAGTTGTTGCATCCATGTCGGACTGGATCATAATCCGTTTCTGAAAAATCAGTGAGTTTGTGTGTATGTGTGTGTGTGTGTGTGTATGGTTAATTTTCTATTTACAGGTTTTGGGTGTGGGTGTGTTACTGAGGAAAGCAAAGCAAGAGATAAACAAAGAAATGGAGAAATACTGGCCAAGTAAATCAGACTTGATTTCTTTTTTAGCTTGCAGTCTGAAGGTACTCTCATTTGAAGAACTTCTCTACTCCATAGTAAAGAAGTCAATATATGTGGCTTTAATAGACTTTCATTAAAAGCAGAGCTGTTTCATCTAAAGTAAGTGCTAAAATACTGCGAGGCTAGTGTGCCAAACAGTCTGTTGTAGATGTAGTCAAAGGGAATCCATGTCATTTTTTCCCTGAAAGTCCTTCATTGGATGCACACAGTTTGTTCTGGATACAGATGCTAATTGCATTTTAATGTGTCATTAAAAATAAACCCATAAATCAAATGGTAGCACAGTAATTGGGGTTTAGAGACTTAGCAGCCCCTTAGGAGAAATAATCCCACTTTCAGAGGAGAGGAGGGGTTCTGAACAGTGCTGGATTTCAAGGCAAACACAGATAAATAGCCAGCTTTTCTGTCTGACCACAGTATGTTCAATGGGGTGCTATTCAGCACTGAGGCCCAGTTTATGGATTCATGGCATGATGGAAACAGCATGGAGAGGATCCAGGATCCAGGATGCTCCGTGACTGAATACAGACAATGAAAATGCTTCCACCAGGGGAGACGAGCCAGGATGCCAGGAGCTTCGAATCAAAATATGAATGCAATCTGTTAAACCAACAGGGCACATGCAGGTTAAGCTGAGCTAATTTCATAACTGTAACACAGTAACAAGTGTGTATGTGTGCATATGTTTAGGGTAGTTACATAGAAACTGAGGTTGTCAGTATAGTACATGTTGCAGTATATATTTTTGAAGGGTAGATTAGAGTAAAACCTAAATATATGCTTTCCACCAAACAAATAGTTTTTTAAATTCTACTTGAATAATCCCACATCCAATCATTCAGTATCTCATTGTGACCTCACAAAGAAAGCTGGTACTACACAACTACAACATTAAAGATGCACTAATCAATATTAGTTATATTAACTGATCAGCTCATTGTTTTGGTTTTAAAACCCTCAACTTTACTGTTTTGGTTCAGTCTCACAGCTCGCTTCAACCTTGTTTCCAGCAGGAGCAGGCGGCCATTTTCAATGAAAAAGCAAAGATAAACTGACTGTACTATATCTGCCCAGCACCAAACAGCAGACAGACAAAGTTAGCAAATAGAACATAGTGGAGCATTTAGCAGCCAAAGATATTTTTCTCAGCATATGGTGGAGACCAAAGCAAGTTAAAAGGCAAGTGAATATTTGACTTACATTTGTCAGGTGTCCAGAAACAATACTGCAATGCTAATGCAAATGCTAATGTTGCTCTGTCTGCTGGATGTGTAAATAGGCAACTGTTTGCTAACACATTAGTCATAAAACCTTTTAAGGTAATAATATGCCAATGTTGTGTTGTCAGCTTATTCTGCTGCCTCCAGCCAAAAAATCAATGAATGCATCTTTAACAGTTTGTCGGCTTGATGTAAAAACTGTCGACATCATTTGTGTTCCACAACATGCTTGACAAGACTTTTGGGAAAAAAGTTAGCATGAGTTAGCAGCAATTGCCACCATAACTAAACATACAAAGAAGAGTGCCCTTTAAAGAAAGTCATGCAGTGACTGCTTAAAGCCATTGCCAAAATAAAAACAAGAAAATTATGGATAACTGTAAAGTGCATAGAATGTATGCAGAACTTGCAGACTCTATGCATGAGTCTTCACACACAGACAAACACAATCAAACAATCCAGAATAGAGAAGAATATATTTCATCTATCACTGGAAAGGTGGAAGATAAGCTATTGAAATCTTCCCGTCAGACGTGGCTGCCCTGATCTGTTGTTTTAACAGAATTAGGAGGATCTGAGGTGGATTATTGTTGGGGCTGAACCAACACTGTGTGGGACTGCTGGGCTGTGCTTAGATGTTCCATGCATTTTACACTGTTTTCAAAGTGATGTGGCAGGGAATAAAAGGCTTTTCTGTGCACACAGGCTGAGACGTCAGGATGAGGAATGTAGCATGCTATTGAACTCTGCTGGAGACACAATGATTAAGGAAAAGGCATATTACTATTCGCCCTATGAATTGGGGATTAAATAAATTCCAAACTGATTACATTTTGGCAAGAGAAACTTTTTCGCTGAAAACTCACATTGCTTTGGTGCTGTGTAAAACTAACCTTGTTATGCAACTGTTGAGTGATTGGTCATACAGGGCTTATTTGGTGGGGCTGAAATGGAATTATAAGTAATCTGACAACTAACTTCTATTTTACACACCTGCACACTGCTGGAGATCCAACCCAAAGGATTGTGCTGCTCTCACAAACAGCTAATGGTTTTGATGTGTGTGGGTTTTTTTTTAACAACACTTCCAGGCATTGTTCAACTGACTTTGTTCAACTGATAAAACTTACTATGCTTTTGTCTCCACTAGATCAAAGACAGCCCCTGTGGATGCCTTCAGAAATAATTCTGGGAAATGTAGAACTTCACCACCTGAGGTCAAAGTACGAAATGCAAGAAGAGGGCAAGTGGACACTCAAAAAGTAAACAACAATACTTTCATTCATTCTTATTTTTACATGGAGTGTGGATACCTCACGTAATGTCGAGCATAGATTCAAGGACCTTCAACCTTACCAGAAGTCAAATTACCTAGAATTACCGAAAATACCTGTGGGGTGATCCTGGCCTTTAAAAATACTAACTATTGAAATGTTTTATATTTGGTAGTTAGTTGTGTTTAATTTGCAATTTTATGGTCTACAACTCAAATATATCATTATCAGAGTCAGTGAGTATTATTGCGAATGGTCTTGACCATATTTAACTTTTATTCATATCTATGAACACTTTGGAAATAAAACATTGATGAATCGGGAAAAAGTTCTTAATTTGTTTGTACGCACAAATGAATGATGATTATTCAAAAATATTCTATAATATCTGTGTTGTTTAGATTGATGTTTGTAATGTTTCTTGTTATGTCACAGCCAACGACTGTTAAGCAGTGGAATAGCATGAACCCATTAACAAGATATTGTATTGTGTCACCTGCTTGCACACTTATATGTGCATCCTTGTAGAACACAATATACTTATCACACAATATACTCATCAAAACATTGCTCCATAGCACAACTAGAGGTGAAAAAGTGCACATGGTACTTAACTATGTTACTCTGTTATGACCTGCTCATTTGAGCATTTAAAATGGCACAATTTTGGAGCAAAATGTATTCATGCTTGGTTTACAGACAGTTGGGAGACAAGAGTTGATCTTGAATTAACTGTGTTATCTTATTATCCGGCTACTGTGACTTGCTAGTGCTAGCATGTTTCAAGCTACCACTAGTAGGCCTATGTTCCTGGTTAGCTAGCAGTCTTGCCAGCTACGATAGGAGTAGTTACTAGCTGTGGTTAAATGGACAATATTTCTTCAACCTGATTGAAATAATTCTGATTAGAACTGTTTACATGGACGCTATATAAAGGGATCAGATGTGCGTTTACATGCCCGAAGCATTTAATCAGAATATAACTCTTTTGACATGCATACAGTGGTTCCGCCTGCTGTGAAGCATCTTATCTGCTGGAAATATAACGGAAGAAGAAGAACCTGGGGTTTTTTTTGTGTGTGTTTTTTTTTTGTGGCTTTGTTCATTTGAGTAACTCGTTGTTTCGAGCCTTTCGGCCATTGAGGCGTTCATCAATCCTTAAATGTTTTAAGGTCTTCAACAAAAATCAGCCACAAAGCAGGGCTGTTATTCTGATTATTAGTGGAATATTAGGGTCCATGTAAACGCAGCTACTGTGTCGCCAAGCCTCCAGAACCACCAATTTGGTGAGAACATGCAGATACACTTTGCTGTGCCACTTGTGGCCTGGGCTTTAGACACACGCATTACACTTTATATTGTTATTAGCCTTTTTTTTTTCTAATTCTGCTTACACACAAAGATAATAGAATTCATGTTTGTTAAAAGCTGCCTTTAAGATATTTATGATGCAGTGTTGGGTATATATTAATTTATTCTCGTAACCGATGCATGATAACAACAGTGAATGTTTGCATGTTGCTGCTTTTTGTGCCATCTACCCCCTGCTGTGTGGGTAGATGGCTGGCATTTTTGCCCTGTATTTGCAGTATGAGCACACTTAGTGCCATCTTGAAATAGACTAAGAGTTGATAGTGGTCGTAGAGTGTGTTAATACGTTCCACAATAAGGCCTGTAAATTAGAATTAAATGTTGCTTTAACAGCATATATATGGATTTTGGAACAAAAGTGATCCAACAGAAGCAGGAAATAATGAGATTACACTGGAGTTTTAGTTCACCAGTCCATTCCATTACTAAGTATCATTTGAAGCAGGTGTTCAGTGTTGTGTAGCAGATGACACTGTGAAATAACCTTCCTAACCCTCACTGTGACTGTCTGGAAGAGAATGAAGCCATATAGGTAATGTGGGTCTTTTAATTTGTGACATTATTTTGTTGCCAGTGGTGTTAAGATTATTTTTAACAATAGGATATAACCTTAATGAAGAGCATTTTAGGGTAATGTAATGTTCAATAATTGGAAAATTTATGGAGGGTGGATTAGTGAAAAGTAGTGGTCCGTAAAAGAAAATCAGCCAAATTATGTCTATGAGAGGAAATAAAGATGGAATAATTCACACAGACAGACCCTTAATGTCTGTGTCTCTATGTAATTTCCTCTCTTCTCCACTCATTTATGTAAAATTCAAGCAAGAGCAAAAACGACTGGAAGAAGCTAGCAGTGTAGTGGGAAGAGACAATGTGTGTTTTAAAATTCTAGTCATTTTTGTTGTCATCCCATAGCAATGTGTCACTGTCAAATGCTTTATCTGTCAGCTGCACTCTTGCCCATAGACAGCCCTGGGCCTTGTGGGAGACTTTATGGTGGCTTTTTCCCCACGTCTGCCTGTGGCAGGTGTGGAGTCATCACAACTCTATTAGCTTCACCACAGCAGTAAAAACACATTAACCTGCTTCTCTGAGAGCTGCGCTCATTACCCTGCTGGGTCTCTGAGGAGCTCTGTAGACTGGGACGGGACGTCTACTAATGGAGGCTGGCCAATACCTATGTGTACATGCAGGGTCATACCAAAGCCCATGAAAACCTGACCTGACCCACAGTCCACAATCCAAAAGGTTAATTTATAATTGTCTCAGGTTTGTATAAATACAAACATACATTTTCATTCAACCTGAAAGGAACACAAAAAAAAACACAAAAAAACAACAACAACTCAGGCTCCATTTTTAATCAGCCAGTCAACAAACAAATTTTAAATTACAAATTAAATCACTGACTTGTATGATGCCTGATGCCTTGCATGATGACAACCATAGAGGTTGCCAGTTAATTAGGGTCTCATTTTTGTAGTTTTGTCCATCATTTCTATGAGGTATATACAATTTTATTCACTAAAGTAATTTCTAAGATCTACTGCAGGAACATGGCAACATCACTACAACAAAGTCCAACGGACCAAGATTCATTCAGACCATAGGTGGATTACTAAATATGCCTGCCGAGCACAGGCCCAGGGTCGCAAAGAGTCAGAGGGGCCCTAAGCAAGAGCCTCTGTTTGAAGTGACTGTTATAAGATCTCCTCACTGGAAAGACACAGGGTGGGGAAGTCCAAATTACGTTTTCTTTCTTTATTTATTTTTTACCATGATCTTTTAAGTACCTGCTGATTTTTGTTCCGGCGCTGCTGTGAGCGGCAGCCTGTTGCAGCAGCTCCCGTTCGCGGTTTGAGTTTCTTTGAGTTTACTAGTTTGCTAGTGAAGTATACTCGTTCTTTTTTTGCAATATATCTGTATGTATTTGCTATGTATTTTTAGTACTTGTTATATTGCTACTTTTTGGCGTTTTTGGGACATTTTTGTTTATCCTTTATGGAAACAAGACCGCTGATGCCCTTAGAGACCGCGTCCGTAGTTACCGCCGGCAGCCATGGTGACTCCATTGTTTACACCAGGGATCAGCTGTTGGCTCTCCGCCACACAGCGGTGCTACCACCCGCGGAGAGACCTGATGTGCCCCGCGAGCTGAGGAGGAGGAGACGGGGAAGCCGAGCGGGGGCTCAGCGCCGCGCCAGGAGAAGACGTTATACACCCGTCCTCCCATCGATCATCATGGGGAATGTAAGATCTATCACCAACAAGATGGACGAGCTGGCGGCGCTGACCCGACATCAGAGGGAATACCGGGAGTGTAGCATCATGCTATTCACGGAGACTTGGCTAACCGCGCTAACTCCGGATACGGACGTTTCGGTAAATGGCTTCCAACTTTTTCGGGCGGACAGGACGAAGGAGAGCGGTAAGAGGAAGGGAGGAGGGCTGGCAGTGCTTGTTAATGACAGATGGTGTAACCCTGGGCACATCACTGGGAGTTTTTCCTTGCCACTGTCGCATAGTGCTTGCTCATGGTGGGAACTGTTGGGTCTCTGTAAATATAAAGAATCGGTCTAGACTTGCTCTATTCGAAAAAGTGCCCTGAGATAACTTTGTTATGATATGGCGCTATATAAATAAAAACTGAATATGAAAAAACTGAATCACTGTTAAAGAGCAAACCTGCGACAAGAACATTGAACTGCTAGCTGTTAGCATGAGGCCAAACTATCTACCGAGGGAATTCTCGCATGCCATCGTGATGGTAGCTTACAATCCCCCCTCTGCTAACGCTGAGGCAGCCTGTGATGTCCTGCTCTCAGCAGTAAGCAGGCTGCAGACACAACACCCAGATGCCCTCCTCGTCATCTCTGGTGATTTTAATCATGCCCTTCCGTCCTCCTCTCTACCCACATTCTCTCAGTATGTTACGTGCCATACCAGAGACAACAGAATACTGGACTTATGTTATGCCAACACCAAGGATGCATACATCTCATTGAGTCTCTTGAGTAACTGATCACAACCTTGTGCATCGCAGGCCTGTCTACAGACCTCTTGTGCGCAGGCTGCCTGCTGTCCCACGCACAGTGAAGAAGTGGTCTAACGGAGCAGAGGAGGCTTTAAAGGACTGTTTTGACACTACTGTATGGGACATTTTTACTGACGCTCATGGGGAGGATATTGACAACCTCACAGACTGTCTGACAGACTACATAAACTTCTGTGTGGAAAACACCATCCCCACTAGGACTGTACGTTGTTTCGCCAACAATAAACCCTGGATCACTCCTGATATTAAGGCTCTCCTCAAGGAAAAGAAGAGAGCTTTTGTATCGGGTAACAAGGAGGAGTTAAAGAGTGTCCAGCGAGAGCTGAGGAGGAGGATCGGGGAAGGGAAAACAGCTCCAGGAGGAAGTTGGAGAGTCAACTGCAGAAAAATAACACCAGAGGAGTTTGGAAGGGCCTTAAAACCATCTCGGGCCATATGGACTCCAAGCCCCGGCCTGCGGGGGATCAGAAGTGGGCAAATGACCTGAACGTATTCTTCAACAGATTCGATCAGGCATCTACCCCTCCCCCTGCCTCGTCTCCTCTGCAACCATCATTACCATCTACCCTCCCTGGCTGCAGCCCCCCCCCCCCCCCCCTCTCCCTCATCTCACCACTCCCCACAGCCCTCAGCTTACAGCCACTTAACACACCCACACCACAGCCTGGGCTGGGCCCATCTCCCCATTTCACACCCGCAAACACCCCCCATTCAGCCCCCATGCCCCCTACAAGCTCAACCGGGCTGTTCCTCTCAACATCCCAGGTGAGAAACAAACTGAGGAAGATAAGGGTGAGGAAGGCGGCGGGCCCAGACGGCATCAGCTCCAGACTTCTGAAGTCCTGTGCGGACCAGCTGTGTGGGATTGTTGAGCACCTGTTCAACCTGAGTCTGAAGCTGGGGAGGGTGCCAAAACTGTGGAAAACATCGTGTCTGGTTCCTGTGCCGAAGACCCCACACCCCAAGGACCTCAATGGCTATAGGCCAGTGGCATTGACCTCTCACCTGATGAAGACCCTGGAGAAACTGGTCCTTGTCCACCTGCGTCCGCTGGTGAGCCCATGTATGGACCCTCTGCAGTTTGCCTACCAACCCGGCATTGGGGTGGATGACGCTGTCATTTACCTACTTCACACATCCCTCTCTCACCTAGAAAAGGCTGGAAACACTGTGAGGATCATGTTTAGTACAACTCCCGGTAATCTACACTTGACTGTCAGTGTGCAGACTATTTGCTACTATACTTCATCTGCTGCTGTGCATTATCTTCATGCATATATTTTATTCATGATGTTATCTACTTCATATGTTGCTGTGAAATATTTTCATGTACATGTATATTATATTTGTGCAATATTTTTATCTTATCTATTTGTTCATACTTACAACTGCACTCAGTCACTCTATTATTTATTTCTGTCTATACTGTGTACAGGACTATTTTTCTATTTTTCTATTTATTTTTATTGTATTTCTATATATGACATTTTTGCTGGCTGCTGTAACGCTGAAAATTTCCCTGCTGTGGGACAATAAAGGCTTATCTTATCTAATTTTAATTTTTAATACACTTTTGTTCATTTTCCCTAATACAGCTCAAGTTGGAGCTGTGAAATGCACCATGAACCTTTTCAAAACGGAATCCCTTCTTCTTTGTGTCTGTTCAGGCTCAACTCCAGTTGGTATCGGGTCCATTCAGACCCAAAACTGGATGAGGCCCATCCTAGATAAGTCACAAGTAGTATGTTGGACCTCTGAAGGCCTCTGGTATCATACACTCAGCTGGTGTTAGAGTTTGTTCACACTCTACTCTGAGGCTTGCAAGACTGCCTTAGAAAACACTCTCCTCAACAGTGCCATCTTTCAACAAAAGACAAGCATAATAGGTAGCCACATACCACACTCTGCTCTCTCTGCAGGCATTTCCATCTGCACCCTGATAAAGAGGCCTATTGTGCTCTTGTCGGGTGGGGTGGAGGCCTGACTGGCTCACCGCAGGGGTTTGTCCACCTCCCTTGCTGTCCTCACTAATCCTGGTCTTGACAACTGGTGAAGGGACCAATAAGAAGATGCCTGGCAGGTCCTCCAAATCCAACCAGGTCAGGGATAATTAGCCTGCAGATTTCTCTTTCTATTCACTGTGTGAACATGTCTGAGAACAGGCCAGCAGTGGGAGACACATTTGATGGGTCTCAATGGATTTATGGAGGGGCAGAATGGTGAGGGTCAGCTTCTTGTGACACAGCCTCCAGGCCTTTCCAGGAGATCAAAATGTAGCCCCTTCTTTTTCTTCTTTTTTCATGAGAATCTTGTGTGTCTACCTGGATACTTGGCAATGATTAAAAGCTCTGCAGCTCTGTCAAGCAAGACCGCATTCTATCAAAATTCAGTTTAACCACCATCCATTCTCAGTTATGTTTGGTTAATGTGTTGTTTCATCATCAATTGTTTTTGAAAATGTTTAGCCTGAAAGGGAGCCAACAAGTACAACTTTTTCATGTTAGTTTAGTTTTGAGTGAACTAAGACAGTCTAGAATCAAAGGCAGTCATCACTAAAAAGTTTTTTCCTCTCATCTTCTTCTCAACAGCCCTGAGGAACAGAAAGGAATCTGCAAAACAATCATCATCAACACTTTCAATCATGCTGAAAGTCACCATCAGTGTATGAAGTTTGCTCTGTTGCCATGGAGATGGATCTATTAAGCATGAAAGCTGATTCTTGACAAATAGCAGTTTGCCAAAGTTCCAACTCAAGGTCCACATACTAGCTTTCCCCCAGGCTTTTAACCTCCAGTGGTTCCACTTCAACTTAAATTTTAACTACTTTTAAAACTTACACGTCAACTGACACTTCAGCTGCTTTCATCTCTTACTCTTTAACTGACAATTCAATTGCTTTCAGTGGTTACACGTACACTGATATTTAAACTGCCTCCACCTCTTACTTTTCAACTGCTTTCATCTCTCACTCTTGAACAAAAAATCCAACTGCTTTCAGTGGCTGTACGTACACTGACATTTCAACTGCTTTCGACCCTTAGTCTTCAACTGAAATTTCACCTGCTTTCATCTCTCACTCTTCACTGGAATTCTGTCTTGGCCAGGTCTCCCTATATATATATTTCAGCTGCTTTCTCTGCTTTCTCTCTCATTCTTTAACTGACATTTCAACTGCTTTTATGTCTTATTCTTGAACAGATATTTCGACTGCTTTTCATCACTTACTCTTCAACTGACAATTCAGCTGCTTCAGCACTTACATGTCAATTGACAGGACCACTGCTCTCTCATTCTTAAACTGTGAGGTTTTTTTTGTCAATTACACTTCAAGTGACACTCCCACTTCATTCAGTGCTTACAATTAATCACAAACTTCAATGTCTTTCAGCACTTCCACTTTAACTGCTATTCCAGCTTTTTCACTATTTGTATTTTAACTGCCACATCAACTTTCATAATTTCAACTAATTTAAATGTTTCAACTGCAAATTTTCTGCAATGAGCACACATCAATTTTCCTCAGAAAATGTTGCGTTTTCTAGTTTTACAAGTCATCCTTATTAGAAACACTGATAATTATTCTAACACAAAGTGCAATACTCACTCGTAATTTTGCTCTCTGACAATGTGTCCACAGTTGGTGATTCAGGAGCTCTGTGTAGGCAAGCAGCACTAAGAGGAAGGTTACTGAAGCCACATTACCACCATTGATATTACCCAACTCCGAGCCCCTTACTTCATTCCCCACCCATTCAAGAATCACATTAAGGTTGCGGAGAGCTGTTTTATTGCTTTTAGCTTTTCAATTAGGCTGGATAATTTGTGTCCACCTCCTTTAGATTAGATTTTAAATGAGAAACATGTTGTGCCATTAATTATCACAATTCTTATTTTGTGGACAAAGTTCTTTAACACCCAGCTGAAAAGAAGAGTAAAGAAAAGAAAGGGGAAGAAAAAGATGGAGAGAAAAAAATGCAAATGTGATGAACAGCACTGGGGACTGCTGGGTAGTGGACAAGCTAAGTGATTAGCTCAGTAATAGTGAGAAGGGCTATGACAATGACGGCCCTTCAAAGAGCGCCCTGCCTTGCCTGGCAGTGCGTCCGTCAGACTACCTGACACCCTGATGTTTTCCATGCTGCTCTGAGATGTCTGTGTGTGTCTGTGGTTCTGACCTGAGGGGATGTTGGTGAGCTGCAGAAGATGTTTGTTCCTTTGTCCAGTACCCAAGCACCCCTCCTTCCCACCCAGCTGAGGAGCAAACACTTCACTCCTAGTCAGCTTTAAAAGTGGGTCAGGCCTCTGTGTAGCTCCTGCCGCTGCTGCGGTTTGTCTACAGCACTGCTGTTGCCTCTGGAATCTGTGTATAGCAGGACGTGCTTCTGCAGCAAGATAGTTGTGAGATACTGCAGCAGGCTCAGGGCTGTTCATATATATATATATATATATATATATATATATATATATATATATATACACACACACGTTTTTGTACAATTTTGGGAAAAACAAATCATCAGAAAATTGAGCTGAAAATATGTAATAAAATCTAGAGAATATGAATAAGAGTTTGAGAATACTGACTGAAACCTGAGAATATAGAATTAAAGTGGATTGAATGAAATTATTATTATTATTAACCATTATTAACCACTATTTCTGCCATTTGGAGAAACAGTCGACCAATCAGAGCTCTGTAGGTTGAAATAAAAGTGTGGAAGTCATCTTTCTTCACAGCTACCTAGCTACATGCATTAAGAATTACGTCAGAAAAATGGCCTCAGAAACAACAATTGTGGATGAGATGGACGAAGCTGTACAGGTTTCTGCAAATCAATCTACAGAAATAACAACATTGGCATATTTCTTCAATTGTCATGAAAAACATTAAGTGCTTCTAGCAATCGCTAACAGAGCTTCCATGTTGACTGAATGAAATTATGATAGATGGATATGTCACTTGCTACTGATTGGTTAGGCCCTCAGTAGTCAGTGACAACCATAGTTCCCCCTTGCAAATTACCCATTTATATCAATGAGAGTAGAGTAAATATTAGAAACACCTCTCAGTATAACAATTCAACAGCTCCACAAACTACATCCTCCAAAATGACGATAAAGTTGAGTGTGGGCTGGATTAACCCGCTAGGGGGCCCCAGTGCAGAAGTGAGCTCTGGGCCCCTATTGAGCCCCCATTCTTCCCATAATGTTTATGTCCTGTTGCCTTTAAAGGAATTTGACATTTTTGGGTAATACGCTTATTTGCTTTCTTGCCTCTAAAATGTAGGTAATGTGATGAGAAGTGCGCCAATTCATTGCTAATAATGACCATGACATGCAGTTGAATACTCTAGGAAAAGGTTGTTGACCTTGAGTGAAGATTATTTTGTCAAACTTAGAACTTTCTACTCAAATCTCTCTGTTTCTACAAAAACTGAACATTATGTCTGTCAAGAAGGTAGGATTTTCAATTTATTTGTTCTCAATCTTTTATTATAGTACACTACATAGTATTGTGCATACCATTTGTTGTCTCTTTCTTTTCTTTAAAACATTTTGAGTCACAAAACTACTTTATTAACCTTGTACAACCTGCTTTGGTGATGCTGAACTTTATTTAAGTCTACCAGTAAAGTAAATTTGAGTTTGAATTTGAGAGTGAGAGGAGGTACATACATGTATGTATATGTACAGTATATGTCTACATGTATGTGTATGCTGTCACATATCTACAATGCTGTGTGCATGGAGCTCCTCTGGAATCCCGGGCTGCTTAACATGTGATAATAATCCTGCCGTCTGAATTTAAATCAGATTACTGCTCTCTCGGGACAGCCGGCATATGTCTCTCACATTAAAAAGCACTTCTTCTAGAAGCTGCTTCCTGCTGCAGGAGGAGAGCTTCTGTGAAGTAGTGAGGCAGGAGCTTATAAAAGAGGCAGAAGTCTGTTAGCTCCGAGGTGTTTTTACCCGCCTCTGAGGAAGTGACTCATGCATGTTTTGGTTTAACAGGCAGATGTGATGATAAGCCTCACGAGTCAGAGGTGGCTGACAGTATGTGGCACGCACATGCTGACCACCTCAGAATGAATGGTTTGTAATGTGAATATAATACATTCAAGAGCACACTTATTGCAGCACTTATTTGTTCTGCTTGATTGCATATTCGACTTAAAGTGCATTATAGTAAATCTTTCGTGGCATGTTCAGTTATTTTTAATGAATTTAACTTTGTTCACAAACCATGTATTAGAAGAGCTAAACCTCCTCTTTGAATTAGATTATAGACCATTATTATACTGTATTATTATATTAGCTATTCTAATTTCCTAACAGAGGAGGCTCTGTTTTAGAAGTGGTGCGGTGCGGCAGTCTCAAAAGAAAACACACCCTCAGGGTTTTTTATTTCACATCTCTGCAATACAGCACACTGACCTAATTGTAACCTGTTTTCCACACAGAGCTTTTTGAACATTCCCTCTATCATCTTTTGAAGTTGTAGCCATAAAAAGCTGTTAAGATGATATATTCAGATAAGCAAATATTTATGCAGAAACCAGAATGGCAATATGTAATGAAAGTCTTACACTTTTACACTTTGTCCTGGTTTATACCTACAGGTATATGCTAACCACGTTATCTTCATTATCATACTTTTTCAATCTGTTTGAAGATTTTTTAAATCTATTTAAAATTATTAATTTAGCTTGATTAGCTAGTCCTTACACACACAACAGTGTTTACCTTGCAGTTAACACTATCATGTCATATATTTTATAACAAAGGCAACTGAATGTGGTCTAATAAAAATTATAATAAAGCCTAGGGTATTTCAGAAAAGTGTGTGATTTGGGTCAGCAAGCATGGATGTGAATCCCGTCAGAGTGAATGCTCAGATCAATTAGAGGGTGACACAGGAGTGGATTTTCACTCCTGTCCCATCCAACTCCCACAAAATACTCCTGTACTGTCCCAATCCCATGACAGAGTAAAAATAAATTCCTGTCCTGCACCAATCCTAGAAGAATGAGTCCTGTCCCATCCTGTTCCTGTGTTGTGTTTATTTTTTGCATTTTGCTTCACAACTTCACAAGTGGGTCTGAAGTGTGCCACTCTTCCCCGAGTCATTGGTGTATTTGATAACTACTTTACACGTCTTACAAACAGCGTACCGAGTTTAAATACCATCACTCTCGACTCTTAGGAACTTGTTTAAAACTTCAGACATGCCTGAGAGGTCTGTCAATGTGATACACGGATCATTGTTCTTTACTCTGCGTCTGTCTTCTCCGAATCTGTTATCTGGTATTTGAATTTTGGTGGTTGTCATTCACTGTTCAGGTGGCTGCAACCAACCAGCAACCAGCCACCAGAGCAGATGGGAGAGAATAAAAAAGAATTAACTAGCAATATTTTCAAAATAAAGAAAATAGCGTTTATTCATGTTAGAACTGCATATTTATATATAAAACTGACCTATTGTCCATCCGGAAATACGATAATCTATATATCTAGCTTTTTCATAGATGTCCTTTGGTGTCAGACATGAATGTCCTCCTTGATAATTCTGCGGCTGTCCACTGAGTCCTGGTTGATGACCTTTGAAAGGTCTTCAAAGAGGATGCTGTGACTGGTTTTGGTTTTGTGTTCACAGACAGCTGCTGTTGTCTGTTTCTGGTGTTCATTCAGTCTTTTGTCCAGGGTCCTTGCTGTTTCTCTGATGTAGTGTTTCCCACAGCTGTCACGTGTGATGTCATGACGAGGTCATGCACAATGGCAGTCTTCCTCTTAGAGGGAGTCCTGTCTTTAGGGTGTACCAGCAGAGATCTTAAGGTGTTAAATGGTTTGTGGTAAGTGATTACTCCCTGTGAGACTTGAAGACTTGAAGGCTGGATGTTCTTACCTTTTCTCTCTCTATCCTCCTCCTCACTGATAAGATGTTTTGCCCCGTGGGTAAGGGTTAACCTGATGTTAGCTTTTACTTTTTCAGTCAGTTTATTATAAGTTTACCTTGTTGAGCATCTGTGAGCTGACATTGTATGAGATAAGTCATAAAATGTGATGAAATCAGTAATAAACAGTCTTGTCCAGTTTATTCGAATGTGTACGGCCGTGTGTAATGCCACTGCGCTCACTTCTCAAATCCGAGGCAGCAGATTTATCAACATATGTGTCCTGCTGCCTTTAGGTGGCTGCATGGATTTAGTGAACTGAAGGAGAAGCTTTTCATACAGTATAAAGCAGCTGTGGGCAGCAGTCGTACCAGCACAAAAATCATTTGTTTGATCCGGAGGAACACTTCAGCCAAAGTGGGTAAAGGGGCAGCAGCTCGAAACTTTAGCCACTATGGTTGAATGCAAATGTCTGGACCTCACTGGACTTGCAGGCACGTTCACACTTTCTGTGGACTTCCAGAAAGTCTTCACCAGACCCATGGCTCTGTTATGAAGCTTAGCATTTAGGAAGACTATCTATGCTCTCATTCATTCACATGTTCTCTCGCCCTATTTCCTGCTTCCAACTCATTCAGCTGATTATGGGCATTCACTCTTTCCGTTTAACCAACCAGATTTTGCCACAACCTCCATGAGCCAATCGTATCGTTGCTGTTGGTGTGGCCCTCCTCCACCCCATTCATCTCCAATTCAACCAGGAGAGACTTCAGCATGAGTGAACAAATATTTATTGACACATGCATAATAAAGATGAGAAATGTGAAGAGTCTTTGGCGATTAGACCCCCATCATGACATCATCACATTTTAAGGGGGATAGAGAAGCCGTGAGCAGTATAGGACACCCCCTCGATGGAGTCTAGACACCGGTGGTGGTGGTGGAAGGATGCTGAAGATTTGGATCTGATGAGGAGTGGACTTCTGATGAGCTCAACCCAGAGCTGCAGGTGAATGGGGTGGAGGAGGTTCGCAACGAATCTGCACTGAAATGACAGCTGACAGCAAGTGAGAGGAGAACAGATTTAAAGTTTGACAGCAACAACATGATTGGCAGATGGAAATCGTGGCTAAATCTGGTTGGATAAGTGAGAGAGAAAACGCCCATAATCAGCTAATTGGGGGGGGGGGATGGATGAGGCACAAAGATAGTCTTCCTGATTTAACTAATTTCTCATCACATCTGGCTCCCAGGGCTCCTTACTCATCTAAGTCCCGCCCCACATCACATCCATCCAGATCTTTAGCCATTCTCTTCATCCCTTCATCATCACCACCAGTGTCTAGACTCCATCGGGGAGATGTCAAGACTGTCAACTCATGGCATGCCCACTCTTCAAATATCTTAATTTTATTGTACACCAATGTTAATACATTCACTCATCACTCTTAACTAAAGCCTTGTTCAGACTGCCAGCCCAAATCCACGTTTTGGCATATCCAGATTTTATCCAGACTGATTTAAGAAAGTCTGGACAGCAAAAAAAAACAAAAAACACATGAAATGTGATTTTTGCAAATCAGATCCAAGCCACATTTAGAGGTGGTTTGAAATGTGATTATAATCAGATGTCCAGACACTCTGTCGGTTCAAATCAGATTTCAAAGTGTCTTTTGTGTCCTTCACAACATGACACACAACAACAACAATGTCAAATCCAGAGTTTGTCTGGTGCAATGGAGGAATTCTGCACCTCAACTTGACAGCACAATTGTTTGGAGGGCGAAATGATGGATCTCCATTTCTTATGGATCTGCGTTGGAAAGCCGCATTACCAGCTTACGTAGTTACTGACGCCTAAATCGTTACCACAGCAACCTATGCAGATAGGATGGTGATGTCTGGACACACAAATCCGATCTGATCACTCAGACAGTGCGGACAGATCTGATTTGAGAAACAATTCTGATTTGCCTGCAGTCTGAACAAAGCCTAAGTCTCTCCTGATTGAAATACTATGTCAAGCAGCAAACCTTGCATGTGTTACATAAATTGTCACTGTCAATACCAGAAAGAACTCTTATATCAAAATAATTTGAAATTGGCTACAGGGTCAAGAGCTTACATTCATGTCCATGAGTGATGTTCTGTGCCCGTTGTTATGTAACACATTTTATCCCGTAGTGGCTGGGCCTTTGCAGAGCTGACGTGATGGTGAGCACTTTTGTGCCCTGTGAGTGAAGAGAAGGGTGAGATATTTGTTCAAACTGACCACAAAGACGGCTGGCCATACCACTAGCTTTAGAGACATTAGGCCAATTGAATCTGAGAGACAGTTTAACGGCACCCTCTCCTCCCATCAAGAGCTCAAGCTATTTAATCCATGTTTTGCAGCTTTTGTAATTCAGCCTCCACTCAAACACCCCAAGATACTTGTAATTACTGACAATAATTGAGTTTGTGTCGATGTGAAACACAGCTTGGGCTGGACGGGACTAGGAGGAGAGTGCATTTGTTGTGCTCGTTTGGCAGAATGACAGTGATCCGAAGCTGCAAAGACAACAAGCGCGGCACCTATTTAAATGTTTGGTGAAATGAAATGAAATGTGACACAATGAGAGGAAAGGGGAGTGGACCCCACAGCCTCATCCGGGGTGCTTGTAATTAACTTGTGTGTGACAGAAACACAATTAATACACAACAGTGTTTATGACAGCTGCGCTAACGTCGCAGTGCCACGTTTCCATCAGTCTGCAGGGCTCATTGTTTCACCTGTCTGCCTCTGATTGGAAAAATTTACCTTAGAACATTCTCCGATGGCAAACTGTGTACTGTGTTATTTGAATGCACTAGAGTAATATTTGTCAGCAAGATAGAGTTTGCAGGAGAATTGCTGCATAAAGCATCATTTTTTTAATTTCCTAAAGCAACAGAAGATTGGAGATTAGGTAGTATTTGATCAAACGATTGCTGGTGTGGTTCCCCAGGATCACAATCTGGAGTTCTCCCTTATAACAAGACAATAAGACTCCAACTGCTCCGGTGAAAACTGCAAAGTAGGGAAACTTATAGCAGGCAGCTCCCTGGTGTAATTGTGTACTACAAAGTGGGAGAGAACAAAAGCAGAACATTCTGCTCAGCAGACCTAGCTCGTGTAAATACAGGTAAAAAAAATCACAGCAGCATTGGACTGCTGTATCTGGCTTTGTCATTGTTTACACCTACATTTACAATCTGTTTGAGAGGCTCTGCTCCGCTGCAACACCGACATCTCTTGGATCGCTGCCTAGACTACAAGTATAGAGAGTGGCAGTGCTCAGGGAGCGTAGTGCAGCTGAGTCTGCGGGGAACGCAGTCAGGGCCGCGGGTCAATGCTTTGGCTGACCAATGCGCCGGTCCTGGTGTCCTCTAGAGTCGTCCAGCTGTGTAAAGCTTGCGCCAGAGCAAGACTGCCAGCAGCCAGGCCAAATCACACACATGTAACCACGGCAATGTCCTTCCACCGGTTGAGGTCAGTGTATTTATTTTCAGGCTTTGTCACGGCCAGTTTCTTTTGCCATGTGACTGTGTGATGTTGTGTTGCAAATGGCCTCCTCTGGAACCATCTGCTTGGCCTCAGACAGCTGGACGAGGGACCCAGCATCAGGCTGCTAGGACTCCTGACCTCTGCAGACTTTAGGGAGACCAAAAGCAAATCACGAGGGAAACTTGGAAGTCAGTTCACACCAGGAATGGATTCCATGGTCTGGCTACAGCATACATTTGTAAGCTTTTGTGCCCATACATTCCACCTGTTACGTGTCATTCTGTGTTGTTGTTGTTGTTTGTGTCTGTTCTGTGTTCTAGGTGCAGCTCCCTGGCACCTAACAGAACACACCTGTGTGAAGTTGTGGGCTGACTCTATATACTGTAAGTGGCTCCTTGCTGCCCTCACTCTCTCACTCCCTGGCACAAGACCAATCTCCTTTGTTTTGTTCTCCTAATTTACTTTGTTTGTTCTGTTACAATAATCTGTTATTTTTGCAGTTAACCTGGTGTGGTGTCCCTCCTTATGTTGCGGCCTTCGAGCCGGTCGTAACACACCCCACACACAACCTTACATCCTGCAACAAAACTACTAGTAATACCCCACTCTAGCTATCGTTTGTTTGGTCTCAGGCCCCCAAACCCTGAAACACTCTCCCTGTTGAAATTAGCCTTAGTTACTTCCTTTAACATTTTTTAATAAACATGCATTTCTGCTTTAAGTGGCATTCCTGTGACCTGTCTGTTTCTACTTCATTTGATTAATTCGGTAAGTCTTTATGGATCGAACCACTTTGTACTTTCCAAATTATTTTCTTGTTGTTCTATGTTATTGTTATGGCATGGGGGTTTTTTTTGAGAAGCACTTTGTAACTTTGTTGCATTATACAAATTAAGGTTATTTTTATATGACCTAAAAAGGCAGTGATACATTTAAAGTAACAAACAGCAAAACAAATGTATACAAATTACCAACATAAGATGAAAAAGACAAAAACATAAACAAAGTAAAACATAACCAAGCTTAGAACAAGCATTATAAAGAGGGTTAAGCTACTTACACAGTTGAGCTGCATGCTTTGTTTCCATATATTTAAGAGACATGCAATATAATACAAGAGACCTGTGTAATTTTTACCAAAAGGTTTCCTTTGGGTATGATCTAATGTTATATTTTATATTATTTTATATATTATCTCATAATTATGACATGCTAAGTTATCATTTAGAAATTAGAAAGTTACTAAATTCTAAAATAAAAGGTCAATTTGTAGTTGTATTAATGATAAACACAGTATCGCATAATATTGGATTGTTACTAAGTTACAATGTTGAGTATAATTTAATTTTTTTAAATTTATATAATTTTGATTTGGTGTACTTTTATTGAATCATTCTTATTTCTTTTATTTATACAGTATTTATTTTCTGGTGGGAATGGGTTGCTTTAGATCAGTGGTTCCCAACCTTTTTTGTCCAACAAACCCCCACAGCCCTGTCAGATGGGACTAAGTACACCTTAATAATACCCCTTTGATAGAAGGGATGGCTTTAGGGTATTGTTCATTGGTATTTTTAGTAGTAGTAGTTAGCCAGGTTTGCATTTGTACTACTACCATTTGGAGTGACCGAAACTGGTTGTTTCAACCATTTGCAGTATCTTTACTTTTAGCTGACAGCATGCTATTTCCTAAATTTCCACATGTATCTCCCCCAGCACACTTCCTCAATTGGCAAACCTTTGAGATCCCTCTGTGTGATCCTTGAGGGCCAAGAAGTCTTTGGGCCTGTCATATTTAGTCCACATCCCATGGGGCCTGATATTTTTGCCATGTGCTTCCTCGGTGTAAGGTATTAATCCTCATTAGGCTGTGGTGAAGTGCTCCGAGGTCTTTGAACCTGGGGGATGCCTTCTGTTTTCAGAGTTGAGAAGAGCAGCCCAGTTCTGTCCAGGGAGAGCTGTCACCCAAGAGGAGACCAGACCAGACTGGAAACATGCTGTTTCCACTGAGGATGTGTTATCTGTTGTACTGTGCTTTTTTCTGTTCAAATGGCGATTTAGTCTACCTATGCCATTATCAATGTTCATGTTGCATAATTTGGCACTATGGCACATGCACACTGATGTGTTAGTTGCCATTCAGCCTGACTTCACAGAAAATTTGTTGCTATTTGCGTGAAAAAATGTAATGTTTTTCATCTGAAATGCATAAGATATCTAAACTGTGTGAACCATGCTTGCGTTTTACACTAAATCTAAATCCTAACACTAAATCCTATTTAAATGTGTCGTTTTATATTGCCTTGTGTTTCTTTTCTTAATGCATTTTGTGTCTTATGTAAAGCACTCTGAATGCCTTGTGGTTTTGAAGGCCCTGATGAACAATGTCGTACTAACATTAGGGGCATCAGATCAGAAAACGCTCTAAGAATAGTTCTTGTAACCAATCATAGTTACATAGGTCACTGGAAGGCAATGACTAATGACCGATTTGTCGTTTAGGTATAAGAACTTGTTGGCCAAAACCTTAGGGGTTCACTAAAACTGAAACAAGCTAATTTGTACAACATGTTTTCCAGCCACATCTAAAGGCAAAAGTGTTGTTGTACCTGTTCTGGATGGCCAGACTCCAAGGCACGGTAAGAAGCCTGATATCATAGTGTCCTCCTGGCTGCATCCCACTCCCTCCCTGATCTCTCTCTGAGAACTCTGAGCCTTTTGTGGATCTTTGTAGTCTTAACGAGATGAATCGTACAAATGGGGATAGTGGCACACATTTACTTACAATCTCTTTGAAGATATTTATGGTGTTGCACTCGGTTGTTCACATGAAAGGAGACAAAATAAGTTGTGTGAAGAATGAAGAAAGCAATCTTTTCGTTCAAACCCCTTCTACTTTCTCAACTTGGCTCCCTTGGCCAATCACAGCGTACAGCCCCCCTCAATTCTAACAGCATGAAGATGTGGGGGGAGGGGGTTTTAGACACTGTTCAATGATCCAACAAGCAATTAGTGTGAAGCATACTGAGGCCTTTACCCTAACCTTCACCAAAATAATTCATCCTAACCATAAATGCAACATCTCTTCGCTGGCAGTTATCAACAAGAGCAAACTAAATACTTGGATCAACTGCACAGCAGTGATGGAATAATGGTCGTAAATAAACTTTTTTGATTGAACAGCTGCTTTATACTGTATGAAAATCTTCTCCTTCAGTTCATTAAATCCCTACAGCCACCTGTAAGCAACAGGAAATACAGTATGTTGATAAATCTGTGTGCCCAGTCAGAGCGCAGTGCCATTACGCACAGCCGCTCAGTGTGTTTACCTTCATTAAATCACATGCAAACAACACCAGGCTGCTACAAAATAACTGCACACACCTCGACACACATCAGACTGGTACGTTATAACTCGGTATTCTGTCATTTATGTGGGAGACGTTGGATTAGTAGCTCATCAATCCAGTAAGCCATTGCCTCCTTTCCAACTTTCTTTTATAACAAAATGTTTTGTACTTATATTCCACTTCACTCAGCCGTTTTGCACTTTACGCTGCTGCACATACATGAACCAAAATAGCAGCAGTGCCTGGAGACGGCCAGACAGTCCGTGCGCCAGAGACCTACCACTTTGCACTTGTTGTTGCAATTGCACAATTAAAACAGCTTGCAACAACCACCACGCAAATGCAGAAGGTCATGTATTTTAATACAGTCCATTTTTAGAAGAACATTGTGATAATCAGTAGTAGCTTGCTTCTTTATTCTGCTGGGTATTCATGCTTTATTACTGTTAACATGCCGAGTGTGAGAAAAAAGCAAATACGTAGAGAGAGATTTTTTTGGTTGGAATATGAATGCCATCACAGACCACCCTGCCCATACTCATCATTGTGATATGAAGTGAAATAGAATATGGAGATTTTTACAAATGGAAGGTGACACCACTCTGTAATGAGTTAGAGGTGACGAGTGTCCAATTTCCCAAACAAGGTTATGTGGGTGCATTTTGTGATGGCTGGGCTTTATTTCAAGCCAGCACATGACTGATATGCATGGCTTACTTTTGTAATTGTCTAGGTGCATTGGACCCAAAGACGGACATAGCAATCTTTTCAGCCTAGTAATGTAGTATGTGCTAAAATGGCTTCAGAAGTGAATTATCACCTTGCTCTTTGGCACAGGGATTCAGACGCCTCTAGAGATGAACATCACAGTCACTTCACCTCTGATGCATCATGGAAGACACTTAATAGTGCAGATTTATCATACATTTCTAGTATGTAGGGTAGCAGGTAGCAGGCCGCCCTGCTGGGCGAACTGACCGTCCTGTAAGTGGAAGGTCGCTCTGACCCTCTGGGAAATGGGCGCAAATACATGCATCTCAGAGGGACCTGTGAACGAACAAATTCCTAATTATATGGCAGTGTAATGGCATTGAAAGCCCTCTAAAGTCCAGCATTGGTGTCATCACTAAACACTAGTTCTTTTGTCTCATGTAAACTGTAACTTTACAGGGGCACCTTCATCACCCTTAAGGTTTCAGTATGCTTCAAAAGATCTAGGTCCTACCATCCGACCAAGTCTGAAGGCAAAAGTTTCAAAGGTGGACACTCAAAGGTGGGCCAAAAAGCCTGCTGTCATAGTCTCCTGGCTACATCCCACTGCCTCCCCAATCACTCTCTCCAAAAACTCTTTTGTATGTTTTGCATTAGAGGGTAGACACCTGACACGAGCCCAATGGGACCCGTGGGGACCTGGCAGGTCGGGCCAGGTTCAAACAAAAATTTAAACTGAAAACCATGCAGGGAAATCGATAATATGGAGGTATTTCGATTTTCTTCAGCTTACATTAACTGCGTCGGGCTCAGGTCAGGCTCACACAGAAATATGTGGCCCGAGCCGCACTCTATTTTGCATGTTCTTGTAGCCTCAACAGAATGAATTGTACAAATGGGGACATTGGCACATACTTTTAGCCTTTACCTGAAAGCATTCATGGTGTTACACTCGGTTCTACATATGAAAAATAGTCATGTAATGAATAAATAAAAAGCAGCTTGAGAGAAGTCTGCCTACTCTGACACCGTTACACATCTGACCGGTCACTGTGTAAAGTGGACATGATTGTTGTGCCAAATGCACTTTTTGTCATTTCTGGGAAATTGTCTGGGACAGTTTAAAATATAAATACAGCAGCTCAATTATCCTGCCCAGAGGAGATGATAACTTTCTTTAAGTTTAATTCATTTTTCTGGACATGTTGTAGATCCTATGGTCATCATGTTTTCTGTGCATAACAATGCATGATTTTATTTGTCAATAAAATGATCCATACAATAGCCAAATGCAGTGAAATATCACCAATGCGGTCTAGATTTTTGTACGTTATTTTTAAAGTTTAATTCAATTTGACTGTTGTTGATGATCGAGAAATAAATTAGGATTTTAAAAATAACACTGTTTTTCCTGGAAACACCACTACAAAACTGAACCCGAGCAATCTCTGTCGCATCATGTTGCTCATCACAGCCACATGTCTACCTGTATTGTAATTAAAAATGCAGAGGTCTAGGTGACACTTTGGCCAGACTCGTTAAAGCGGCTATAATAGATGGACAGTCCTGTGCAAGCTACTAGCAGAGAGAGAAATTTTAAGTGATCCACAATTTTTCGTGGAACTGTGTCAGTATCCAAAACGCCTGTTGATTTGCAGTCTATGTAGAATAATTAATCATAACAGACAACTTTGATGTGCCTGTGGTTATTTTACAACAGGCTGATGCTGGTTGCAAAATAATTTAACAAGCAGATCTGCAGTGTGTAATTGTGGCTTGACAGTGCGCAACATCACTCCAGTTAGAGACTGCTGATGGAGCAGATATCTGCTGCCTTCAGATGGCTGTAAAGAGAGTCACCAGAGTAAAAGAAAGGCCCTCAGTATAGGCTGCTAACTGTCTTAGATGACAGAGCTGGTAAGAATCACTCATTAATCTTTATTCTGGCTGGCTGGTATTTCCACAATTGGAATACAACTTCTGTATGTATTCTGGATCTGTATGTTCACATGTCAACTGATTGAAAAACGTAGAATAAAAGTAGAAAAACAAACAAAACTTAATAAAGGGGAATAAATGGGTTTGTGTGATTTTAGAGAAGTCTATTTGGGTGTGTTATCACCAAATAAAGTGACCAACATATTATCGAACACAAGCATGCTGAGCTGTTGACTCTGAGCAGGCGGGCAGCAGACGCTGCACTCGTTCTTGGCACTGTGATTGCAGTACGCTGCTGGATTGGAATGCCTACACCCTCTACTGTGCCTCTCCTCCCACTGTGGCGCAATGTGAAGATACCAAAACGGCACAGGCAAGGAAATAACCTCATTGTGACCTACCAAACACCAAAATAGAGCCCTTAAAATTAGTGATCACAGAGAGGGTTAGAGGCGTTGTCTTCTTTACTCTACTGGCACACAGACCCCAACCAGGCTAACATGATAATTTTCCAAATAGTTTTCTTCATCCACTAAAACAAACAAAAGCTTATTTTCAGAAGTGAAAGATACGAATTTATAACTTAGAGTTATTAATCTTCAGCATCTTATGCCTTCACCTTTTTTATAACTGGACTATTAGTCAATAACTCCACTTATCCATTCACTAGTCTCTCTGCTTATTCATCTTAGTATCATCTTAGCTGTGTTCTTGTACCAGTTGTGATTGTATTTTAATGTATCTGGCTGCTATAACGATTTAATTTCTCTTTGTGGATTAATAAAGTCAACTATCTATCTATCTACAGTGGACCAAAGGCCAAAACTGAGAGAACAAGTTGCATTTTCAGCTCTAGCTGACTTAGACATAATCTCTGTCTCTCCCGACAAAAGTCAGGAGCACTACTGCTGGCCCTGTCTCTAACATCTCTTTGAGATACAGTGGCCTGCAATGGACAGAAAAACTGAAAATTCTCAATGAAGAAAAGCCACATAAGTAAATAAGTAATAGTAAAAGACAGACATTTCATCAGTGGTGGGTGCTAATGTCCCTTTGGTAAATAAATTTTCCCATATGAATATCAGAAGGTTGCTAATTCTAGCAAGAACTTCAAAAAGTGCAACGATCACTGCAATGATTATCAATATTCTAATTATTTGGTACTCTCTAGGAATTAGATTAAGCCGATGCCTTCTTAATCACCACGATATATACTTCCTTCCTTTCAATTTCCTCATAGATCTTTTTTTTTCATAAATTATGGTCTGACATTTGACCATTAATATTTTGACTGTGGCTGTCCCTGAGCATATCAGACATGGCGTGTTTTATAATCACTAATCCTGTTATTGGTGCATCTTTTTCAGGCCAATGAATTTTTGAACTTTTAATGGCTGTTTATTGGTTTCATGGATTAGTATTGAACAGAAGCTAATAGGATTTAGCCCAATGCTTCCAGTTTTAGCTCAGTTGAATGTCAGGGATGGTTTGGGGGATGTGACCATGCCTTAATTGAGTAATACTGGGTCACTCCTGGTGTGCTGCAATTGTTTTGCACTCTCCCTTCAGCTGAGTTAATACTGTGTACGGTGATTTTGTTGATTGGATGACTTTCTCTTTTTGTTTGGATTAAGAGTGGGCTTCCCTCTCTTATTACAGTGAGAGATTGGGATTAGAGCGTACAGTAATGAACAACACCCACACAAACTCATTAGTACAGTCAGACACTATTGTGCCAACATTGTGTTTGGAGGACTCATTAAAAGAAGAGGCGTTCAGGGACAGCGATGGCTGGTGAAAATAAGAAAAGATACTATGTAAGAACATTATGCAGGTAATTTTGAAATTATAATAACTAATTAAAAACTGGAAGACTCTGAACTGTAAGTACAAAATTGAAAAAATAAGCTATGTGGGCTGGGGCCTTTCTGTGTGGAGTTTGCATGTTCTCCCCGTGCCTGCGTGGGCTTCCTCTGGGTGCTCTGGTTTCCTCCCACAGTCCAAAGACATGCAGGTTAGGTTAATTGGCAACTCTAAATTGCACATAGGTGTGAATGTGAGCGTTAATGGTGGTCTGTCTCTATGTGTCAGCCCTGTGATTGACTGGCGACCTGTCCAGGGCGTACCCCGCCTCACTTCTTTCTATGATGTGTAAAATCAGTAGATTTCCCTTTTAATGCAAGAGCATCTTTGTACTATTGTCACAGGTTGTCACAAGTCATCACAAAAGACATTCAAGAATCAATCCAAATGCATACATAAGTCAAATACATATAAGACCAAGCACCACATATTATAGGAAAATATTAAAAACCTAAGAAGAGAAAAAATAGGGTAATGGCAATGACAACATTACTGGAATGATGAAGAAGCCTGACCAAGGGTATTGATTTGCACTCAGTGTAGGGCTCCTGTCATGACAAAAGTACAGTGGCTGAGAGAACCTGCAACATAATAAAACACAAATAATATTATTTTATTTGTGAAATATTTTGACAAAACACAACACGTGCAGCATTAGGAGAAAACACTGCAAATAAATGAAACACAAACAAGAAGAAACACATTCACCACTTTCACAACACAAGCAAATACAGAAATGGCAAGAAAGGAATTTGCACTGCTGCAGGTGTTGAATCATGAATCGAAAAATTGTCAAATACATCAATCACTTGTCGAGGATCACGGGAAATGAGCTAATGATGTTAATTTTAGTTTTAATATTATGTTTGTGTAATTCAGACAGGGCTGGACTGGGACAAAAAATTGGCCCTGGCATTGTGGCCCAGACCGGCCCACCACAATTCCCTAAAAACACTAATGCCGTGTAATAAGTATGAGTATGTCAGGTAAAAAAAACATTTTTATCAAAGTAATATATCAATAAGATGCTGAAATCATCATCAATCTTTTTCGCATTTGTTTTGTTTATCTCTCTTCCATCCAGCCGTTTCCCTGGTGCTTTTATTTTCAGTTGTACAAAACTGTAAAATTGCTTCCCTTTACCAATATGGCAGCCGTGTTGCAATGAACAGCAGCAGCCAATAATGTAGCCTATCGTGTATAATGCTTTGCACACGTTTTCCACTGAGCTCTCCATTGAACTCTCTCAGCCACCATACAGAAAAGAAAAAGGGTAATTATATAAAGGATATAAAAGGAAATATAAAGTATTTCCTTCCTATACTTAGAAATAAACATAGTGAAATACAAATAAAAAGGATATAATCTCATATGATGCTCAACCATTATAATCATAAAGTCTGAGGTTCCTTAAAGTGTCCCAAATATAAAATGAACACTACACTGATCTTTGATAGGATCCTATATGAATTGCTACAGCAGAAGGTATCAGTATATGTAAAGTATGTCTGTAGCATGAGCTGTAGTACTTCATGGTGCCCATGGCAATGAAAGCGTTAATTTCAGTTTTAACTGTTCATGCTTGTTTTTGTTTTTTTTTTTTGTTTTTTTTAATGTATTCTGGAAAATATATAGTAAACTTAAAAAAATGTAAAAAAAATTACATAATATGAGGACTTAAAGCTGGGGTAGGCAAAATCTGTGCAACCTAGGCAAAACCTTCCGCCTCTCTCTCTGCTGCCTCATATCACTCCGCTAAGCCCCTCACTGAGACCGCGGTCCCTCCCGCCGCGACTTGTCTTCTTAAAGACGCCCCTCCAGTCGCAGAGCAGAGCTCCCCAGGGTTCAGAGGCAGCTGCAACGCTGTCCAGCAGCGGGATGAGAGGCTAGTATGCCACTGTCGCACATATGCCAGTGTCCCCCGTCAAAAGCTATTCCCCACTTTTTGTCATCATGCCTCTTTGCCACTCGTCGTTATGAGCGCCATGGCATTGAACATAATGAACCTGAAGCTTCATGTGGAGCTGGGATGTGTTGTTTTGTACTATACACCGCTGTAGGCAAAGGAGGTGTTGGAAATTTATCACAAGTTTCAGGATTTTTGGTAGGATTTTCCTCCACTGAATCAGGTTTTCACTGTCTGAAGGGATGTGCACACACATCTGCTCTTGTAGTTTAGCCAATATGAACACACCGTCTATCTGAGATAACCTGTGATAGGCTAAAGTCTATCGTCACGGGATAGATTTTCTGAAGCCTGAAAACAGGAGGGGGGGCCAAGAGGGGGGGCTGAAGTAGAGGTCTGCTCTCAGACCACTTGAATTACAATATGCTGCACGGTTAATGACATTTTTGCCCAATGATGCCAAAAGAAAACTGCCTTCCCAAACTTTAACAACCAAATGTGATGTATACACTTGTAAAGTTTGTATTGAAGTATTACGCATATCACACATCCTACTGAATAGATTTTCATCACATACACAAACAGTATTATTGTGTATACAGACAATACATTCCCATAAATAAACCACTATTGAGTATAGAGGAATTTGGCCACTAAAAATATGATAGAATAATAATAATATATTCTAGGTTACTTGTTACTGATCTGATTGAGGCTTCGAGAAACCATGCCTTCTCAATTTTTTTTCTTTTTGGTACTAATACTTGTGTATGATTTCATTGCTCTTTGGATTTCCTGCCTGATCTGTCACACGCTGACAATTAGTGACAATTAGAGCACCCCGGTCTAATTGAGCTGTCAGAAAGCATGTATAAAAATGAAACGACATCCGTTGTTTGCCAAATGACGGGCTGGAGTGTGACTTTTCTGTGATTTGACGCAGTGTGTGCAGCACAGACCTCCTGGGAGCCTGCAGAGTGGACACTGGCTCTGCCTCTTCACTGTGTGTGTGAGACTGTCTGTTGAAACGGGCAACTGAGCGCTCAGCTCTGTGACTGATGAAATTACATGTTCAAATGTGCGCTTTAGCCATTGTCACCCAGCCATTACTTACTGCCACCCCCTGTCCCCAACCAATACACAAAATACACACTGTGCTCTTGCTGAATGGGGAATTTTAGACAAAGCCAAGTATTAAATGGATATATTTTCTCATTACTGTACATTTTAACGTACCATACTACTAATCAAATTTTATTTAAAAAAAATGGGTCAAATAACTAGGTGTAATGTGAAAAGAGTCACCCATAGTAATAAAGCCACAAAGAACCTGACTCTGGTGAACATTGTAGAGCATTTAGCAACTAAAGAGCCAGACAGTTTTCTCAGGAGTTGGAGACCAAAATAGAGCTAAAGTTAGACTTACGAGAGTTGGACAAACATGACTCCAAATGAATGCTAATGTTGCACTGTGTCTGCTGGATGTGTAAATAGGCAACTGTTAACTGCCAACAAGTCATATCAACTTTATAAAGTGATAATATGTCAGTGCTGTGTTTACAGCTGGTTGTACTGCCCCCAAGTGGCCACAAAATCAAGTTTTATTGGCAGAAAAAGAAAAAAAAATCTAAGTGTCCACGGCAACTTCTCAAACAAAAGTCAAATCACATTCTTTAGTTTTTACAGCCCTCTTTTACCACCGCCTATGGGGATGAATATTTCATCTACAAAAAAAAACAAAAATTTTTTTTGTTTTTTTAAAATCACATCATTGTAAATGTCCCAGTGGATAATTTCCAACTGTTGTGCCATAGCTCAATAAACAAAATTTATCATTAAGGTTAATTTGCTCTTATTTTCATTGCCGGTTTGACGACAAAGCTGCCATGCAAGGTGTTGGCCTAGCAACTATAGGTTCAGTGTCTTGCCCAAGGACAACTTCGACATGTGGACAGGAGCCGGGATCGAACCGCCAACCGGGCACCTAGTGAAAAACCAGACGTGGGGAGCCGCTCGGGAGGACGGCCTGGAGGACGACCAGGCGTGGGGAGCCGCTCGGGAGGACGGCCTGGAGGACGACCAGGCGTGGGGAGACGCTCGGGAGGACGGCCTGGAGGACGACCAGGCGTGGGGAGACGCTCGGGAGGACGGCCAGGATGCCGGCGACGAGGAAGGAGCTGCGGGAACTGGCACTGGAGGCTGTAGCTGGACGGAACGGGCGAAGGCTGTGGCTGCAGCTGGACGGGAACTGGCACTGAAGGCTGCAGCTGGACGGGAACTGGCTCTGAAGGCTGCAGCTGGACGGGAACTGGCTCTGAAGGCTGCAGCTGGACGGGAACTGGCTCTGAAGGCTGCAGCTGGACGGGAACTGGCTCCGAAGGCTGCTGCGGCTGACAGCTCGACGGGCACTGGAGCAGGAGTCAGCCGGTTCACCACTTCAGGAACTGGCGCAGGCGTTGGCTGGACCGCCGACTCGGAAACAGGAACTGATGTCGGCCGGTTAGCCATCCGGATCCGGGGAGCAGGAGTTGGCCGGACCACCAACCGGGAATAAGGAACAGAAGCTGGCCGGGCCACCGACTGGAGACAAGGAACAGGAGTCGGCCGGACCGGCAACTGGGGATCAGGAGCAGGGCGGTTTGTAGAGCTGGGCGGCGGAGACTCTGGGGCGCTGGACGGCTGCCAATGGCGTCGGGAACTCCGACAACCACTTCTCCTGTGGCCACAGCGGGTCCCCGGGAATATGGCCAGCCGCGTGCCCTCGAAGAGTGAAGGAGACTGGAGGTTAGCAGGCCGTTGGCTAGCAGGCCGGTTGCTAGCAGGCTGATGCAGAGCTGACTGGGGGCTGGCTGGCTGGCTCCCAGTCCAGTCCCCTGAATACCCCAGGAACCTGAAGAAGGTGTACATAGGGGTACCTGGCTCCGGAGACACACACTTGCGGTGAAGACAGTCTGCTGGGTCCAAGTCAGGTTGCGTCATTCTGTCAAAGTGAGCCATCTTGGCAGCAGGGAGAGGACCCAAATGCAGACAGGCGAGGAGGCTGAATAAGTCCAAAGATTTATTAACTACAAAACAAACTTACAAACACCAGGAACACAACACGAAGAGACCACCAACAAACATCAGCAACATCAAGAACATCAAACACAATGACGTGACTCAGAACAAAGGGAGAGGACCGGTATATATAGGGGAGGAGACAACGAGGGAAACAGACACAGCTGAGTAACAAGACACAGGTGAAAACAATCAAAACTGGATGGAAAATAAAGACAGGAAATAAAATGCACACAAGGAAACAAGAACAGTAATTTCAAAATAAAACAGGAAACAAGACCAAAAAACACACAAGTCCACACCAGAGTCCTTAGGATCCTGACATAGTGACCAGGTTTTAGGAAATTACTGAGCCTTTCAAAACATGGAAATGTGGGATTTACCTATTCAGTAGGAACCAGTGGCAAGGTTATGCAGGTAGGTTAGGATTTGCAACAAACCATTTTTTGGACTGCTAGTGTTGCTTGCATCGTCAGACGCAGTGTATCCTCAGCATTTGCTTTGGTGAGTTAATCAACAGAAATAATGGCCAAAACAATGAAAATAAGAGCAAATTAACCTTAATGGTTAATTTTGTTTATTGAGCTATGGCACAACAGACACTGAACCTATAGTTGCATGGCAGCTTTGTCACCATCGGTGTGAATGGGTGAATGTGTAAAGCGCTTTAGGAACCATTAAGGTTGAAAAGCGCTATATAAGTGAAGTCCATTTTACCATCTGCATTAAGCAAGTGGCATTCATTTGTGAAACGTGATGTTGGCACCATTTGCGATTTGCGTGAAAGCAGTGCTTGCAAATCGCATTTTGTCAAACGAACCCCAGGTTTTTGTAAGCTGATTCACAAAACATAAATTAAAATTGTGTTTTGAATTCAAAATGTTCACCACTACCACAGCTGTTGCGTCGACAGAAATTACATCAATGGTAGCTAAGCTGTTGGCTACAATCTGTTTGATGGTCTAACTTCATTCATTCGTTGTCCCGTTGGACCTAAATTTCTGGGCAAGTAGGGTAGGTCAAAGCTGAACAGGGAAATCAGGCTGTAGACTGTGATAGATGTGTACAATGGATAGTTTGTCTTGTATTTTTACCATCAGACTTTGTTCTTTTTTCCAAACAAATTACAATAACCTGGGGGTTTGCTTTCAACCTGTATCATTGTCTGACTGTTCATGGTTATTGCCAAGTTGTACCTATTTTTAGCATTGTCTCCACATTCTGAGATCTCAGCAATAACTTTGGTGAGTACAGTGTTATTCAATTCAGTTTTATTTATATAGCGCCATATCATAACAAAGTTATCTCAGGGCACTTTTTCGAATAGATCGTTATCGATTGTTATCATAACCAATAGGACCAATGGCCCTGGTAACAGAAATAAAACCCAAGTTGTAATAAACTATAGTTTTCCTTTAACAGTGTGGGCCTGGCTGGAGAATAACCAGTCCCTGAGCAACCCTGATTTTCTAACTGATCTAGTGGGCCATTAGGAAATAAGTCAGCAGGGTGGAGTGCAGAGAACATCATTCTATTAGATGTTAGGTCTTAAAGCAGTCCATTGGCATGCAGGACATGCACTGCTGCACCTTTGCTGAACACAGTCATTCTGCTTCATTTAAGCAAGTTTGATCCAGTGATTCTTTTTTTCTGCCTCACATTGTGAAATTAATAATTAATATGTAATACTGTTCTGATTCACTTATCAATTTTAAAGCACAAACAGAATCAAGAATGGGCTCTCGCTGCCAGCTTCTACCCCTGAGGACACGGCCAGTCAAGTGAAAAGTAATGAAAGAAACCAAGCAGTAATGTCCCTGAAATTATTTCATACAAACAAAGTTGAGATGATTCTCTCATGTTCAGAGCTGAACGGAGCACACTGTTCGAAGAAATCCGAAAGACGGATGGACTCTTAATTATTTCCAAACAAATTGGCATTTAATGGCAGCATATTGCCTGGAGAAATACAGTATAATACACAGAGGTCTATAGAGAATGAATGTGATACTGTTCAATAAAGGTAAGGGTAGGGACTTTGGAAAGTTTTGAGCGACAGACTAACACATTGTTTTGGTCTTTTCGTGAGATTTGTTGATAATAGGAAAATAATGAAACACAGAATAATGGCAGCCTTTTCCTTTAAATTAATTCTGACAAAAAACATATTTCATTAAGCTCATCATACCATCCTTTATATGAGAAGCACACAATAAGGGAAGGTGAGACATATTTGCCACATTAGAAATGCATGCAATTTGATATTGGCCCTTGTCCAGATAAGCCATTAGGACTTGATCTCTTGCTGTTTTACCTGTCATGCTGGAATCCTTCAGAGACAAATGTCTAAAAAATACAGACTTCACAGGCTATGATTTACAAACAACTCTCAATGATAAAAGAACTGTCCAAATTTCCTATGAATAAATACAATCTCTAATGTCACAATAGGGACAACCTTTACATTGTGAATAATAGTAGTCCTGTCCATGGAGAATAAAAGAATACTTACAGTGAGAGGTGAAACAGTGTATTATGCTTCAAATGTTTACTGCTTCATATGTTGCCCACACTATTCATATTTGAGTTTGAACAAAACTGTCAACTGTCAATCTCTCTGCCTACTGTCATGTGTTACATCAAAATCTGTGCATCTATTGTATCCCAAGAATGCAAAGCTAATTTCTTATATTCACTTTTAGATATTCCTTTATTTATAATATATTTACATTGACAGACAAGTGTAATATGAATTCCTTTTTTTCTAAAAGCGGAACTGAAATGTCTGTCAAGAGCGATCTAATTAAATAAAGTAAGTGATTTCCTTGCCAGGGTTTCTGCATCTCTCTCTCCCTCTCCGCCCATGCAAGTGAAGGAGGATCTCCTTCCATTTGTGTGGAACCTGAACACTTTTTTGGCAGGAAAATGATCCATCATCCTTGAATCATTCTGAGGGATTGGGATACAAGCCGTCAGAGCATATAGTGCAGTGGGAGAGTAGGTGGAGAGAGAGCGGGGTCGACAGGAGGTTACAGCTGCAGCTGAATGAAACTCACAGCACAGTGGGTAAGACTGTACTACAGAATAGCATGAGGTACATGTGGTTATGGGTTTCTTAGCTATTCCTTGAGGGCTTTTGATGCCTGATGCAGCACCAGCTGAGACAGGCGGTAGTGACTGTTACGCATTGTAACCTTAGTTCAGTGATCCCAGGCTTTGCGCTCTAATGCTAAATCCAAACGTCCACCCTCTGAACTTTGGACCGTCTTGACAGACTGACGTATTTGGGACACTCATTTTTGTAACCACAAATAAATTGGACGAGGATCTCCTGGGCACTGTTTACTTGAGCATTTCTCCAGTGCTTGGCTGACAGCCAGCAAAACGGTTAGACAGTGATGTTTTATGTTCTAGTCCAGAGGCCTGTACTACGAAGTGGGATTTGCGGTTAGTGAGATAACTTCAGGTTCAATTCTGGGTTTTCAGTACTACGAGGGTGGTTCACTTCTTACCGGGGTAAATCGCCATGGTAACTTATGTTGCACGGCAAACCTGCTCCGGAGCAGGTTATGTTCGAGATAACGGATCAATGCGTACAAAAGCACCGCCTACTGACCAATCAATTCTCTTGGAAAATGACATCACCAATAGAAAAGAAGTGGAGCTCGGTACGTGGATCGTGAGAGGAACTCTTTTTATGAGAGATAGTTTCTCGTCAGATTGACCGACTTATCTGTGTGAACAGAGACTGACTGAAGCACTAAAGCTTTGTACTTATAAGATATGAATGTAAGCCTATTTACCGCTAAATTGTGTTTTTATATTTATCTTTTATTTGCTCCCAAGTCCGTTTGACACCGCCGGAGTTGCAGCTGAAAGAATCAGGCTAAAATTGTCATACACTCCATAAGAACTTCTAAGCAACACATTAACTTAATGGAGTACTACTGACGGGGCAGTGATATTATAAGGCTGTTAATTTACCTGTTCACACAGTCAGGGTTTTTTTTTTTTTTTTTGCCAGCTGTCCTTCCTGCATTCAGGAGCTGCAGTTGTGTTACTTTTAGCCTGGATGATGTTTAAATTCTTCGTATTTCTCTTATATTATAGTTTGCTCTTCGTTTGTAAAGTATGCCGCTCTGCTGCCACTACACTTTTCATGTTTGTGATTGGTCATATGCTGCAAACACCGCCTCTTTCATGTGAACGCGCTCATGGCTTGATTGGGAAAACCTGGGTTTGACTTATCGAGTTGATAACCAGCGTTGTGTGACCGCTTAGGGGGATCGCGATTGTTAGGCTTAGTGAAGCCAGATAACGAAAAGATATCCTGGGTATGTTGAACTTGCTTCGTAGTACAGGCCTCAGGTGTGTAAACCACCTCTGTGTATTTTTCACAAGAAAGAGTCTCAAGAGAAGGGCTGTCATTAGACCTACAAAGAACAGCATGGCTCTTACACAGAACCATAATACTTGCCTAGCTAGCCATTGTTCAACTAGCATCTGTCACTCAGCAGTTTTTTCTGTGTTTCTGAAAAGCTAAATCAGGTTTTTGAGATTTTAGATCCAATTTCCTAACTACATGAGTATTTACTACTGTTCTGGGTATTCAAAAATGTGAGTACCTCTACATTTTAGCTAAGATAGTTTTCCTATACAGGAACAGGCAACGAATGACTGACTGGCTGAACCAGTACATGCTAATTTACAAGTTTGTTTCTTGGCAAAAGAGTCAAGTCTATGAACTGAAGGTCAAACATGTGACTAATATTATTATTTAAAGCTGCATAATGTGATTTTTAGCCACTTGTGTTAGTGTATGTATTGAATTTAGTTTTTAATTTTGTTTGTTGCTTGACCCATTTGTCGACATCACAATCATGGATTGTGTCTTTCAGGATTTGTTTCCCTCTCAGGTATCATAGTTTTTATTATAATAATGTAATATTATACATGCAGCAAGCATTACAACAAATGGTTTGATGCATTTTGGTTTTACTATTCTTCCTCAGTACTTAATTATTCTGCGAATCTTGATTATTCATTTCCAAAGTGGCAGTGTTCATGATTTTTGTCTTAGTGCTGCTGAGTTTAATGAACTGAAGCATTTGTTCAGACAGATTTTTCTGTTTCAGTCAAAATAGGAGCTGAAAAAATATGACTATGACATTTTGGACTTGCAGTACAATTCTTTTGCTGCAAAACATTTTGATTGTGCTTGCTGAGCTGTTTAGAAATATGCCTCTCATTTGATTTCCTTTTTTAAAACTCTAAACAATGAAACCTTGTTTCCTACTGTGGTATTAGGGTTCGCACAAACCTCAGAGTCCCTGACCTGACAATTACATTGCTACTCATAACATTTAAGCGTTGAAATGAACAAATAAAATAGTCATGATTTACAACATACTGAGTATTATCTGTGATCAGGGTAAACATTTGTCCTATGGAATTACCAAATGGTCATTGAAATCATGGGGAAAAGGATTAATCCTCTCTTCACAAGCAGAAATTTTCATGTGATAGTGGCGCAACAGGAAAGAAAAAACTTGAAAAACTATGGGACTTGGTAGAGTATCCAAAGCTAATTACTTACAAGTTGGCCATGATACAATACAACAACAATCAGACAGAACATTGATATTGAACAATTCTGCAAATAACAGGTTTACAGTACATTAAATCACACCCACAGACCAAAATCGCCATTCATAGGTCCTGCTGCTAGCGGGGCAACAAAATCTTTGGAATAATTATTACTTTTGCTACCAGGCAACCTGCTGTAATCATCTATAACCTTCATCAGGGCAGCACTGTGAAGAGAGATCTATTTTTGGTAATGGGAACTTATAGGCCACATGCATGCACTGGGCAGTGTGTATACCTGGGCTCAAAGGCAAAGGCCTTCACTAATAGATTTATTTCTTTGATACCTTTCTATTTGTCATCCAATACTGCACTTTTTCATTTGAGGCTGCTTGTTAAATCAGTGTCACTCTGAGATGGGGCCAGTAGGTCTTTCATCAGTGGCTGTAGCACAGGTCTGCCTGAGGAAGAGGTGACAGATTTACCTGGAGACAGTATATCTGTAAAGTCAGGGACTGGCTTCGCTGAGATGTACTGCTGACGACTCAAGCACAGCTACTGTATATGCTGCCAGCTCGGCTGAGGTGCCGATGGATGCGCTCATCCAAAACTCTTTACATAACTGGCGCTTGTTCCAAAAGTTGCTCTGCTGTTTTTTACTTGGTGTCCCAGCAGGTTGATCCTGGCAATGACGAATAAAGGCTACAAACAATCAAGGGCTTATATATTGTACCAAACAAAACAAATGTGATGGCATTAAGGCTATTCCAGGAGCACATAACCTCTTAAATCCAAAATATTTTGTTGCATATTTTTTGACAGTTAATAATAAGGAAAACTTCACTACCACTCTATGTTGTGTTGTGGAAATTGAAGATCAGCCTGCTGCTCCTATAAGGTTCAGGTTGTCTGATTCTGCTATTGCATTTGTAACTGCCAAATTCAGATTATGACTTAAACAACTGTGGCATTGCCAGCCTTACTGCCTCATAGCCTTTATACAGTGTTCGCCCTATTGCCTGTCATAATGCACAGCATTATCTTCCCATCCTGTTGCCACATTTCACCTGCAGATCCAGGAGGCTCAGACAAATGATCTGCACAGTGACTGTGGCAAGAAGACACAGTCTAGGACCTGTGATGTCTAATCTTTACTGTGACAGTTATTTGAAGTTCATGTAAAGTGTCATATTTATGCTTGGCCACATATGTATTCTACCACTATTACCATTTTCCTCATCTTCATGTGTATCATTCATCATTCATTTTAATATTGCAAGAATACATATGTCCAGCTAGGCACATTGTGTTGTTTGTCGGTTTGTGAACGCCATCACCACTTTACAAAAGTACACTTTCTTAACCCCTTCAAACCCAACTTCCATTGTATTATATATTGGTGTCAGCCAATGAAAGTGTATAGTTTTAAAATTTGGCTCTGGCCTAGTTATTAGTTGCTAAGTGAGTGAGTAAGGCAAGACAGAAGACCATCATTGCAGAGAGACAAATCATATTGTACCCAGTTCAACTTTCTTGAACTTTCTTAACATACTGAATGTTAATTTGCAGATGTGAAGAACACAGGGTTTTCTTTCAAAAGAAATGTCTGATAAACCCACTGTGGGCTACCTGCCCAGCACCAAACAGACCGACAAAGTTAGTGACCAGCTGGTGATCGTAGTGGAACAATTAGCAGCTAAAGGGACATATATGTTTTTCAGGAGTTGGTGGAGACCAAACCAGAGCTAAAAGGAGAGTGAATATTTGACATTTGTCAGGTAGTCTGAAACATTCTTGTGTGCTGGGTATGTAAATAGGAAATAGTTTGCTCACGTCAGCCATATCAACTTTATAAGGCTATAATGTCAACACATGATTTTCACTTTTTTGTGCAGTTCTAATCCCAAAAGACCAAAAGAAAAAAATAAAGAATGAATGCAGCTTTAAGCTTCAGTTAAGATTGCTTTACATCAGTTGAAGGGATGTGTGTACAGATCACACAAAGAATTAATTTACATAAAAAAACACATCCAAACATTTGCTGTCATCATCAAACTGAAAAGAAAGATCAAGGGAAAAAGCCTATTTAACTGAGGCCACATGTGAAGCACTCAAGAGAAGCTTGCTATTTACCTGGCAAATGTGTTGGAGATCTGTGTTTACAATAATAAACTGATTGACACCGATGCAGAGCAGCTGTTTGGTCAAACATGAGAACAATCAATGAGGACTCTTTGTTTTGCTCTGCAAACTGAGTCCCAGAGTGGCCCTGTAAATTTTGGTACAATATTTGACGTGCTAATACTGTTTTGAGTGATCATCATTTCCCACTAGGACCACATAAGCGGGTAAACAAATATGAATTATGTGTGCAGTATAAACACTTTGGAGAGCCCTCAGGAGATTCTGACACTTAATGCAAGTACATGCTGCAGCTTAGCTTCACAGTTTGTCATAGTTCTTCTTCAGTTGCATTTTAGACTGACCTTTGTTAAAGCTGGGACTCTAGGCATGTTAAACAAGGCCTGACATGGTATCATTACATTAGAAAGTACTGTGAAGTGCATCTTCATGTTGTTGTTGTTTTCTGTACTTTTTAACATCCATACCAATACACATTTTTAATTCATTTTAGTTTGTTATGGGTATGCTGGTAGAATGCCAGTTGTATTTAGTGCTGGCTCATTTTCAGATTCAGCTGAAGGCTGGCATCTTTCTGCCAATGTCTTACAAACCTGGAACACCAGTTCAGTGTTGTAGAAGTTCCAAAGGGTGTTAAAATTCCATTCCAAGGACATTACAAAATAAAAGGAATTTTATTCTGACCAGCCTGGAAAACATTCTGAAAGAACATCATGGGAAAGTAAAACTGGGCTCAGAAAAAAGGGTTTTCCAGGGCTTTCAGCTATACATCTCATGGCCTTTATCAATGGATGGAGTTTGCTCAGTTGTCATGGAGAGTTGTTATCACGGGACCTAAGTATGGAATTTGGTTGATGTGATGACAGTTGTATATACATGGTAGATTCCTGGTAATTCTTGTCTCTGTTCAAAGATGGTCTTTGGCATTGGATGTGACTGGCCTCCTTGATTATTTTTTGGCTGTCCACTGACTCCTGGTCAATGACTTTGGTGCGGTACACTTCTGCTACTTGACCGGAACCTGATGGGTCCTTGAAAGTATGAGGTTTCTGACTGTGCCAATCCTCTGCGTCCTTGATTGTTATGTAATGCTAGTAAATGCACAATACCAAGTGTGAAGGGGTAAAGAGACAGAGTGCAGCCAATGCTTTGTGTAAGCTAACAGTCAGTAATGGATCTAAAAAGAAAAAAATATAGCTTTGAGTCTTTGGTGGTACCACTTAAGATCAGGGTTTTAGTTTTGGGCCCATGCAGAACTCTATCCTAGGGCGGTGCTAGAGGGAAAGACCATGAGGACATTACAATCCAATGGCTTTCTCCCCACAGTATGAATGTATTTGGTAAATCTCATGGCAATCTGGCCATGGGATATGTATATACAAAGTTGACATTGTGGCCTGATTGTGCAGCAAGAGAAAAGAGGATCAGAACATGCAATATTTTGTCAGAAATTCTTGCCATGACTTAGCCAAGAGACATGGTGGACCAATCATTGCTTGAGTGACTGTAAATAATATTATAAAGAGTACGGTCTAGACCTGCTATATATGAAAAGAGCCCTGAGATAACTTATGTTATGATTTGGCGCGATATAAATAAAATTGAATTGAATTGACATACATAGGCTCCAATGTTTCACCTGTCAGCACAAACAACATTTGTCTTTCACTTCATCATATTTACAGTTGTGCACAGACCATGTTGTAGAAGTAGTCAAAGTTAGGCAAGAGAGGGCAAAATAATTCAGACACGCCTCTCTTTTTGTCAGGACGTCGTGAGCTCTCTCAGATGCTGTGTTGGTTGTCCTACACTATGACACAGTAGACTGGATAAAATGAGCAATTTTATTGTGATGATACCGATATTGTGTAGTCTGAGCATGGCATAACATGGGAAAAGGCTCAATCTTTGAGAAGCACCAACATCCTTAGTACTTTTAATGTCAACATGCTCATTAGATTTTGGTATTTCTTTCGTAGAAGTAACCCCTAGGAAAATAGTACCTTCCTAAGAGTAGGAATCATCCCTTGGGGACCATGAATAACCATGACAAATTTCATGGAAATCTGGTCATTAGTTTTCAAGGTACCTTGACCAAATCGCTGTGGAAAATTTGACCTGGTTTTTCAAGAAAGTTCTTGCCACATTAACACCAAAATGACAAGAACTCATTTTCCACTGACCATGAATATACATACCATATTCAAATGCATTCTGGCCAGTAGTTGACAAGATACCTTGCTGTGAACAAAAGTGTTTGGTCGGACAGAAGGACCAATTGACTGACTGACATTGCCATCCTTAGTCCTTGCAGGTCAAAAATGAAATATACATTGTAAATACTTTTTATGTGGCTCTGTTTAGGGAGGAGCCACCTTCTTCTCAAGGTTGCATGATTTAGTGTTTAATAAAAGTCCAGTATTGACAAATTATCTTAGCAGCAGTATGCGTATAGAGCAGCTCTGGTGCAATGGAAAGTCAGTATTTGATGAGTGGACTGCAGAGAGTCCAGTTGCCAGAGGGCTGGAAAGCCTGGGCTAGTGGCACACATCAAACCCTGGCCCGGTCTCTGTGTGGATATCACAGTGATGAAAGCTGAAGCAGACTCAGTCATGTAGAACTAATGGACAGGTGGGGCTGAGAGCGAAAAGCTGTCGATCCTACCCCCCAAAAACAAAGCTCATCACATCTGCGCTGTCACTACACACACACACACACACACACACACACACACACAGACAGACATAAAACCCCAGGGAAAAAAAAGTTGGAATAAGAGGTGAGCCAGTAATCAGAGAACACTTCAGCAGCTTAATCAGCATCGCTTGTCTGATGAGGAAGAACACTTCTGGTTTTTGTGGGCAGGAGCCTTCATTAATCATCCTCAAAAGAAACACCACTCCACCACAACTTGAGTTGAGGACCCTCTTTTCTGCTGAAGTCTATGTAGAGCAGAGACGAGAAAAAAGTTTGGAAGAAGAAAGAGGGAAAAACACAATTCATGCTTTTTTTCAATCAGTCCAATCAGCTTTGGTCAGCTTCAGTATCCAGAGGTTTAATGTTTCAAATGAACACCAGATATCTACAAGTGGTGGATTGATTGTTTTGAATGCCATATTTCTACAGAAAGGAATTGTCAGTTACAGATGCATTACCTTAGACCCTCAGGCTGTTCTTTTTCTTGAGATAAACTTCCAAAATAATTCACAATATGCACTGTGGCAGGATATCTGTGCTTATATCTGGTTGTAATTCATTTTGCTTTTTCATGTGAATGAGATTTCAAAACAAATTACATCCTATATGACATGAAGTTGCCTTTAGAGAATAAACACACTTAGTTCATCCGTGACCACTCTGAGGAGCATTATATTTCCAGGACACGCACGCACGAAGAGATGCAATAATATGATTCAACCAGGGAGCATGAGTAAAATAAAGCCACTGATGATTATTATTTGCAAATGATCACACAGCCCATCTTCAATACAGCCATACTTTGAGACTGATTGTCTCCCAGAATCTAAATATATTACAGTGTTGGGTTTTTTCTTGTCTGTATGTATATTATTTTCTGTTTCCTATGCCTAATATTAGAGAAATGGTCATTTCCTCACATACATTTTATATTTTAGCCATTTTGTTTTTAACATTCTGTACATATTCTTGAAGCTACAGTATTTTAACCTTCTAAGTGGATGGCAGTCTGGTGGGGGAAGTGACTGAACCAGTCTGTCCTCTCTCTATAAGGCACATCAAGCTGCCCTTAAGCAAATCAACCCTCAGTTCCTGCAGTGGAGCTGCTCATTAGCCAACATTAGAAGAATTACATAAGTGCTTATGTGAAAATGATGTCCTGACCTATTGTTGTCAATAATGTTAGAAACATACATACATGCTCAGCAAGTTGTCCCTACATTGTTAAAGATTAAAAGAGGGAACACATCAGATTGCGAGTTCTTAAAACCAAAATTTATTTTCAGTACATTAGCAGATATAAACATAAAACTCAAGTCGATTAAGTGTCAGCCATCTTTTATATACAGTATGGTTAGAGGTTATAAATGTATAAAAAAAAGCCTTACAAACTGGAGGCGTGCAATTTGAAGACATTTACCAGTCAGGGAGGGTCCAATGAAAGATATTTTTTAGTTGTATTATGGGAATTGGAGCTTGACCCATTCTAGGGGGGAAAAAAAAGAAAAAAACTAAACTAAAAGTTAGAGTGTCTCGGTCTCTGACAATTATTTTTTTAATCTGTCTTTTGTGAGACCCCATGGAAATGAAATACTACATTGCTGGAGTGCCCCTTTAAGAGTGTTGCATTATTGGTTGTTTGCTACCATAATGATGCTTGGCTAGGGAGTTTCTTCATGTTTCTTTATGGTGTTCCTTTAGTTAGATAGCCATTAAGTGGTTCATTAGCCCAATTTAACTAGTGAAGTTTCTGTCAGTTTGTGTGTTTTAAAGAAAAATCATGCATTATGGCCCACTCTAATTCTGACGTATTTCCCACTGTTAAAACATTTCTATTTTTATATTAGTCAAAGCACTGTAAATCATCAGTTATTCCGCTTTTATTTAGACTAAGTTTAGATTTGCTTTTTAAATGGATTTAATTAGTACAAATCAAGGTTCATTTATTGTCATTTTACAACACAGGGTTGCACAATAGAATGTAAGTTGCTGCCCCTTCATGCTACACACAAAATATATACAAATATTTAAAGTAGAATAAAATACAAATAAAATACAATAAAACAATGTATAGTTACTTATATGCATATATACCTATACACGTATACACCCAGAAAGTGTGTGCAATGTCAGTGTAAAGTTCCATGTCATTTATTTATGGTGGAGTATGGAGGATGAGTTGAGTCTCACAGCCTGAGGAAAGAAGCTGCTCTGTAGTCTGGTGGTACGGCAGCGGATACCTCTGTATGGCTTGCCAGATGGCAGCAGGGTGAACATGCGCAGTTTATTTGTGTACTTTAAAGACAGTCTAAAGATTATACAGTCACACTGAGATTCCTGACAGCTCAGGGAGGAGGTCACTGTGTTGTTCTTGTTGATGATGAGAGTGGGATCAATAGCAGAGCATGATTTGCACGTGGGAAGACTTGTCAAGACTCAGCTTAAGGTAGCGACACCAATGTGAAGATGAGGCAGACATGCATATCAGACACACATGCATACAACATTGAATAATGAGTTTGTCTTTGTCAAGTACATCAGATGCATGTCTAATGCCAATAATAAGCCTCTGATATTAGCTTTTTTATATGATACTGATGACACAGTCTGATGTGATGTGCAGCATGTTTATGTGTCGTGATATAGCTTGTCCACAACAAAGTCCATGCTCTGACTAAAAGAAATGTCCTTTTCTATTGATTGTGTCCTGCTAGTTAAAATGGTAATCATCAGTTAAACAGAGGCCTGAGGCCCCCTAAATAAAATGCAGCCTTCAGCTACACTTTTCTCAGCCTGTGGGCAGCACACGGGACCAGCAAATATTGATCCACAAAATATCCGCACGTCCACTAATTTGGCATATGTGTTCACTTGAAACACTGCAACGCATATCTACAATGCGGTTTGTTTCTTTATTGTTCCATAGATCTTATCTATATCCCAGAGAGATTTTCAATGAGGCAAAATTTTATTAAAAATCAGATTAAAATTGTGCCTCAACACATCTTATAAGGGGAGAAGCAGCACAGCTGATACCCTATAACAGAGTTTGCCCTGTCATGTAGGGAAGTCAAGTTTGAGAAGCCTTCGAGGAACCTCTTGTGGCTGAGGTCGAGTCTTTCAAGTACTCCTTGCCCTCTTCATTGAGGCCTTTTTTTTGTTTCAGAGAGGTGTCTGCAGAATTCTGGTGCAATCAACAAGCCACCACTGACCTTGAGTTCATCTATTACTACATCCTTCCAGCCCCATATAACCCACATTTATCAGGCTATAACTGCTTCATATTCATGGCACAGAGCAATCCTCAGCACATAGATAACGCATTCCTATAAAACACTGCAATAATAACTGACTTCCATTTTGGCCAAACCTCATTCCGTAAGTGGGTGTAGACTAAAAGTCTGCACAAGCGAGGGATGAACCCACTAGCAATAGCCTTAGAGGGCTGCACCTATACTCATAGAACCTGGAGTTAAATAAATGACTAATGTTCGCGCCTATTTATTATGAAAGAGCAATAGCCAATGGGGAAATTCCAACACCCGACCAACCAATGGTGTAACTTCATCACTCACTTACTCACTCATTTACTCACTCAGTTATGAGTCACAGACTTTCGCGTTTATAGGGCTGGCCTCGCTTTGCTGCGGTCCGCCCAAAATTCTGGGGGTGTGGAGTTAGAAAGAAGCGCGCGTACCTGACATCTGTAGCCTGCTCCTCATCTCTGATTGAGGCTTGATCAAATTCCACTGCAATATGTCCAGTAGCTTTCATGCTCTGGACTAAAGTGCTGGATGAATGGATCGACCATCCTGGTGTACAAACTAAATGTGAAAGAAAAATGCTTATAAGTCAAGGTAAAGATGCAAACATATTTACCATCTTGGAGGTGTGAACTGACACAAAGTTACATCTGCTGAAAAACAACACCACAGTACAGGCTTCATAGCCAGCAGTTGAAAGCTTTGAATTCCTATCACAGCACACAGGATGGGAGGGAAGTGCTACAAGGCATCATTTTTAATTTCACATCAACATGACAATACATTTGACTGGTGTGACATTGATTAAAACAGTCTCTAACAGAAATTCCTGACTTTGCAGGATGATAAACTGCACTCTCAGCAGAGTATGTATCTTTCTTGAATGTGAAAAAAAAAACAGATAAATGGCTTTACTGAGATGTATCTGCCACGTTATGTACTGTAAACATATGTTTACCGCATCTAATCAAATAACATAATCATGACCCCAGAAATTGAGCAAAACTTAGCAAGTATACTAAGTTCAAAGACTTAATGAATGAGTCTTCCAACTTAAATAAAAAATAGAGAATTTGTCATTGCCTTCCAAAACTATCCATAAAAGCACATTTTAATCTGATGACCCTATCAGCAGGATGACATTGTTTGTGAGTGACTTCCAAACCTGTACAAATAAGCGTCATATTTATTTGCCTAAACTCAACCAAAACTTTACATTTACTAAAATTAACATTTACATTTAATTATTTTGAGATGGAACAATGGAAGTACTGATGGGGAAATAAATGTTTTGCAACTGTACAATTCGTACTGAAGAAAGCACAAAATTGAATGACTGACAATTGAATTGTTAGTTTAAATAAATGCTTTTACAGATATACATGATTTGATGCACTGTAAAACATCATAGCCCCGTTAAGTTATGTGAACTTATTTCTTCTCTTTAACTCCACTTGTCATAACAAGTTTTGGATATTGAACTCAAGTTTATAAGTTTAAAAAAATTAAACTTAAAGTAATCCATTGTCTTGACTACTTGTGAGTTTTGTCTGGGTTGTCAGTGTTCATTTAACTCATGTCTGTAAGTTATAAGTTGAAAAAGGGAGAGGGAGAGGAGGTGGGGTGATGCTGAGAAAATACCCGGAAATACAGAGAAGTAGCTGCCATTTTTGAGTTAGACAGAACTATTACTATAAAACGGTGATACCGTTGAAGCGTGGTACTAACCAGTTTTCCGCAGAGGATATGCTGTAGTATTCCAACGAAATATTGACACTTTTGGAAAACAACAGTGGACTACTTCCAGCAGCAGAGGGACGCACCTGACTACAAACACAAGTTGAGACAGACTGAGTGCAACTGCAAAGCGGAGTGTAGCAAGATGAATTCCCGCTGAGAAACACAAAAGTGGCGAGGAGTTTGTATTCTTTTAATAGTGCTTTTGAATTTGTGTTGATAAAATTGAATAATGTTGCCGCTTTCTTGCGAATGTGACTCTTATTACCACAGTTTTCCTTGCTAATTCATCGTGTTTGTCAAAGCCTCAAATGTTAAAATGGTTTAATAGACCACTGACCCCATTTGGTTTTAGCAGATATTTTAGTTGGTGGGTGCGTATTTAAATTATAAAAGGCATATAACGTTGCTGGAGCGGAAAAACATTGTTTTCCTTGGAACAAACGGTTCGCTTGCAAGCTCGCGTTAGCTAGTGGTTAGCTAGCTAGTAAGCTACACAGTCGAGGCAAATTAATCGCGGGCATGAACACGCCAACGTCCCAGTAAGCACCCAGAATCTGTCCGCATGGAGAGAGAACGAGGTCATTTGTAGTGTTTTGTAGTGCTTAGGAGCATGTTTTTACTTTTAAGTGAACACATATGGTGATGATCTGCTGAGTGTCTGAGGATTTGTATTTCAGTTTTAGGACGTAACCGTCATGAAACTATTCGAAAATACACTCACTGTGTTTTATCTACCGCCATTCCCACTCTTTATTCATTCCCTAGCTCGCTCTATCACAACCGCTCTCTTGCTCTCTACCACGGCCATTCTCGCTCTCTGCTCCTTTGTCTGGAGCAGCCTCGGTGCCAAACACAGCCTTTTTTTTTTTTTTTTTCAGTTGAGAAAAACGTTGTCCCCTTTTTGGACACCTCACCAGTTTGTATCCTTGCATTAAATGTTGTAAAGTGTGTGTGACAATTATGGTTATTTAAACTTCTAGTACTTTTCCTAATGGGGTTGCAAGCAACGATTATTATTTTAATTTAATCTGGAGGTTATTGAATTAATAGATTGTTATATAAAAAGTCAGAAAATAGCTAAATCTCAATCACAGCTTTCTAAAACCCAAGGTGACACCCTCAAATTTCTTGTTTTCACCAAGACCCAAAGAGATTCAGTTCACTGTCACATTGAACTAAACTATGTAGCAAATTTTCTTAATTCGGAAGCTCAAACAAGGGCATTTTTTTAAATTATTAAAATAGTGACATTTATTTTCTGTCAGACTTACCTAGTTGTCCACTAATTTTTCAGATATAATCCCTGATTTTTAAAATGTAATTGGATTTTATCGCCCTGAAATGGTTAATGACTTGAATGTAGTTTTGAGTGGAAAATATCTCTCTCTCACTCTATATAATAATATAGACTATGCAGATAGCTTTATGTAAATTTGATTCACCTACATTCTGAGGACATGCAATACATTTTTGTATATTTTCTCTTGACAGATTTATTCAAGCATGTCCCTTTCATGAAGTGGAAATGTAAGTTTTGTGCATTCTCTACTAATGGCCAAGGAAGAATACTACAGCACTACAAAGAGCATCATGGGCATTATCGAAGGTGTTCGGGCCTCATCTGTATTCACAAAGACTGTTTGAAAACTTTTCAAACCCAAGCAGAACTTAAAAATCATTTGAAAGAACATATTAATGAAGCTTATAAGATTGTAACCAAATTATCATGTGATTTGTGTACATTCTCAGAGCCTAGTGACATTAACAAATACTTCACTCATCTGAAGACTCATTCGAGAAACAGAGAAGTTGTTAAATGTCCCTTTGCAGGTTGCTTTTTCAAGTCTAGTGTGCTGTCAACTTTTACTGCTCACAGAAGTCGCAATCATAACTCATCCACCTTTGAAAATTTCAGACCAGACCTTTTGGCACGGTGTACACTTTCAGTGCCTGTAATAGAAGAAGATTTTGTTTCAGACAATGAAGATATACTTGCATCTCATTCTGTATCTGAGCCTGACTCTGGACTTGAAAATGGAAAGGCCATTCATCATTATTTGGGATCCCTATTTCTCTGCATGCAAACACTTTTACATGTATCAAATTCAGAAGTACAGGAAATAATTGCTTGTTTCCAGGTGATATTGGGTCAATTGTTTGTTCTGAAGCAATGACTTACTTACTTTGTAAGGTTTACTTGACAAATTGTTCTTGAATCAAGTTGTTGAGATAAAACTATGTATAGACTATGAGGTAGACTGAAAATGTTTTGTTTTAACTGCTTTTGTTCAGTAAAAGCAAACGATTGTCCCATTTGATCACTGTGTAATGGTGTAATGGACTCGCTATTGAAGATGAAAAAATGCAAAGCTTGTTATTAAGAAATAATTTTACATTAAAAAAATATCTTTTTATAGGAATGTTTTAATATATTCCTATAAGTGGAATGTTTAACAGATTTGAAGCAATGTATAAACATGTAAACACGGCCGATGATACTTTCATTTCTTATAACAAGTCAGAGGAGTACAGTTTTTGACTAACTGAATTGTGGTGAAGAAATATGATGATGGTAATATTTTTGCAGTGGATCAGTCTATTTGCATGTAATGTAGCAGTCAGGCTAACTATATACAGCCTGGGAACAAGCAGCAGCCTTCCTCCTTGCACCCCCCCACCCCGCCCCTAAGCTCTACCCTCTTGCCTGTACATTAGTGACAATCCATCACTCTCCAAAGTATGTGGCACTACATTTAAGTGTGCCATTTCAAAAGCACAACTGGACTTTGTTAGGGGCTGGCAAGTACGATAATGCTCCACTGGAATTTACAGACTGCTGCCTTCCAACACTGGGTTATATTTCATATTTTTAAGTCTAAAGCCAATTTTTGTCAATTCTTGAGAACTATCCAGTTAAGTTTCTTATCTGAATTATATCATTAGAGTCAACTCATCCAAAGTTATGTCTTAGTTTGGATGTGTGGTTTTGCCTTAGCCTTTGCTGTTTTAGCAACCAGACCACGTCGGTTTCTGAGCCACTGCATTAATCCATGTTCCATAAGGCTCGTGCATAGTATGGTCTGTGTGTTTCCTGAGCAGGAGAGTGAATAGGGCAGACAGGGGAGAAGACACTGAGGAAGAAAGATTCATGAATAATAATGCATAGTGGGGCCCTGAACACTAGCTATGAGAATTTTATTGGTGTGGGATGAATCCATACCGTAAGCCTCACCTGCTGGGAGCCTTGTCTCCCAAAGCCAGTGTCATCCCTAATAATTTATAGATGCAAAACAGAGGAAAACATTAATCAGAAATGTGCCAAGTGTCTACAAGCCTTGCAAATGCTTTGTTTCTAACAATCAGAGTGAAAGACGACATGCAGCAACACACAGAAACAAAGCTTTAGTCCAATCCTTCATGCAACACTAATGCCCCACTCCTGGCTTTATTCAACTTTGGCTACAGTGAAATAAAGATATGTTTTCACTCTGAAATTGATATGAAGGGCTGCCAGAGCATATCAGATAACAATGAGTTTTATATGCATTTTCTGCCTGTCAAGGACTGGTGCATGTTCACATTTTTTGTTGACATTGAAGCAAAACAGACAGTGTTTTGAGTCAGACCCAATGAATGTACACAAAAGGCATATTTCCCATGCTCATGTCAAAGAGAGAGAGAAAATCTTTGAGGACAAACCTTAAAATGTTCATAGACATAAAATAAATGCTGCTAGCAAAGAATCAGAATTAATATTCACCTTCAGATTATATGTCTTTCACCATTATTTAGCCATGGAAGATGTGCTGAGCATGTTTGCTCTTTTTCAGTAATGTCCTGCTTCACATTCACACTTACACACATTCACATTGGGGAGGTGCAACATGCCATAAAGGCTAGATAGAATACAAACACTCTGTCAAAAGTGTATAATTCTCAATACTTTATTGATTATAGACCTGGTCCAGATAGGGCGGTGCCTGAGTCATGACCACGGCCCACCGATTCCTGACCTCGGCTAGCACATGGGAGAAGTTTGCCTTGAAGGCTTTCTGTCAGAAACATGTGGTTAACGTTGTGAAACTGTCGGAGATTGGTTAGGTTTAGGCACCAAAGGTACATACTGTAGTTCAGTGTTGACTTATAATTTTAACCCAAACCATGATCTTTTCTGAAACCTAACCAAGTAGTTTTGGTGCCTATACCTAACCAAACTGTGATTAACGTTGTGAAACTGTCGCAGATTGGTTAGGTTTAGGCACCAAAACTACTTAGTTAGGTATTTGCGAAAAGTTCATGGTTTGTGTTAAAATAATAAGTTATGTTTCACACGAGGCATGAACAGCGGTCAGCTGTCCGGAGTTTAACTTATCCACCCCGACCTCCTTGCTATACGGACTTTGCTGCTCTTTATACGTTATACTACGACACCTGACTTCCTTAAGGCTGAAAGCCTTCAAAGCAAACTCCTCCCATGTGCCCTCGGTGGAGAAACCAAGCAATTCTATGTAAAATCAGTCATTCAGCACCCCCATATAGCCCAAATGGAATGATCCATTGTTTCACAACCACATTTTCCAACCACTGCGACGATTCGACTGCGAGATTGGCAGTCGAATCAGGCTCCTAAGATCAAATTGTCGTATATTTGACTATTCGGGGTCACCCTTAGTTATTATACAACAACAAAAACTGCATAGGGAGGATTCAGACTTTAACAAAGGAGACTGCTGTTTGTTTCCCATTTCCTAATGACAGTCAACGTTGGTGTCTTTATAACCATGACCACAATCGTTCCCTAACTAAACCTTAACCATAGTTTTGTCACATCATAAACTCGATTTATTTTTCATCAGTGATTTGTTTTGGAAGACACAGACAAATGTCATCCTGCCGATAGTGGCGTCATATCAGAAAATGTGCCTGTGTTCTTCTAGAGGGCAGGGACAAACAATGTATTTTGTTGTTTAATTTGGAGAACTTGGTTTTGTACGGCAAAAATGACCTATTTTGTTGTTTTTCCTTTAAGCTTTCTGTCTTCACTGGAGGCAGTGCAGGCAGCATGTGCAGCATGTGGGCCTTTACTCGAACAGTCATTCAGGCAGAGAGCCTGATGGATGCTGGGGGTGTTAATGATCTTCTCCACATTGTGTGTGACCAGGGCACAGCTGGAAGACTGAGAAGAGTGCCGAGCCTGTTCTGGGATCTGGCCAAGCACAGGTGACAGCTCTGGCCTGCAGACACAACACACATCGCATAGTTAGCTACTAAATTCAGGCACAGATCAGTACAAGCAGTGTCATTTTCAAGAGGCCTCTTTTCAAATACCTTACCATAAAACACAATTGGACATGTAATCATTTGAATTAGTCCCACTATATGGAATAACAGCCACAAATATGAAAACGGAGCTGATCAGTTTTCAAAAATAAAATTCAGATTTTCTGGCATTTATTGCTGTTATCCCTACCTAAGGAGAAAAAAAAGTACTGATCCCTGTACCAGGAAGTTCATCCAGAGTCATGGTGTGAGGTAAAAAGAGAGGAATTCTAATATGACATCTTGCACAGGCCTGCCTTCAAAAGCCAGTGTGTGACCCTCTTGACCTCCACAAGATCACCCACTGGCCTCTGTCAGAGCCAGCCACAGTGATTTATGCAGCATCAAAATAACGTGAAGTGTGATGCCTCTGAGGGCTGGGGATGGGCGGTGCTGTGGATGGGTGTAACAGAGACCCCCCTTGGAAGTTTCTCCAGATCTTGAAGAGGCCATTAGTGTTGTTTTGAACTCTTAGCCCAAACATGTTAAATGATACAGGCTTTCAGAGAGATGGACAGCTACAGTGAAGGTAGTGACAAGACATCCTTTCCTGTGGATGGCCTGGGCTGCATGTCTGTGCTAGCATAGTCTTGACAGATGGTGAAAGGAAAAACAGAGTTAGTGTTGAACTGGTACACCAATTGCCTGAAGATGTTGCTGGTTTGTGGATACGTCAAAGTCCACAAAGCCTTCAGTTTTTGTTACCATTTCACCCCACATCTTGGTCCAGAAAGTCGTAGCACATTGACAACATACTATACATTACTATAGAATATGGGTTTAATATCCAGGGTTGGGAAAGCTACTTTAAAACTGAAGCTAGTAAAGCTGCGAGCAACTCTTCATTGGAAGTAGTTAAACTAGAGCAACACTACACTGTCAGAAAAAGTATTTTAACACACTGAAGCTATTACACATCAAGAAACATAGTATTAAGCAATATAAAGAACAAATGCAAAATTTGTGGTGTAATATATACAGTATATTTCCCTTTTGGTTACACTGCTACTTCTTGGAAAAAAATGTTTGCAACTGAAAATGTTATGCTAATAAACACTACTGGCAACTATAGCTAAAATTGTAGCATCACTACTTCCTTCCTTCCTTCCTTCCTTCAAAGCTACATTCATTGTTTTTTGTCTACTTAGAGGCAAACAAACTGCTCAACATCCTTAGACTCCAACATATTATTGCTCTATAAAGCTAATAAGGCTAACATGTTAGCAAACAATTGTCTCACACGTCTAAAAGACAGAGAGCAACATTAGCATTCATTTGGAGCTGTGTTTGTGTCCACCTGACAAATGTAAGTCCAGTACTCACTTTCCTTTAAGCTCCAGTTTGGTCTCCAACTCGTGAGGGAAATATCTGGGTCTTTGTCTTGCTACGTGCACGAAAGTCTTCACCAGCTAGTCTCTAACATTGTCAGTCTGCTGTTTGGTGCTGTACAGGCAGCATACTGCACGTTTATCAGAGCTTTATTGCTGACGAGGTTGACAAGAGCAGAATATGGAGGTCATCAAACAAAAGAATAATTAGCAAAAAAGTTACGTAGAGCTGAGCAGAATCGAAGAGTTGGGTGATCATTTTATGTGGATTTGTCACTATGACCACACCTTTCACATTCCATATAGTAATTTAATCCGTTGTCCATATTATTAGTGGAGCTTTAAGTTCTTTGTGTCAAAATATCTAATGACAAGACTACAGTGCTTGTTTACAAAGGACAATAAGCATTGTGGATTGCACGCTTTCGAGGACCTCTCCAAACCATGCAAAATTAATGAATAGCCCAGCAGAGATAACAGCGCTACATTTTTAATGCACCTTGTCACCAGTGGGGCTACCGCAGCATTCTCCAGAGACACCGATTAGCAGGAGATTGAGTGACAGATGACACCCCCAGGGAGCGCAGGAAAAAAGAGAACGCTGTTGCGGCTGTTGTCCACTGAACACATCGATATTTCATTAAACAATGACAGCGCCTCAGGCTGTTTAATGAAGTGTTTGCAATGTGATTTGGTTCTTAATAGCAGAGGCATTAAGGAGTATCAGGTCCTCACTATAGCTCCTGTATACTAAACAGCAACCTGTGCCAAAGCCTTATAATGCACAATTACCAATACTGTCAGACTAGATGGGGAAGATGAAGCTGGTGAAAGCACTGAGTAGGCAAAGCTGAGTGCTATGCAGAGAGAAAAAGATGACACTCTGCATAACTGCTTCACCTTCAACTGCTATGATATTAATTATAGCCAGGCAGCAGGTAGTAGATGCTTACCTGTTGGAAATAGACTAAATAAGCAAAGCAGTGGTCTGGTATTATACTGGTCACACACAGCAGAACTTGACTTTGGGCCAAAATTGCAAGGTCCACTAAAGGGCACCATGAACAATGGTATGTGTTCTGTGGAATGGGGAATGTATCAAGATAGTGTTTGTGTTCGAGGAGCTAAAAGATAAGTTCCTCATGCAAAAGCCGAACACTACTCTGTGCACCAGGTAAGAGAAGTGGAAAAGCAAAACAAAAGAGTGGAGTAAGGTGTTACGCTTGGAGATAAGGAACTGTAGCTGAAATTACACGTGTGGATTTCTGTGCTCATGAGTGATGTGTGGTTTTCATGCCGCTTCATTAGTTTCTGAGCCTCTGTCGCCATTGCTATGGAGAAGAAGCCAGTCAGAGACGCGAATCAGAGAGGTACAAATTCAAAACACTTCATCGTTGAATTAGTGAACAAGTCCACCCAAAACTACATTTATTTTAGCTGCAGATTGTATTGTCAATTTTCTCAACTCATCAACTTTTTTTTAGCTTTCTCCTGCCGTTAGTGCCATGCGGAACAGAATTTTAAACTCTTTTAAGTTTCTTACCAAATTGCACCTTGGGAGTTGCAGTTAACTTCTCCCCCATGGTTTTAAGTTTAATGCTGACCCAAGTAAAAGTGCTTCAATTGTGAGTCATGTAACACTGTCTATCTGAAAAATTAATGTGAATTTTACTTCTGGAATAAGGGGCACCCGAAATAGCTCCTCCCACTTTGCTCTATTAGATGGATGAAAATTAACAAGATCATTTAAGCCTGATAACAACATGTTGGAGTGGATTGGTTAATCCTCGTTTGATGAACAAGACCATTGGTTCAGTCGGGTTATCATAACATTGTACTCTCCAAAGTAAATGGTTGAGATCTCACAATGCAACAAGTCGAACTGGCCATGCAACATGAGACAGTTGCTAATAATTTCTCATTGCACTGTTTGTAATGTTAATAATAAGACACCACTGCACACAACATGATGTTTACAACGAACAGTTTGGGTAATATGTAGGGATGTCCCTAATCCCTAATTAATTAGCGATTAATTAATTAAGTAATTACGTTTTTTTGGCCCCAATCAGAGTCCTTTAATAACTGCCCATAAAGAGTTCCATCCAACACTTATATTTACCTAAATGTTTAGTAAATATGTATTGAATATACATTGAAATAACAGCTGTGGCCTTCTAAATTTGGCACAGTTGGAGTTGTTGGGACTACAAAAACACTTACAGAGTGACCGTTCTTTTACCTTATAAACAATCTTTGGCAAAGTAGAGACACCCACTTGTAGAGAGCACACAAACTCGACAATGACAAAGTTTTATTATGGCGTGCCATCAACGCATTCACAGAATTACATTTATAAAGTGAGAGCTGATGTGACCTGTTGCCGGAGACGTTTGTCCTTAACCGGCGAATGTGATGGTCAGTGCTGGCTAAAAATGAGAAGCTGATAGCTGAATGTTTTGTGCACTACTCTTTGCTAACAAGAGAGATAACAGATTTGTTACTGTCGGAGAATTTTAGTGAGTACAGTGTCATCATAACCATTAGAACCCATTACCCTGGTGGCCTAGGTGTTTAAGGCATCAACCATGAGCCGGAACATCAGCATGTTGTTCCCTATCTCTCTCTCCCCTCTTTATCTGTCATCCCTCCAAATGTCTAATAAAGGTATAACCCCCCCCCCCAAAATACAGAATGATGCCAGCATGCGAGATGCCAGTGCACAAGATATGAAACTTAAAACAAAGTTGTAATAAACCATAGTTTTCCTTTAACAACTACTGGCATAATTGCCACAGAATTGTGTATATTCATGGTGCTGTGCATGTGAATCCGTTTTGGAGACAATGTGACTTTTCATCTAGAACCACTATCAGGTCAATGTTTGCCCTTGAACAACATTTGGTCCACAACCTCATGTTTAAAAAAACAAAAACAAAATTCAAGGAATTTTAATAAAATTTGCAATGGATATTCATGTTCACCAAAGGATGAATCCAACATTTTATTGACCCCCTGACCTTTCTTCTAGCACCACCATCAGTCGGCCCTTTTACACAGGAATGTTTAATAAATTGACATGAATTTTTCTAAGGGCATTCATGCTTCCAAAGAGATAAACCCTTTGGCCTTTCAACACCATCTCCATTTTTATCTACATTGGTGGTAAGGCTTTATGAATAGCAAAAATGCTGTAAATGAATGATGGCTGCTTAATAGACAAGTATCAGTGCTTGTTTTACTGTTGTGAAGAACACTGTTTTGGTTAATGTGGTTCATGATACCACATTACTGAACCCCAGTAAACTGTTAAACCTTGGTTTATGTATTGAGCAATTCAACAAAATGGGAAGTTAACAAAATGTTTTCTTTGATGCACAAGGAGATATTGGCTAAAAGTGTAAAAGATGGAACTTAAATGAGGCAATCCAGAGTTTGGTCGTATTGAAGCCTGTTACCCTTACCCCCCATAAGGCAAAAAATAACATCCAGCTGATGGGAACTTCTATCTTCTTCTTCTATCATTATTAAATAACTACAAATTTACATTTTAAGGGTCTTTATTATAAGGTTTGGTATACATTATACCTTATAAATTGTAAATTAGAAATAATGTTCTTCTTGTCAAGATAAGGATGATTAACTCTTGTTTCACCACAATCATCATTATCATCATCATTAATAGAGGCAGCACTTGCCACCCATGTACCCATACAAAACAATAAAATTATCATCAGGAACTGTTAGCAAGAGAGAAGCCACCTGAGACCTGGCACAATGGAGCATATACTGTTTTGTAAATACTCTAAATAAAAACCTTCAAAATAATCAAATAAAATGTAATCAAACATTTTGTACTGTCATAAACACCCAGACCCCCATCATTATACAGTGTTCTCTTTACACACTGCCTTGCTGAACTGTCATTTCCTGAACAGAGCTGATAAAATACACATTCCCCACTCACATAATACACTTGTCATATAATTGTAAATCTTCAAAGGAAAATGCATGAGGCCAGACTGGTGCAACCTATGCAAAACTTCTGCCTCTCTCTGCTGCCTCGTATCACTCTGCTAAGCCCCTAAAACCAAATCCACAACTTCAGCCGGCAGCAGAAGGAGTCGGTTGCCCTGCGAAACCTCATTCTTCTTAGGGCTCGATCTCCATGGCATGAGCTTCACCAAGACCCCAGTCCCTCTCGCCGCGACTTGTCTTCTCAAAGACGCCCCTCCAGCGCTTCATGGCCGCAGAGCAGAGCTCCCCAGGCTTCGGAGGCAGCTGCGACATCGTCCAACAGCGGGATAAGAGGCTAGCTACCACACACACACACACACACACCACTGTCCCCCCTCAAAAGTTTTCCCCCACTTTTTTGTCATCCTGCCTCTTTGCCACTCGTCGTTACAAGCACAATGGCATGGAACATAATGGACCCAAAGCACCGTGTGGAGCCGGGACGTGTTGTTTTGTACTATACGCTGTTGAAGGTAAAGGAGGTATTGGACATTTATCACAAGTTGCAGGATTTTCTGCCATTGAATCAGGCTTTCACCGTCTGAAGGCACGTGCACACACATATGAATTTGTAGAACAGCCAATAGGTATGCGCCCTTTCTCTGAAATGACCTGTGATTGGCTAAAGTCTCCCATCAGGGGCTAGATTTTCTAAAGCCGGAAAACAGATCCAAGAGGAGGGGCTGAAGTAGTTCTCTCAGACCACTTGAATTACAATATGCTGCACGGTTATTATGGAATTTTTGCCCAATGATGCCAAAAAAATACTGCCTACCCCACCTTTAAGGCTTTGTCCACTCATTGTTTTCAACCCCCAATACTTACATATTGTTGGGGGTCATGGACATTACAGTCTCTAGTGGGCGCTAGCAGAGGTGTAGTACTAGTGGACCGCACCTATCATGTGTGCATGCGGTTGTGGCTTGTTTAAAAATGTATGTAACCTCTCTTCCTACGGTTGCAGGTTTACATACATTAGTCAACTATAACTGACCACACGATCAAATGTTAGACTGACTTTATGAATAGTTTCATCATGTTGAGAATATTAACAGTCAGCCAAACATCTAGCTAAGCAGTATTAGGCGATACCATAGCTGTAGTAGCTTGTAATTAGCGTAGCATTAAGCAATATAGGTGAATCAACACAAGCTGTTTGTATTTAATTATTTCATTTACTTACTTGTGTCGAGCAAATGAAGCTGCGTTCTAAACATCCATTCTGAGGAAAAGTTACAGTGCATGCAGAGGTCAAGCTCATCTAATAGGCTAGGCTATGAAAATGTAGCTAAGCAAGCTTTCAGTTCCTGCAGGCATTGTGGATGCAGCACAAGCAGGCCAGGTTTAACAGGCTGGCTTTGTAATGTTTCTTTGCAAATGCATCACAAATAAAGAAAGCATCAGTAGAGTGAATGATGGATTAAAGGATGTTTTGCTGCCTTTTCATCTTTACTAGTTAACATTAGCTATCTATAGACTGGAGAAAATAATTTTATTCTCTGTGCCGATCACAGGCAACACCGGCAGCTACTTGCAACTTTTAAGATGGAATGTTTTTTTGCATGTTACTCAATCCATGAGTTGACATTGTGAATCAATCAACACAGCTTAAATGTCAATATGACAACTTTGACCATTCCATTTGTTTTTATTGGCTCTCTTGCATTACATGACACTGTAGTGATGATTGGATCACGCTTAAAATAATGTACTATATGAATTAATTTCAACTGGATTATACAAACTGCAAATATTATATTTCCTCACTTGGAGAAAAAAAGTGGCGGAGCGTCATTCCCAGCTCGGACATCTTTCAGCGAAAGCACTGCTGCCTCAAATACGTCCACCTCCCGGAATAGTGTGCTGAATGTGCGTACCATGGTGATGCAGGAGTGACCACATGGAGTGAATACATGGCCGAACCTACTCCCCCCCCATAGGGCGAGAGAGGAAGTCGGCTACAGCCATCTGCGCCCCCGGCCTATGGACCACCCTGAACTTAAACGGCTGTAAAGCCAGATACCACCGGGTGATCCGCGCGTTGGCATCTTTCATGCGGTGGAGCCATTGGAGCGGAGCGTGGTCCGAACAGAGGGTGAAGGCCCGTCCCAGCAAGTAGTACCGCAGGGCCCCGACTGCCCACCGGATAGCCAAGCACTCCTTCTCTATCGTGCTGTACCGGGACTCCCTCTCCGACAGCTTCCGGCTGATGTACACCACTGGGCGGTCAACACCCCGCACCTGCTGGGACAACACGGCCCCCACCCCTCTGTCCGAAGCGTCGGTCTGCAGTATAAAAGGGAGAGAGAAGTTAGGTGTGTGGAGCAGAGGCTCCCCACAGAGAGCCCGTCAAACGCCACTTGGCACTGCTCCGTCCACTGGACCGGATCTGGGGCCCCTTTTCGGGTGAGTTCAGTGAGGGGGCTGGCCAGATCCACAAACCCTGGCACAAACCGGCGGTAGTACCCGGCCAACCCCAAGAACCGTCTCACCTCTTTTTTGAACTTGGGCCTTGGGCTCATCACCCACTCGTCGTGTGACCACAAAGGGCCCTTGCCACTTGGCGAGCAATTTGGAGCTGGAAGATGGGAGTAATACAAGTACCTTGTCTCCCAGTGAGAATTGCCTCAGCCTGGTTCCTCTGTTGTACAGGCGCTGTTGACGCTCCTGGGCCTGCAGCAAATTCTCACGTGAAAGCCGTCCGAGCATGTGGAGTTTTGCCCACAGGTCCAGGACGTACTGAATCTCGTTTTTGCTGGGGCTGGGACCCTCCTCCCAGCTTTCTTTAACTAGGTCCAGTGCCCCGCGTGGTTTTCAGCCAAACAACAGTTCAAAGGGAGAAAATCCCGTGGAGGCCTGGGGAACCTCCCGCACTGCAAACAACAGAGCATCAAGCCATTTATCCCAATTGCGACTATCACCGTGAATGAACTTACAAATCATGGACTTCAGGGTTTTATTCAGCCTCTCCACGAGTCCGTCTGTCTGCGGGTGGTAGACGCTCGTGCGGACCGATTTGACGCCCAGTAATTCGTACAGTTCCCTCAGTGTGCGTGACATAAACGAAGTGCCCTGATCAGTCAGAATCTCTTTCGGGATTCCGACTCAGGAGACTAATTGAAACAGTGCCTGTGCCACTCTCTTCGCCGAAATAGAGCGCAAGGGCACCGCCTCGGGATATCGGGTTGCATAATCTACCACGACTAGTGCAAAACGATATCCCCGTGCGCTACGGGAGAATGGCCCGATGAGGTCCATCCCGATTCTTTCGAATGGGACCTCCATCAGCGGTAAGGGCCGCAATGGGGCCCTGGGGGTGGCCGGCTGGTTTACCAGCTGGCATTCGGGGCAAGCCGCGCACCACCGGCGGACATCACCCCAAATACCTGGCCAATAGAAACGGGCCATTATCCGGTTCAGTGTTTTTTCACTCCCCAGGTGCCCAGCCATCGGGTTGTAATGAGCCGTCTGGAAAATCATTTCCCGACGGCTTTTCGGCACCAACAACTGGGTGTTTATTTCACCGGTCTGAGTGTCACGACTCACTCTGTATAGTCTCTCCCTGATCAAAACAAAGTGCGGGTACGTCTGCGCTGCGTCAGGGCACACCAATTGACCATCAATTTTTATCACTTGGTCGAAGGCTGAGCGTAGAGTATCATCACGAGACTGCTCGAGTGGAAAATCCTCCATGGAGTTAAACACGGGGACCTGCGGAGCCTCCGACGGAGCCCCCCTCCCTCTCTGCAGCGTCGGATGACCTCGCGTCACCGCTGAGCACAGTACAGATACCACATTTCCCTGACTGTCGTGCACGCACCCCTATTAACTTATCAAACCCCGGCCAATCTGTGCCCAATACCATAGGGTGCGTAAGACGGGAGCTAACCGTGGCCTGTATCCTATGCATTTTGCCATTATATTTAATTTGCACTGGCACTACTGGGTATTCGTGAACATCCCCATGCACACACTTAATCTTCACCCAGGATGCCTCTAGTAATGCCCCCGGCCGAACCAGGTTCTGGTGAATTAGGGACTGCTGGCAGCCCGAATCCACCATAGCCCGGTGTACACCCCCCTGGATCCTTACCGGAATGCTGTATGTCCCCCCTGGACCGGGGGAGGGGACCGGAGGGCCGGCGACCCGGACTACCTGGCCGACCTCCATCAGCGGGCACTCTTTGCGGAAGTGGCCAGGCCGCCCACAACTCCAGCACTCCTGCCCTGCCGTCTGAGGGGCTCTCGGTGGGGTGGAGTCAGGGCGGGTGGCGGCAGCACCCCGCGGCGGAGGAAGAGGAGAGGGAGGGGGAGGAAGGGTCGGGTGCGGTGTAGCTGCTGCGGCGGCCCCGCCGAATCTCCTCCGTGGCGCCGGGACAGGCCGGGAGGCTGTCGCAGCCCGGGCCTCTGCTGGCTGGCTCCGCGGGTGCACGGCCAGGTGATCCTCAGCCAGGGTGACGGCGGTCTCCAGGTCCTTTGGACGGTGGCATTTTACCCACGCGGCGGTCCTGGCTGGGAGCGCCTCCACAAATTGCTCCACCACCACCCGGTCGAGCATTCGCCGCTCACCGGTTGAGTCTCCCGGGTTCCAGCCACCTCACTGCCGCGTCTCGTAGCTGCTGTGCGAAGGCGAACGGTCTCTCGTCAGGCCCCAAGCAAGCCTCGCGGAACCGGCGGCGGTAATCCTCGGGGGAGCAGCCCATCCGGTCCAGGACGGCGCGCTGAACATCGGCGTAGCTCCCCCTTGAAGACGCCGGCAGGCTGAGCGCCGCCGTTTGGGCTTTCCCAGGTAGCAGCGGGAGCAGGCGCACAGCCCACTCCGCCGCCGGCCAGTCGCATGCCTTCGCTGTCACCTCAAACGCTTCCAGGAAGGAGCGCGGGTCGTCGGTGGCTGTCATCCGCGGCAGTGAGATGCCGGAGAGCGGCGCGGTGGTGGTGGGCCCCGTGGTCCTCCCGATATTAGCCACCAATCGTTCCAGGACCTGGGTGTGCCTCTCCGACTGTCCTTGGAGCGCCTCCAGCTGCCGGCGGTTCACCGCCGTCTGCTCCTGGTGCATTGCCGCAAGCTCCCCGAGCATTTGGGCCAGGGCCGCCACAGGCTGTACAGCCGCCGGCTCTGACATATTCTCTGTTGACGTGGCCCCACGTTGGGCACCAATGTAGCGTGCTTCCTGCTACCCCGGGCCCGTCAACAGAGACACACACACACAATTTGAGTATACGAACCACTCTGGTTCCTTTATTGGTAACTGTTCGTTTGCTCGTTCCTTCGTTCGTTCGTTCGTTCGTTCGTTCGTTCGTTCGTTCGTTCGTTCGTTCGTTCGCTCGCTCTCTCTCTCTCTCTCTGGCTGCCGTGGCTCCCCTGCTCAGTGTCGTCGTCGCGGTCCGCTCTCCCACCACCTCAGGGCTGCTGCTACTGATATAAGCACAGAGATAATCACCTGATGCGCTGCACCTGCGTCTCCCCGGGCAACCCGCCCTGAGCTCCTGAGCCACTCCTCCACTTCTCCCCCTCTGCAGCCACGCTCCAACCACGCCCCACCACCACAGTGGTTTTTCTAATATATTTGGGCATGTTTCATGTTCCCTTTAAGAGAGTTAGTTTGTTAGTTCAGTTGCCTAGTGTCTGTGGCCAGTCCAGTTTATTTTCGCTGCCCATTCTGGCTTTGTTTCTTTCTTTGTTTTGTCTTGACTTGACTCTTACTAGCTGTATTATTAGCAATTACTATTACAAGCTGCTCTCATATCGTCAACTGAAGTATCATGGATTCAGACACAATAAACTCACTCCTGTAAACTACATTTTGAGAACAAATAAAATCTAGGGCGTAACTACGCATTCTTTGGGGGGGTCGTGTCCCCCCAATACTGAGAAACTACCAATTTGTCCTCCCCAATATACAGTAGAAAATATGTTAAATATGTCCTCCTTTTATGAATCCTGTCAACAGATCTGTTTCTTGGTATTTCTTATTTATTTTCAATTTATTTTTGTTTGTTAAGGAAAACATAAGTGACGCAGTTAGCATGTTGTTGGTATCAGTGTTTGTTCTAATCCACCTAAAGTCTTTCTGTGCTGTGATGATAATCTGATGGGTTTTTTAATTTGGTCAATCAGTGGAGGTGAGCAAATGGAGGAAGTAACGTCACTTAAAAAGCTTATAAAGCTTGAAAGTATTTTTTTTTTCAGACAGTAAGGTACTACCAAAATAAGTAACGTTAGGTTAGTAGATAAGACAATAGCTAACATTTCAGGTAACTGTTACTACTGTACAGTGTACACTGCTCTTTATACACTTACTATATAATTAGCTAAACAGCATGATTACATTAACCCTCCTGTTATGTTACGGGTCAAATTGACCCGTTTTAAAGTTTGAAGATCTAGGAAAAATAGTTTAAAGTATTTTTGCAATATGAAACTTTTTCTGCTTGCCTTAATTAGTGTAATCAACATATAAAATGAAAATGGTTCATCTCACATATTTGCAACCACCCCCTGCATGTTTATATCACATAGATACTGTTTGGGTCAATTTGACCCAGCAGTCAAACTGGAGGTAAAAGGGTGTCAGAAATGTCAGACTTTCTTTGCAACTGTGAGACATATTTCACCCCAATCTCTCTCTCTCACACACACACACACACGCACGCACACACACACACAAATTCCCCCATCCCCTCTTTCTCTCTCAACCTGTAAAGTGCGAGAAAGTGCAGGTGTTATGACTTTTGACGGGAACCATTTATGTTCTCGCGGCAAAACTCCACCCACATTCAGTGGACACTCAGCAGGGGAGGGGCAAAACATTTAAAAGATTCTCTGCATGGGAGTCCTACCAACATTACACACTGTCAGTCAGAGCTTTACAAAATGAGCATCAGAAGCAAAAAGATGACATTCCAGGAGGCTCTGGAAGCCATCTTAGATCATGACAGTGAAATAGAGGAGGATCTGAAGATGAAGACTATCTTGAGCTAAATTCTGATTCTAATGATTCTGATTTTGAACCAGATGAGGGAATTGCTATTCCTATTCCTCCAAGCAAGACATTCATGTAAAAAAATGGGGAAATACAGTGGTCTTCATCCCCAAATATGCGTCAGGCAAAACTGTCTGCAGAAAACAAAATAACAAAAAAACAAAAAACAAATAAAGACAGTGACTCGTGTGACAGACATCAAGTCAGCTTTTGAGCTGGTCATGCCTAATTCAATCCAGAAAATCATTCTGGAAATGACCAATCTAGAAGAGAGGCGTGTTTTTGGGGAGAAGTGGAAGGAGCTGGACACAACACATTTAGATGCGTGTTTGGGGCACATTTGACTGGGGTCTATAAGTCGAAGGATGAATCGACAGCCAGTCTGTGGGATGCAGAGACAGGCAGGGCTATGTTTCGAGCCACAATGTCTCTGGAGACTTTTCACATTTGATAATCGAGAAACAAGGGCTGGCAGACGGGAGAGAGACAAGCTGGCAGCTATTAGGACAGTGTGGGACAAGAGGGTGGAGCAACTTCCACTACTCTATAACCCAGGCCCTAATATCACAGTGGATGAAAGGCTGGTGGCATTCAGAGGTCGCTGCCCATTTAGGTAATACATGCCTTCCAAACCAGCTAAATATGGGATAAAAATCTGGGCAGCATGTGATGCAAACACCAGCTATGCATTGAACATGCAGGTGTACACTGGAAAGCCGGTTGGAGGAGCCCCAGAAAAGAAGGGTCGTGCTCGACATGGCACAGGGTCTCAGGGGGCACAACATAACCTGTGACAATTTTTTCACAAGCTACAACTTGGGTCAGGAGCTTCTAAAGAGAAGGCTCACAATGGTCGGAACTGTCCGAAAGAACAGGGCTGAACTCCCTGCTGAGCTGCTGGTAATCAAGAACAGGGCCCCTCAATCTTCCATGTTTGCCTTCACAGACACCACAGCCCTAGTGTCTTACTGCCCCAAAAAGGGAAAATATGTTGTGAGAGGTAAGAAACACCATTGCACTAAATATTGATAGAATGGTTAGTAATGGAGTTAGTAATGAAATATTAACAATGCTTATTATAATAATAATTAATAATAATTAAACATGCACCGGGTCAAATTGACCCGGGAACATCACAAATGACAAATGAACATTCAATTCAATTAAATTCGATTCAGTTTTATTTATATAGCGCATAACAAAGTTATCTCAGGGCACTTTTTTGACTTAAAAAGTCGGTCTAGAACATAACATAAAGTAAATTTAAAAAAAAATAGTAATACAAGCAGAATATTCAGTGTATCAAATTAAAATGATCATCAACGTCATCAGTCATTGTTCTTCAGGTAAAATAATGATATGTGGTCAAACTGCAGGCAGCACAGAAAGACAGGGAGGGAGAGGCATGCTGGAAGCAGAGGCCAGACAGGGACATGCTCTGGAGATACAGATGATCAGGTGAGAATGTGGAATGTGAACTATAATGCAATTTAGTAGAGCACATAGACAATCCTGATTGGTGTTTCCTGTTGGAAAACACAAATCAGGATTCAGCAACATTTGAAATAAAATCTGATGACAGAAATTGAGTTGTTTGTCACTGTAATTAAAATCTAATCAAACCACACCTACACACGCCTTATGAAGCAAATTAGCTATGTTTTTGAGTGTTAAACTAAATAATATCTTCAGGTGTTCCTTTAACTTTTATTGTTGGTTATTAAGTCATGAATGTTAAATGTTTCAGAGAAATACTTTGATTTGAAGCCATGTTTTAAGGGGCTTTAAGGATGATAATTAAGGTTTTTGGTAAGACAGCATCAAATGTAGCACAATCACACGTTAGTATAAGCACTATATTAGCTTTTATCAGCTTTTATCAGCAAACAGATTGTGAACATGCCACTTGGTCTATGATTAACAGGGGATTTATTTCTCTGCACTACATCAAGACACAGACGCAGTTCATCAATTTTCCGTAGGAAGAAGCTGATAGCATAATTAACCACTTCCTTTAGCTCCACAAATAAACAGTCATTACTCACGTTTGCATCTGGATGTACATGTGGTGGCCAAAAACAGAAATAAGGAAAAATAACATTTTAAGAAGTTGTACAGAAATTAAACTTTACTGTTCACATGATATCAGAACTGCTCAAATCAATTTTGTCCATGTGGTGCATGTGTAGAAAACCAGCCTGCTTGCTTTCACTCTAGCCACACAATTGTGCAACCGTCTCAAATTCTGCCAAGTTACACAAAAGCAAACATTAAGTAAGCAGATTGAGTCTGGGAAGCCTGCATTCAATTTGTCCTGTGATAATTGGACAAGCTCACATTTCTTTATAAATCGCTTGTCTCGAATAGCAAATACTGACAAGCTGCTTGACTCTGGCTCTCCAAGTGAATGTGACTTTTTCCTCATTGTCTGTTGCTGACATGACATTGTCCAGTTATGTCACCATGTGTACAGCAGTAATGTGAGTGTGCATTGCCTGATATACTTATTCTGAATGTGTGGTTTTATCAGATTTCTCTAAAACCACAAACTTATATTTCTAAAGCAATGGGAAGTTGTGTAATTTAATTATAGCATATATTGGTCTAATGTAATATGGCATTTGGTACATTAAGTACAGGAAATTACCAGCACCACAGAACAAATAGATGGATAATGGGCGGAAAAGTATTATAAAGTGTACCGTAACTACAACAAACAGAAAACATGACAGGATAATTATATGTTACTGTTAAATACTAATATGAGTAAATGAATTGCTTTCATCCTAAAGTATGACTAATCATATCTATTGTGTATAATTACTATTTATTTTTATGTTGGTAAATGAGAATGTGAATATGTGTCTTCCTCTGTTGCGTCTTTTGACTGGTTCTCATGCCCATTGAGCACAATACATCTAGAGAAACACTTTGATTAAACACAGTGGTACTGATTTTTATGGAGCCAGGACAGTGACACTACATTCTGGCACTGAAAATAAAATTTGGCATTGAAAACAAAACCTGAACTGAAAAAAGAAACATTGGCATTGAAACCCTTGTATTGAAAAGAAAAGTTGTATTGGCACTGAAACAAGTATTGGAACTGAAAAAAGTTCAGCTGAAAAATAAAACACAATCATAAAAAATTATTTTGTTTAATTTTGATATTTTTTTGCATTTTGATTTGATTTGATTTGATTTTTTTTCTTCATGTCACTCTATTTTCAGTGACAGTTTTTTGTCAGTGTCAGTAGTTTTCAGTCTCAACTTTGGAGGGGAGGGGTTTGCAGGGAGGGGGCAAGGAGAGTGTGATTTACATATAATCTGTGTCTCAATTCAGGGGACACATCTTTCTAAGTACGCAGTCTACGAAGGTGTGGCCTTCATAGGCCGCGACGGCCAAACCAATCATTTTTAAATGAGACGGTCTGGTCTACATAGAATTTCCTATATGCGTCACCAGCATCATGAAGCGCTGCTCCTGTCGCCTAGCAACCTTGACAACTGCAGTTTAGGTTTGAGGTTTTTAACAACCCTTGCTTGTTTAATATTTGTATCGTTAGCTATTGGAGAGAGTTGAAATCCAATACTAAAGTGTAATCCTGATCGGCCGCTGTTGACAGTACGTTTGTGGATGCCATTCTCTTGCTTGCAATGAATCTTGGAATAGGTTGGGCCACAAAAGACCCTTCAAATTCTGGAAAAGAAGGTTGCAGTTCTTGTCTGCATTTGAAGGAGCCTTCGAAATGGGACAGCCTTGTTGCGCCTCTGTGACACATTTGGTCTTCAAATCCAGCCTTTGGATGTGGCCTCTAAATTGAGACACAGCTATACACTGCATATTCAGGAGAGACCATTACTCTTTCTGAACCAGCCTTCCTCGAAACCTCTGGCACTGCACAGCTACGGCAAGGACTTCCACAAGTTCATCTGGGAATCGCAAACCGCAAGCAAGTCTGTTTCTCTCTGCCATTGTTCTTTCACACAGAACCTGGTTTCTGGGTTAAACTTAACTTTTAACTGACATTATGCTGGTCCAGCAGAGGTCCGCTGGAACAAGCGCTAACGTTAGCTATGTGTATGTGTATAGCTATCTAACGTTAGGTTCTCTGTGAAACAACAGCAGAGAGAAACAGACTTAATTGCAGTTTGGGAGTTCCAGGTAAACTCGTGGAAGTCCTTGCCATAGCTGTGCGGTGCCAGAGGCTACCTGTGAAAGTAGTTTTAAGTTGGATATTCAACAGACATTCACTCCGGATTCAGAGGCATCTTCTTGCTCAATTTCACCCAGTGTTGGCGGTAGGACGATGGTTAGCTCACCTCCCAGCCCTCGTACTTAACCGCTAGAGACTGACCATCAATAAATTACTGTTTAATTGACACAGAACTGATGTGTTTTCAATACCTTCATGCTAACTTGCCCATATTAGTGAAAATTATATTAAATGCTAATACTAATTGGTCTCATGTAGCACACTTATTTTGATTGCTAATGTGTATTTCATTTATTTTACAGAAATATTCTAATACAAAATAATAGCATTTTATTTTCAATAGCTTCCATGTTATATGGCCCAGTGACTCTAAATCAATACCAGAAATTATTACTACACAAATTGGACACACCTCTTTATATTGGATTTTAGTGCTTCTTCTATTTTATATTAATATTTTTATGGAAAATTCTTTCATTAGCTTCCATGTCATGTGACCAAGTGACTCCAAATAAATATCAAAATGTATCACTACATGGACCACATGGGGCTAAATTAACTTTAAAGAATATTGATTTTTGTACAGTAATGTATTTACTTTACCTGTAGTGGAGTCTAAGACTGAGGGTGGAACTAGAAGAAGGGGGTTGAGAACATTAAATTCAAAAGGGTTCATCCTCTGAGGAGCATGAATGTACTCATACAAAAAAAACCCCATTAGATATAGATATAACTTAACAATTGGAAATTTTGACCTGATGGTGGTGCTAGAGGAGAGGTCAGGTCAACAAAATCCTAAGGAATCTACGTAGCCTCAAAGTGTTCAATATTGAATAAATAATTAGAACATTGTAAAACAAATAAGAATAAATGGAGACATAATACACAATTCATGGATGAATCGCCACCTTAACGTGGTGGAGGGGTTTGTGTGTCCCTGTGACCCTGGGAGCTGTGTTGTCCGGGGCACTAGCCCCTGGTAGGGTCTCCCAAGGCAAATTGGTCCCAGGGGAGGGGACAGACTAAGAGCGATTCACAAACCCCTGATGAGTCTGACCATGCTGAGCTGGAGCACCTCGCCCGGAGGAGGGATACCGGGGCCCCCCCCTGGAGCTAGACCCGGGAGGGGAGCACGATGGCGAGTGTCTGGTGGCCGGGCCTTGACCCATGGGGCCCGGTCGGGCACAGCCCGAAAAAACCGACATGGAGCCGCCACCCTGTGGGCCCACCACCTGCAGGGATAAGCATCGGGGTCGGGTGCAATGTAAGCCGGGCGGCAGGCAAGGGCAGAGACCTGGGCGTGCTGACCTTCGGTGTCGCAGACTGGTTTTAGGGACGTGGAACGTCAGCTCTCTGGTGGGGAAAGAGCTGGAGCTGGTGCAGGAGGTGGAGCGGTACCAGCTAGATATAGTTGGGCTCACCTCTACGCATAGCTCAGGATCTGGAACCAAACTCCTGGAGAGGGGCTGGACTCTCTTCTTTTCCGGAGTTGCCCAGGATGAAAGGCGCCGGGCGGGTGTGGGGATACTCACGAGTCCCCGGCTGAGCGCCGCTGTGTTGGAGTTTTCCCCGGGGAACGAGAGGGTCGCCTCGATGCGACTGAAAGTTGCTGAGAGGAAGGCTCTGACTGTTGTTTGTGCTTATGCACCAAACAGCAGTTCAGAGTACCCGGCCTTCTTGGAGTTCCTGGGTGGCGTCCTGGAAGGGATACCACCTGGAGACTCCATAGTTCTGCTGGGAGACTTCAACGCCCATGTGGGCAATGATGGTGAAACCTGGAGGGGGGTGATTGGGAGGAATGGCCTCCCCGATCTGAACCCGAGTGGTGCTTTGTTGTTGGACTTCTGTGCTAGCCATGGACTGGCCATAACAAACACCATGTTTGAGCATAGGGTGGTTCATAAGTGTACTTGGTGCCAGAACACCTTAGGCCGCAGGTCGATGATCGACTTTGTGGTTGTATCATCAGATCTGTCTTGGACACTCGGGTGAAGAGAGGGGCAGAGCTGTCAACTGATCACCACTTGGTGGTGAGTTGGATAAGATGGCAGGGACGGCTGCCGGAGAGACCTGGCAAACCTAAACGTGTAGTGAGGGTGAACTGGGAACGTCTGGCGGAGGGCCCTGTCTGCGAGATCTTCAACTCCCACCTCCGGAAGAACTTCTCGCGCATCCCGGGGGAGGTTGGGGACATGGAAACAGAGTGGGCCATGTTCAAAGCCTCCATTGCTGAGGCGGCCGCTAGGAGCTGTGGTCAGAAGGTCGTCGGTGCCTGTCGAGGCGGCAACCTCAGAACCCGCTGGTGGACACCGGCTGTGAAGGAAGCTGTTAAGCTGAAGAAGGAGGCTTTTCGGGCTTGGCTAGCCCAGAGGTCTCCTGAAGCAGCGGACAGGTACCGGGAGGCCAGAAGGATGGCGGCCTCGGTGGTCACCAAAGCAAAAACCCGGGTGTGGGAGGAGTTTGGGGAGGCTATGGAGAAGGACTTTCGGTTGGCCTCAAGGAAGTTCTGGCAAACCGTTAGACGACTCAGGAAGGGAAAGCGGGGCTTGGCCCAGGCCGTGTTCGGCAGGGGAGGAGAGCTGCTAACCCGGACTGGGGATGTTGTCGAGCGGTGGAAAGAGCACTTTGAGGATCTCCTCAACCCGACCAACATGTCCTCAGTGGAGGAGGCAGAGTTTGAAGACTCGGGGGAAGACTCACCCATATCCCTGGCAGAAGTCTCCAAGGTAGTCAAAGAGCTTCTTGGTGGCAAGGCGCCAGGGGTGGATGAGATTCGCCCTGAGATGCTGAAGGCTCTGGACATTGTTGGGCTGTCTTGGCTGACACGCCTCTTCAGTGTCGCATGGAGGTCGGGGACAGTGCCTGTGGAGTGGCAGACCGGGGTGGTGGTTCCCGTCTTCAAAAAGGGGGACCGGAGGGTGTGCTCCAATTACTGTGGTATCACACTGCTCAGCCTCCCCGGGAAAGTTTATTCCAGGGTGCTGGAAAGGAGACTACGACCGATTGTCGATCCAGGAGGAGCAATGTGGATTCTGTCCTGGCCATGGCACAGTGGACCAGCTCTTTACTCTTGCAGGGCTGCTGTGGGGTTCATGGGAGTTTGCCCATCCAGTCTACATGTGTTTTGTCGACTTGGAGAAGGCTTTCGACCGTGTGGTCCTGTGGGGGGTCTGCTACAAGCCATCCGGTCCCTATAAAAAAGGGAGTTTTTCCTTGCCACTGTCGCATAGTGCTTGCTCATGGTGGGAACTGTTGGGTCTCTGTAAATATAAAGAGTCGGTCTAGACTTGCTCTATTTGAAAAAGTGCCCTGAGATAACTTTGTTATGATATGGCGCTATATAAATAAAACTGAATTGAATTGAATTGAATATATAACCGAAGTGAGTGCTGTATCCGCATTCTCGGCACAAAGTCAAACACGTTCCAAGTGGGTGTTGGACTCCGCCAGGGCTGCCCCTTGTCACCAATTCTGTTTGTGATATTCATGGACAGGATTTCAAGGCACAGCCGGGGGGAGGAGAGTGTCCGGTTTGGTGGTCTCAGAATAGCATCTCTGCTCTTTGCGGACGATGTGGTTCTGTTGGCTTCATCGGGCTGTGACCTTCAGCATGCACTGGGGCGGTTTGCAGCCGAGTGTGAAGCGGCTGGGATGAGAGTCAGCACCTCCAAGTCCGAGGCCATGGTTCTCAGCCGGAAAACGGTGGACTGCCCCCTTTGGGTTGGAGGTGAGTTACTGCCCCAGACGGGGGAGTTCAAGTATCTCGGGGTCTTGTTCACGAGTGATGGTAAGATGGAGCGTGAGATGGACAGGCGGATCGGTGCAGCATCAGCAGTAATGCGGGCGTTGTACCGGACCGTGGTGGTGAAGAGGGAGCTGAGCCGGAAGGCAAAGCTTTCGATTTACCAGTCGATCTACGTTCCAACCCTCACCTATGGTCATGAGCTTTGGGTAGTGACCGAAAGAATGAGATCGCGGATACAAGCGGCCGAAATGAGTTTCCTCCGCAGGGTGGCTGGGCTCACCCTTAGAGATAGGGAAAGGAGCTCGGACATCCGGAGGGAGCTCGGAGTAGAGCCGCTGCTCCTTCGCATCGAAAGGAGCCAGTTGAGGTGGTTCGGGCATCTGATTAGGATGCCTCCTGGACGCCTCCCTTTGGAGGTTTTCCGGGCACGTCCAACTGGTAGGAGGCCCCGGGGCAGACCCAGAACACGCTGGAGGGATTATATATCTCATCTGGCCTGGGAACGCCTTGGGGTCCCCCAGGAGGAGCTGGAAAGTGTTGCCGAGGAGAGGGACGTCTGGACAACCCTGCTTAACCTGCTGCCACCGCGACCCAGCCCCGGATAAGTGGAAGAAAATGGATGGATGGATGGATAATACACAATATAACCACAAAATTGTGACATAATCCATTATATTTTCAAAAATCAGCTCATTATTATGAAATGTTATTGCAACCAGTTTGCACACTATTCCTTGCAATATTTACAAAAGCTCATGAAGGCAGCACTGCTAGCTACACACCGTTAGCATAACTGTCACTTGTGCTCTGATGTTAGCTCCAGTACTAACTAGCTAGTTCCCCATCCTCCCACAGACCTGGCAAGTCACTGTCTTGTTTGGCTCCCTGCCTTCCCACAGTCACCTGTCCCACCTGGAAAACAGGAGTCCAGATGTCCAGTCCACTGACTGCTCTCCCCTTTGTGTTCCTAACTTTTGACTACTTGTAAATAAGGAATCTAACTATTGAATCATTTTGTATGGTTACACTTGCTCTGAATGAAAGTGTCAGTTAAAGGATATGCTTGGATTTTTTCAAGTCTATGTTAATACAATAATCCTATGCCATATGAACATCGAGAGAATCATTGGATTCAGTCTTCCTCTCTCTACTGGCTGTGACATATTCACAGTAAAAGACAGGGGACAAAATCCAAAGTCCTCTGCATTCTAATGTTCAGCCAAAGTTTTTGAGGCTTCGGCAGTCTTTTTAAACCTGAGCCCTATTTTTTTTTTTTTTTTTTTTTTTTTACAAATTTTGGGGTCAAAATTACTAATACTTACCATTAGTTTTGAAAATGGCCCAGTACATCGCCTCTGCTGGCATCTGCGAATGGGCTACAATGGCTGCAACATAATCCTTGCGGGCAATTGCGCTCGTGAAAAGTCTGTCCACTAAAAGTGCTTGTTTTTGTCACTGACAGGCTCAGATTGTTATTCGAAGTGTCTGACAACATCATGGAAATGATCCCTACAGAGACAGACTGTTTTATTAAAATGTAAGATCCTTTCATCTTCCTGCAACAACTCAACCTCTCGCGAGATTTCAGAGCGAGACTTTTCCTTGAGCAAGACTTTCTGTTTCTGGTTAAACAAAAAGGATCTTACTCTTTAACAAACTTTTACAAAGAGCTCAATTTGGAGGTTGAAAAATCTGCATTTTGCTTAAAATCACAGAATGAAAAAAAATCACATACAAGGTATATACAAGTGGGGCATTTAGTACTTTACTTGCTACACTGATAATTTTTGTCTTGTTTGAGATGACAATACGATTCACAGCAAGAATTTCTTTGCTGTGAGCAGTAACTTCCTGGACTCTCTGCTGGTTGCCTGGCAACAGCTCTCAGTCGAGAAATAGTTTTGCAGTGATTTGTAAACAGTGATTTGTCATTTTTACACTTTTTTTTGGTTTTTGTATGCATCAAACAAGAGGTCTTGGTAGGTGTATTTTATTATTGTTGGACAGAGCCAGGCTAGCTGTTTCCACCTGTTTCCAGTCTTTATGCTTAACTAAGCTAACCAGCTGTAGCCTTATAATTAACAGACAGATATTAGAGTGGTATCAATCGTCTCATCTAACACTTGGATAAAGAGTAAGTGTATTTCCCAAAATGTTAAACTACTCCTTTAAATTTGCATTGGTATGTCAATACTTTTGATGCGACAATTTCGCCAGCCAATTTTTGCAGTTTCATGCTATTTATTCATGACGGGCTTTATGTACAAAGACCTTTAGTCAAATAAAGTAGATATCTTCATCTTGACTGCCGCATGCTCGTTCATGGCCAGTGTTTAGTCCCGGCAACAAACCTACATGCAACTACAAGGAAGTATCTCTCCGCCACAGCTCAGCAATATAAACACTGTTCAAGAGTTCATTTTTTGATTTGTACTTTAAAGATTAAAAAGAATTTGGCTATCTCAGACTCATATTAGCTTCAGCTGAACTTCAGAATGTATTTTTTGGTTAGAACTAAGGATTTTGTCCCTCATGTTAGACAGAAATAATACAATTTATCCTTTAAATGCTTCAATATGTCAATACAGTATGTGCAGTTTCTAAGACCTATTTCATTTCATTCAGTATAGCTAATCTGTTGCAGTTTTCTGGTGCTTTCAGCTACCACAAATTCCTCTTAAAAACCACATTTCTGGTTTGAGCTGAGAGGCTTCTCTTTTAATCTGTGGCTATCAGTAAAACATTTTGTAGAGAACTGTTTGTTTTTGGGTAAATTAAAAAAGGCTTGTGCTGATACTTGGAGGAGTTGCACAACTTAAATTGCCTTCTATTGAGCATTTAGAGCATTATTCAGCCTTCCTTTGACTTAGATGTGACCAAATGCTCATCAACCACCACATTCATACCCTTCAGGTTCTTTGGCAAATAGCACTGATCACATTGCAAAAGGTCTCATTTGGCAATTTGGAGCATCTGGATGATTGATTATAATGATAGCTAAATTGCAAAGCAAAAGTTGCTCTCCTTCATTGCAATCCTCCATATGCAATGAGTGAATTGCGATGTAACCTTTGTGCCAAATATAACTTCCTTAGAGGTTGCCCACAGGAAAATAAAACACTCTTTCATGTGTTTCCAACTCGTGAGCCTTTCAAATAAAGAGACTGGATACAGTATGGAGTATGGCAAAAGCATTTGGTGAATGCATTCCATTAACAACTCCTAAGAGCAGAAGTTTTGGGGATTCAGTCCAGGTCACTGACTTTGCGTGCATTGTCTTCAGCATAACACTATGATTGTTCAACTTCTGGGTTGTTTTCTAAGCCTGACCACTAACGCTTGCCTTCATTTTTTATAAGACTAATGGACTCCTACACTGCCTCTTCCCTTGTCAATATTACCTTCCATGCTTCCTGCCTTATTTATAGGCATGTGTTGCCTCCGGTAATGTCCTTTGTCTTTTCTGGAGAAGCACGCAAACAGCATAACGTGAACATCAGCTGCAGGCCAGTTACCCCCCTCTCTTCTCCAAGAACTGATTCAACTGCACAATTCTTGGCTCTTCCTGACAAAACACCCACAAGTGACCCAAAATGTCACGGGCCTGGCTTTCCATCATGGCTGACCATATGAAAACACATTTAAGACTTGTAAACTGACCTCCGTGGGGCTTTTAGAAGACATGGATGATAGATTGGGTGCAGTATTTTTAACCGTATATCACTGCTGTTCTTAGTGCAGTGGTTTCAAAGTTGTTTTTTGCACAGTTTTATAAAGAACTTGTATTCTGTATATTTCAATCCAATTAATCTTAAGCAAAAAATGTGCCTTGCTTTATTTCTAGTTTTGATTATTTTCCTTGTGTTCATTTTGACTTCTGTCTTAACACCAGCCAGACAGTCTCACTTTCTCTTTTAAGTACTGTATGAAAGGCCTTGCCTATTTTCCACCACAAACCCGGCAGAAATGTTAATGCAGCTGCCGTTTCATTTCTCCTCCCTTACCTTCTGTTAGCCTCCTACTTCCTCTCTCCCTTTTAAACCATCCTCGAAGATTTCCTTGGACATTATCTGTCTTTTTTTGCTGCCATCTTTCTCATGGACTGTTTTGATATGTGTTTCTCTCTTCTCCTCCCAGAACCTGCAAGGGCATAGAATGTCTGCTGCCTTCTTGGGCACAGCCTTGGGCTTCCTTTATCCTGGCTCCATACCCTGCTTCTCCTCCTCATCAAGCATGCTGTCTGCATCCACACCTGCCCTTGCCCTTCCTCGTTCTTTTAACCCTTCTAGCTCAGGTTCAGCGGCTATAAAGGAGGCGCACTTCACCGGGGCCCGCTATCGATCCGTATCACACAGGACACACTGCTCTCTTTGCTCAGCAGCAAAGGCTTTTAAAATGGTTTGTGTGCGGCAGCAAGGTCGTCAAAGCAGAATTGTCAAGGAGGGAGCCATGATATCTTGACTGGTGTATGTAATTGTTATATGCAGCTGTGTAAGCCTGTATGTGTGTGCATTGCCTGAGTGTCTGCATATGTACAGATTTTAGTATGTTTGCATGCTAAAGAGAAAAAATGGGGCCATCACCAGTGAGAGGTACACACCTTGTTGAAAAATTGAGTGACATAAATATCCACATGCTCTGAGAAGTGTCGACAACTGTGGTTGAATAGTGGAGCCAATTAAAGTACACACATTTCTGGCTTACATATTGCAAACACATGGCACGTTCTTACATTCTTGTTGATATAAAACACCTGAGTCTTTAAGTGGGCGATACAGCAAGAGATAAATGAAGGCAGAAATCAAAGAATGCAGCTTTGTCCTGTTGTTACCTGCTATAATGTCACTTGCTGCTATGTTTATAATTGCTGTTCATACTTAAATTATGTTACAATTTCAAGTGATACAGTTTGAAATGCAGCAATACATGAAGCACATGCATGGTGCATGGGTAGTGCAGGGGCAAAACAATGGCTCCAATGAACACAACTGGCAGTGTTTTGCAGTGGGAAGCTGGTGAGGGATCATGTCCATGACGCTGCTCATACTTGTTGGTTGTGGGGCCTGGGGGGAAGCATGACAGCAAGGACAGCAAAATGAGGGTTTTGCATCTCTCAGGCCATAGTTCTTTTCAAAGACCTCTGAATGCACAATACTCTGCCAGGCTATGGACAGCAGTAATAAATGATTTAGCAGTTTCTCCTGGCCCGTGATTGTGTCTATTGAAATGTGCACGCTCATTTTTGTCCTCACTCTTGCATGTTGTTTTTGCTCACAGTGTGTGAAAAGCCCATTTCACTTCTTCATAGGACTTTTTCTGATAATCATTTAAGGGCAAAACATTGACTTTGTCTTCAGCTTCATCCTGCTGGTTGGTTCATCTTATGTGTCCTTTCATTTATTTTACCGTTAGCTTGTCAATTGGTTTTGGACTTCTTAGCAGTCTCGACAACAGTCTTGTTTCGTGCATGTGATATTTAATTCAGGAGGACTCACTCAGATTTTTATGACCAATGGCCAATGCTAGCTTCTTTATCCACTTGCTAATCTTCTCCTTTCATGAGAAACTGAATGCAGTGTTTCCAGCTGTCATATGAATGCGTACCCTTTCCCTTCCCTTGGTTGAATTCAGGGACAGTATCTGATTTTTACTCTGACACCATGTCATGTGATTATCTACAACATAAGACAAAAAAATGCAGTTGACAATAACACTCTTGACACTGATCCAAGTGCAGTCACATATAAACATTTGTATGCACCACAAAACATTTTATTCCACATACTCTTAACCAACTGGCCGGAGAAGGACTCAACTGAGCATGCTCTGTGGGCCCAAAAACACAGAAGCCTACAGCACTTTGAGCACCTTTCATAGGGTCGTGTCTACATGGTAACCCTAGATTTGCTAAACTCTTGCACATGCACACTTGATTCAGCACAGTAGGGCTTGGCACAGAGATGTTAGCCTTGAGGGCTTTCTGCAAGAAAGCCTTTCTGCCAGATAGCTTAACCAAGTAGTTTTGGTGCCTAAACCATGGATGTATAATAAGACCATAAGTTCTTATAATACATCCATGGCCTAAGCCTAACTAAACTGCGACCGTTTCACAAATCTCACAAGAGTTTTGCAAATCTATTGTAAGTAAGTAAGTAAAACTTTATTTATATAGCACCTTTTTTAACACAGGTTACAAAGTGCTTCACATCAACATCAATCACATCAACATAGGGTTACCATCTAGACATGATCCTTTCATAGGAGTGAATGGGCAGCCATCTTGGAGTGTGGTATCCAGTTATACTTAATACATCAATAGATAGAAGCTTCAAAATGGCCCAACAGAGACCTATGGGTTATGTCAACAACATGACATCCATGATTTTCTACAGACATCCACTTTTTTAGTCTATGCACAAGAGAGCTAAACAATCTGTTTTACTGCCACCGTCTTATTATGCCATGTCTTCTTATTTATTTCCAGTGTCATGCTAACAGCTTTTCTGCTTTAAATTAAGATTTCATATAAGCTGAAGTCCAACTCTTTCCATTCTCACATAATCCTCTCATAGTGGAGCAATGTAATCTTCACATTGTGTCCATTAAACATCTGTTCTTTAGTTTGTACTCATTTGAACAAAGATTTGCAAGACTGCTGTGTTTTACCAAACAATGATTGTGATCACCTTAAAAGTTCCATGAACTCTAATTCACCTTATAATGCTTTGTCAGTGCAACGTTTAGTGCTATACAAAGACATGGTGATTGAGGTCACTGACAATTATTAATTTATAGCAGCTGTTGCAAAAGATACAGTTTGTATGCGAAGAAAAGAGTCGCTTACAGACAACTATAAAACACAGTGGTCATTTCCAAACTCATGTTAAAAACATATTAATATGTTTTGTGCAGAATTGTCCTCATAGTCACACCACACTTTAAGAGCCAAGTAAAATAGCCAGACACCTACAAACCCCACACATCCCATTGCCTGCAGCTTTTGAGGACATACCGATGTTGCACATCCTGTAACATGTGCTAAATCATATCTTCTTCTCTTGAGTCTGGGTAAAGTAATGATAGGATTCCACCCAAGGTGAAGGACATACTAATTCACTCTGGCACAGCATTGTTTTGATGTAGAGATAGCGGCAGGCAGAGGTGAGTGATGAAGCTGTCCGACAGGAATGAGAGGAGGACGGGCCCTCTGTCACAGCAGGACAGACAGATGGGGCATCATAGGAAACATGCCTGAGATCATAAAAGACTCTACAGGACATAATGAGAGAGTTTGGGGTGGTGGAAAAAAACTCCTAGGAAGGCATCATTTAACGGTTGTTCAAAAACAACTCCTGGTGAGTGAGTGATTTTCACTTCACTCGTGATCTCTCTATCTGTTGCTCCATTTGTGGATTCCTGACAGACGTGCACTCACAAAGACCTTCGAACTACCGGTAAGTAAAACAGAGTCCTTTTTGTCTTTGATTTGGGTAAATGACATCTTTACGAGGTTGCATCACAGATGGATGGTCCACCAAGGCACATCCATCAGCGCCAGAGCAAAGGGGGATTGAGTTTCCAGATTCTCCCAGCGTGTCTTGCTCTCTATCTGTAACACCCTGTCTGAGTCACCTTGTCAAAGTCTGTGAAGCCAGACAACCTTATTTTACTGTACGGACATGTCTTTGTTTTCCATACTCACTGGAGGGGAATATGTTCAAGGTCTAAGGTGGAAAAAAAGATAACACCTTTGAAAGAAAAGCTTCTCAGGCATTCTAAGTCAGCAGAAAAGCAAAACAAGAGTGTATTTCCACACCACAAATCTGAGGCCTAGAATGTGGCTTATCTTGAATACACTTTTGCCATTTTCATATTGACGTCAAGCATTTATCAAGATTAACTCCCGCTCTGTGCAGAATCCTGCAGAGAAGCTTAACTTCTCCTCCCAATTCTGATTTCCATCTAGCTGGCCAGCTCAAAATGATAGACCTTTTCAAAGCTCAACTGAAGAATTCAGTGGCACACTGGATTTCAGGTATGGGGACTTGCTGCCACATACTGATGTGATCATTATCAAATTAAGGACATCTCTTGTGATATATTAAACAGCCACTGGAGATTCATAGCACCCTAACAGGATCAGGAGCCACAGGGCACTGCTCACCCCCTCCTGAACCCCTATCACTCCCTTCCATCTGCCTTTCACATTACTGCCGCTCATGCTGAAGACTGGAAAGGTCATCCATGAAATGTTCAGTGTGGGATTATTCAGCTCGCTGTTCCCTGTCATCCAAAATTGGAATTTACATTACTCACTCACTGGTCTTCATTGCATCAGTACTGAATATGGTGTTATGTTGCACCCTAAAAAAACTCAGCTTTTTGTTGTTGTTTTTTTACAATCTAGCAACAGGCATTCAAGCACAAAACTCTTGTGCATCTTATTTAAATGAAGTTAGTATCAGAGTTGTCAAGAGGCCACCTCACCTTACACCTTGTCTGCATTGGCAGTGCAGCGAAAGCAGCATGTCAGTAACAGTAGCAGTTCCTCTAGTTAGCATCTACAATAGCATTCACCTGAAGTACTTCTGTGAACTCAGCTGTGTCATATCTCAATACACAATCAATGTGTGTTAGTCTAAAGAAAATAGACCTTAAGCCTTAAAAGATGCTCAGTTACGCATGTTAAGAATGAAGCACAAGCCATTAAGCTCTCAGCATGCTCCATGTGGAGACCCGCATGCCATCACCTCTGCAGGTGTGCATGCACAGTCTGCAATAATTATTGTGTATATGCTCACGCGAGTCACGCTCTCATCTGTGCGGTAGTTGCCATTGCTCTCCAACAATGTAGTGGGCACTGTGGACAAATCTACAGCAAGCACATGGGAAGGCCACTGTGGAAGAAAACACCTGGAAAAGCCGAATGTGATGGTTCTTTGATAAAACTTTAACAGTATGTTATGTTGCCATTGTACAACGCATGAGTTGTTTTCTACTTGTTTTTTGTCCTTTTGGTCTTTATAAATATCTTGGTTGTCTGATTTTTGGTGTGATTAAGAAGGAAACAAAAAAGCACAGCTGATGTGTCTGGTGTAGACAGGGTGTTACGTTGGAAGAAAATATTCTTGAAGCCTAAAAAGATTTGTAATGCGTGTAAAATGCAAGTGAAGTGGAAGCCATCACTCGTGTACAGAATATTAATTAAAACTGAAGGATAACAATTAAGTATTTGCACTGTTCATGTATAGGTGGATTTATAGTCGATGCACTGTGTTCACATTGTTTCATTTACTTTTTGTTAAAGCCTCAGCTAAAGTAAAAAAATTGACTTAAGTTGAAACATTTTCAAATTCGCCTGGATTCACGTTGTCTCGAGAAAATTCATGTGTGTTATTTCCACTGACTTTATTGTGCCACCTCTTTAGTTTACATGTTCAGTCAGAACACAACCCAAGAGTAAATCTTATTCCTTGATCACATGCATTACAATGGAATATGAATGACCCAAACACCTCATGGGTCAGTAATAGAAATGCATCGTCCCTCTAAACTTCATTAAAATCACCTCTATGATGTTACAGTTAATGTGTTTGCAAGTTAGACATTTAATTAACCTTTAATTGTAGTACCCTCATCAGGCCACTCACTTTCAGAGTTTAAAATGTACACCTTTATGGATGGTTCTGTTGGTTCAATTTTTGTAAATGCCACATAAATAAATGTATCATCCTTCATCAGTTCAGCAAATTGGATGAGCTGTGTCTGAGATATTGTGTTTAAATTAAAGGAGAAAGAGTAGGAGAAAGTAAAGTCTCAAAAAATAACTTGGTGATCTGAGGTTGAAGACTACAAATTTACAAACTGGATTACAAACTGCCTTGCAAAGATGCTATGAAAATGCAGTAAAAGGTGCATTATGGGAAATGAAAAGATGAATTATGGCAGTGTTACTCATTGCATGGTGCGCGAGCCTCATGCAGCTTCGCCAAACTTTAATCGGAAGCTCTCATGGCAGCAAATAATAAAGCAGCCAATACACATAACTCCTAAAATACTCAAAGCAACTTTAAGTATTTTAAGGGACTAAAGGCCCAAACGCACTGAAAGCAATAAATGATGTGCCTCATTTGATGCGCGTCAATTGGTGATCCTATGGCACACTGCAGGCATCAGATTTGAAATGCCAACACCACCGAACCAGCAGTACTTTAGGAAAATGTATTTAGGCAAACATTTTGTATATTACAGATACCAGCATTAATTTTCAATACATTTTTATTTGAGTAGCCTATAACGTTACATAAGACAGGAGGGCAACTGTTGGGTCCATGCTGCTGCTTTTGTCAGTTCATGATAGATGATACAGGGTGGGTCTATTAACATGTACTCCGGCTGCTCGTTGGGTACTCATTTGACGCTCCAAAATCGAAACAAGGTCAGAGTAGTTTGATGCGCCTCATAACGTCCGGCCAATTAAAACAATAGGTGTACTTCAAAACGTAGTAAAAAAATAGTAAAGACAATAGTAAAGACATTGCATTATGGGTAGGCCTGTCACGATAACTACTTTTGTTGGACGATATATATGGATATTGATGGATATCGGTTATATCGATATACAGTATATAACCCTGAACGCACCATGACACACTGAAAGGCAGCCCCCCTCATTTGCATAATGAAGCATGAAATGCATACAGAAATGTAAATAGACAAAGAAATGTAGAAAGGAATGCAAAGGAAAAACAATACAGAAATAAATAAGTTTGGGGAAATAAATAGGAGGGAAAATGCAAATTTATTTTAATATTTTTTAGGTGCATTTAATGGCATATTCATTTATTTATTGAGTCATTTATTTTTTATTTTTGATTATGGCAGTTTCGGTCCTCCATAGATATAGTGTCCCAGAAATAATTGCAATAAATTATATTATTGTCATTTTAACACCATTTTATGCCACTGATATAATACTATTAGCATAATAGTGCAAGTACACCCTTTCAAAGAGCAATGGCATTTTAATTCTTAAGAATATTCAGGCATTGAAATTGGAATGTGAAAAATTATTAAATATTGAAATATCCTAAATAAATAAAGCATAAATAAAAATAAAACCACACAACCAAAACAATACCGACTCATTTACCTTAAAGCTGGGGTAGGCAGAATCTGTGCAACCTAGGCAAAACCTTCCACCTCTCTCTCTGCTGCCTCGTATCACTCCGCTAAGCCCCTCCCACCAAACCCACAACTTCGACCGGCAGCAGAAGGAGTCGGTTCCCCAGTGAAACTGTATCCCCCTCGCTTTCCACAGCGTGAGCCTCACTGAGACCGCGGTCCCTCCCGCCATGACTTGTCTTTTCAAAGACGCCCCTCCAGCGCTTCGCGGTCGCAGAGCAGAGCGCCCCAGGCTTCAGAGGCAGCTGCAACGCCGTCCAGCAGCGGGATGAGAGGCTAGTACACCACACACACACACTACTGTCCCCCGTCAAAAGTTATTCCTCACTGTTTGTCATCATGCCTCTTTGCCACTCGTCGTTATGAGCGCCATGACATTGAATGTAATGAGCCTGAAGCTCCATGTGGAGCCGGGACGTGTTGTTTTGTACTATACACCGCTGTAGGCAAAGCAGGTGTTGGAAATTTATCACAAGTTTCAGGATTTTCGGCAGTATTTTCCTCCACTGAATCAGGTTTTCACCGTCTGAAGGGACGTGCACACACATCTGCTCTTGTAGCTTAGCCAATACGAACACACCGTGTCTCTGAAATAACCTGTGATAGGCTAAAGTCTATCGTCACTGGATAGATTTTCTGAAACCTGAAAACAGAGGCTTGTAATTCTCAGACCACTTGAATTACAATATGCTGCACGGTTAATATGGCATTTTTGCCCCAGTGATGCCAAAAGAAAACCTACCCCAGCTTTAATGGGCTCGCCTCTCTCTTTCAGCATAAACCCAAAACCGTAGCTGTGGGAACATTATCAGTGTGTTTTCGTGCCAGATTCGCTCGTGGCGGGCAGAGAAAATAGAACAGGAATGCGCTGCAGCTACAGGGGGTAGGACAAATGGAGTCTGACCTATGTTAGAGTTTCTTAAGGTACATTAATATGTTCATACATGTTTGAGGCTAATAACATACACAAGTTTCTACTGGAAAATACATTTGAATGGTTTAAGATAAAATAAATGAACAATCAACAATAAAGAATCACATTTTCTTTTTTAAATTTAGGAATAGAAAAAAACTTAAACATTCATCAGCCTAATAGCTGAAATGAAAATCAAGTAGAAATATGCAAAAGACTCACCCAGCCATCATAAAAGTAAAAGTTAACTCCAGATAGAGCACAAAGTAATTACAGATCAGCAGTATTTTTTCAAAATTTAGTGGAACTGCAGTACTTTCACTATTGACACTGATGTTTTAATTGATGTTTCGGAAAAGAGGGGGATTTTCCTTTTTTCCTAAAAAAGTAGTATGACTACTGCTTTGCACATTGGTGACATTTGTTTTGCACCAAAAGTTTTATTTGAAGAGCTTTTTTTCTAAAATAGCTGCCTTCTGCTGCTGGAAACGTTAATGAGAGTGAAGTCTGCAGGCCAGAGAAACAAAACAACGAGCTAAAAGAAGCTTAAAAGCTGCAGAGTTGGTGATAATTCTCATTGGTTTAAACAGTACAAGTGACACCCTCTACATTACACATGCATTCATCATTCATTGTTCATTTACAAACATAGAGTAGTGCAGCTTTAAATGGTTAGGCAAACACCTTGCTTTGAAGCTTGCTGCCATTGGAGTGAGTGTGAATGGGTGAATGAGAGGAAAATTGTAAAAATGCATTTGTCAGGACTGTGTGAGTCTGTACAGACCAATTGATATCCTTGGCTATGTCCAAAATAGTGTGTGTGTGTGTGTGTGTGTGTGTGTGTGTGTGTGTGTGTATGTGCAGGGCCTTCAAGATTGATCAAGCTAACAATAGCAGTATTTATGATCTACTATACTGGCCGATACAACTGACCCTACCCTCTCCCTTGACATATCATATCTAATGATCATATCTGCAGTAAGCAAGCTGGATATAGACCCTGAATTAGAAAAGTTACATAATTAATGTAAATTTGTTTCCCATTGTGACATCACACTGAGAAGCAGCTGCGAGTGGCTTATTCAAATGGTGCAATTTTATCCATCAAAAGTTTAATTTGAAAAGTATGAAACAGGATTACAAGGTTCATCCATTACAGCAGTTAAATAACCTGTCTGACGATAAAATCCACTCCTTTACTATTGATTAATAAGACAACTATTTTTGAGTCCTCTCTTTCTAACTGTAAAAACATTATGTGCACTAAAACTTCAACAATATTTATCATCGAGTACAGTCAAGCAGAAAGACAGAAAGCGACTTCCCATGTGAAACCATGTAGTATCTCCTGCCAGAGTAATTAGAGCCAAAGTGGGTCCTCTTCCTCAAAGTGCAATGCATTAGCTCACCAATAAATGATTTATAAATATGCAACCCACTCACCCCTGTGATTACAGTACAATGAAGAAAAAAGGAAAAGTGGAGATAGAGAAGCACACCTATTCAGCTTTTCCCTCTGTGTTTTTTGCCAAATGGAGTGAGATGGACATGTTTAGCTCTCTGACTTGACAGTCGTGATACAGGACTGAACTCAGGCCTCTAAATGTACAAGAGAAGGCTGTACTGCAGGGATTTCTGCGATGATGGAGTAAGTGGCTTCTGCTGGCGTTAAGGCATACAGATCAGCTGTCCCGTAGACAACACTCCCAGCTCTTGAGCGGAAAAAGTTTTTTTTCACCATCCCACCACCCTCCTCTCCAGATAGAAGCTGATATATATATAGAGCCATTCATTCTAACAGGAGGGTTTTTCTGTAACAACAGGGCCATTTTCTGCCAGGAGAAGAATGCATTTCCTCTGCGTATTATTCTGCAGTATCTTAATGGACATAAATTACTTTCAGCAAAGCAGAATTTTGTTTTAAACTTAAAAACATCCATTCACTGCCCTGTATACTGTGGGGCTGCAAATTTATTACAGCACCTTTCTTGGTGACAGAAGATTGAGGAAGAATACTTTTTTATTGTTAATTTCTGCCTGAATATTCAGTAATTCACTGCACACAATGACATAATATTTATTGTTATAGCACCCACTTGTACAAGAAATTAATCTTTATGATGAAATCTCAAGAAATAAATGATCTGGAAAAACATGCTGTTTTATAGGGAACAACTGATAGGGCTGTTAGTGTTTTGGGTGAATATAACAAATTTTATTTCATGTAACTAATGTTTGTATCAAAGCAATAAAGAAACAAAAGCAAAATGTGGATATCTATTATCTGCTCGAACAATCTATGTGAATAATATGTTCTTCAGTGTTTAAAAGCTGTTTCAGTTCATTTGGATTTGAATACAAAATTTGCATCAAAATGTCAATTCTGTCAGTTTTAGCCACTCTACTGGCAAAGCTCTTAGAATTGTAAGTGACACAGTTTTGCGTTGTACTGTGTTGTGTAGTGAACATTGCAGTGTCTAGGACCGAGCTGTGGGGCCAATGCGCATGCTCTATGGGCCCAAAACACAGTGTAGGTACCAGATGCCGTGTTTTTGTGCCGCAGACCAAATGTTGATGTGATTTGAGTGCGATTGTTTGTGTAGAGAAAGAGATCATCAAAGATTTTAATAAATAAAAATGTATTTAACTAATTATTTAATTATTTAAATAAAAAAATAACTTACCATAACTTACCACTTAGAAGATAAACCGATCAGCCATAACATTATGACCACTGACAGGTGAAGTGAAGAACATTGATTATCTCGTTACAATGGCAACTGTCAGTGGGTGGGATATATTAGGCAGCAAGTGAACATTTTGTCCTTGAAGTTGATGTGTTGGAAGCAGGAAAAATGGGCAGGCAATTGTGGGCAATTGTGATGGCTAGACGACTGGGTCAGAGCATCTCCAAAACTGCAGCTCTTGTGGGGTGTTCCCGGTCTGCAGTGGTCAGTACCCACCAAAAGTGGTCCAAGGAAGGAAAACAGGTGAACTGGCGACAGGGTCGTGGGCGGCCACGGCTCATTGATGCGCATGGGGAGCGAAGGCTGGCCCATGTGGTCCGATCCAACAGAACAGCTTCTGTAGCTCAGATTGCTGAAAAAGTTAATGCTGGTTCTGATAGAAAGGTGTCAGAACACACAGTGCATCGCAGTTTTTTGCGTATGGGGCTGCGTAGCCGCACGTTTTCTTTTACATCATGTGGATGGCCATGTGCATGTGCCACCTACCTAAACATTGTTGCAGACCAAGTACACCCCTCCATGGAAACGGTATTCCCTAATGGCAGTGGCCTCTTTCAGCAGGATAATGCGCCCTGCCACACTGCAAAAATGGTTCAGGAATGGTTTGAGGAAAACCACAACAAGTTCAAGGTGTTGACTTGGCCTCCAAATTCCCCAGATCTCAATCCAGTCGAGCATCTGTGGGATGTGCTGGACAAACAAGTCCGATCCATGGAGGCCCCACCTCGCAACTTACAGGACTTAAAGGATCTGCTGCTAACATCTTGGTGCCAGATACCACAGCACACCTTCAGAGGTCTAGTGGAGTCCTTACCTCGACGGGTCAGGGCTGTTTTGGCGACAAAAGGGGGACCTACACAATATCAGGCAGGTGGTCATAATATTATGGCTGATCGGTGTATATTTTCGCAAAATGAGGTATATATATGTATGTATGTATGTATATATATATATATATATACACACATACATACATACATACATACATACATATATATATATATATATATACATATATTTTAACGTATTATTGTCAAGTTAATAGTTTTACTTTGACCTGACTTACACAGTAGACGTTTAACAGCTATCCCCTCTCCCCCATCCCCCCCGCCTGTCGAGAGGAGCGGACACTGGGATATGTGTTTTTGCATTTTATTTTGTAATCACAAGTCAACTTAATCAATCTATATTTTGATGCATATTTTATGAAAATATTAGTTTTATTTCTAGTTGGACTTGCTCAGCAAAATATCAGTTATGTGGTTATTTTTGATTCCATGTGATGAAACTATTTGTCATTCGAAAGGATTCAGGGAAGGCTTGCAGATACAATAAATTATGCCAGAAGAAAAAATGATGCACTGGACTCTCAAGTCATTTTTTTTTTACTGTATTCAGTTTGGTCTTAGATATCCTTCAATTCAATTCAATTCAGTTTTATTTATATAGCGCCATATCATAACAAAGTTATCTCAGGGCACTTTTTCGAATAGAGCAGGTCTAGACCGACTCTTTATATTTACAGAGACCCAACAGTTCCCACCATGAGCAAGCACTATGCGACAGTGGCAAGGAAAAACTCCCTTTTAACAGGTAGAAACCTCGAGCAGAACCAGGCTCAAGGTGGGCGGTCATCTGCCTCGACCGGTTGGGTTGAAGGGGGAAGGGGGGAGCGGGAGAGAGAGAGCAGGAGGAAAGAGAACATACAGCAGCTCAATACAGCATAGATATGGTAATGGCATTGATGTTAACACCAACAGAAACAACACTAAGAGCAACATTATAATAGCAATACTAATAACAGCAATAGCATCAGCGGGTGCAGAGCAGGAGCACGGGGGCAGCAGGCGGCAGCAACCACAGACCCAGACCTCCACAGCTCCAGAGGCAGAAACACCTGCAGAAAGCAACAGAAGGGGAGGAGAGAGAGAGAGAGGAGAGAAAGCACACAACTACGGGAAGAAGTTGAATTAATAACAAGCATTGATGGGATATGAGGGCGTACAGATGGAGAGGAAGAGGAGGAGAAAGGAGCTCAGTGCATCATAGGAAGTCCCCCGGCAGTCTAGGCCTATAGCAGCATAACTAAGGGGGTGGCTCAGGGGTCACCTGAGTCAGCCCTACTATAAGCTTTATCAAAGAGGAAAGTCTTAAGCCTACTCTTAAATGTGAGGAGGTTGTCCGCCTCCCGTACACAAACTGGGATCTGGTTCCACAGGAGAGGAGCTTGATAGCTGAAGGCTCTGGCTCCCATTCTACTTTTAGAGACTCTAGGAACCACAAGGAACCCTGCATTCTGGGAGCGCAGTGCTCTAGTGGGGTAATAGGGTACTATGAGCTCTTTAAGATATGATGGTGCCTGACCATTTAGGGCTTTGAAGGTGAGGAGAAGGATTTTAAATTCTATTCTGGATTTTACAGGGAGCCAGTGTAGAGAAGCTAATATTGGAGAAATATGTTCTCTTTTTCTGGTTCTTGTCAGTAAACGTGCCGCAGCATTCTGAATCAGCTGGAGAGTCTTAAGGGATTTATTGGGGCAGCCTGATAATAGAGAGTTGCAATAGTCCAGCCTAGACGTAACAAATGCATGGACTAGTTTTTCTGCATCTTTTTGAGATAGGATGTGCCTGATTTTTGCAATGTTACGTAAATGAAAAAAGGCAGTTCTTGAAGTTTGTTTTATTTGGGAGTTAAAGGACATATCCTGATCAAAGATAACTCCAAGATTCCTTACGGTTTCGCTGGAGGCCAGGGCAATGCCATCTAGAGAAACTATATCTTTAGATAATGTGTTTCGAAGGTGTTCGGGGCCAAGTACAATAACTTCGGTTTTGTCTGAGTTTAACATCAGAAAATTGCAGGTCATCCAGGCCTTTATGTCCTTAAGGCATGCCTGAAGTTTAGCTAATTGATTGGTTTCATCTGGCTTGATCGATAAATACAATTGGGTATCATCTGCATAACAATGAAAATTTATGGAGTGCTTCCTAATAATATTGCCTAAAGGAAGCATATACAAGGTAAATAGAATTGGTCCATATCCTTGTCTTGTTTTATATAAAGACATTAAAGAAATGTTTATGTAAATATGAGAAAAATAGGAAGACCACACACTTCTTTCTTATCAATAGATTTATTGGACATGTTTACATCACCAACATGTTTCAGCTCTTGCTGAAATACTTATGAAACTAAGTATATGATTTTTTCCCCCAATAAGTCCCAGTCAATTCAGGCTGTTCTGTCGTTGATGACTGTAATCTTGATTCACTGCTGAATTTTACATTTCAAATTCTTCATTTTCAAAAAATGTCTCGACATGACATGGTCTGAAAAGTAAAAACTAGAACCTCATTGGACCCTCAGCCTCTACATGGGGGTTGTCATGTGTTTATTTGTAACTTAAATAATGCCTATCCTATGGAGAGCTCAGTTAATTAGATACTGTAGTGTATATTTAATTGAGTGTCACATTCCAGGTAGGAAGCGAAAAATGCTTCTAGGAGAAACTCTTAATTAGGATATTGTATTAAGAGACAGTTGATATGAGATTTGAATGCTGGAGACACAACTGAAAACTGGAATTTCATCATTTTTTATGTGCAAGGCCACTTGGCCTTTGGTGTTGTTACATTTTTGAGGGCACAAAGGTCAAATGCCTGGGCATCATGGCCATCTGTCATGGTCCACAAAGGACTCTTGTCTGGACTCTGTGTGTTTTTGTCTTGTTTCCTGTTCTTATTTTGAAATCCCTGGTCTTGTGTTCGTGTGTGCCCTTTACTTCCTGTCATTGTCTGTTTTCCCGCCAGTTTTGATTAGGTTCACCTGTGTCTCGTTACTCACCTGTGTCTGTTTCCCTCGTTGTCTCTTCCTCTACATATACCGGTCCTCTCCCTTTGTTCCTTGTCACGTCATTGATGTTGCTGATGTTTCCTGCGTTCCCCTGCACGTCAGTTCTTGCTTGTTGTAAGTTTGTTTTGAAGTTCAATAAATCTTCGGACCTGTTCAGCCTCCTCGCCTGTCTGCATTTTGGGTCCTCTCCCTGGTGCCAGAATGGCTTACCATAACACCATCAAGTAAAACAATGATTTTGAGTCCACAGAAGTAATGAATTTAACTAACTAGCAAAAAACTATATTGTTTCTTGAATCATAATTTTCCACCCACATTCTAAAAAAAACATGCATTGGCAAATCAGGATGTATTCGATTAAGTCACATAAATAGCCCGGTTTTCCAGCGGTTCAGGCTCGAAAACGAATCCGCCCCTGGTTATGTTATGCAATGTTTCATTTGATGTTTCCCAATAAGAAAAAACTCTCAACAAAAGACACTGGTGTCTAAAAACTGTATTGACAAGAAAGGGGCAGAAATCAGCTGAGGTAGTCTGGCCACTGTGGCCGCAGAGCACATCATTTTTTGAGGGGTACAAGGCCAAACTGAGGGGGCATGGTGGCCATGAAATTCCTGCCCTATCTATATCTATAGAAACAAGTATTTTTTTAGATGCAAATATTGACATTGATATCTGTTCAAATAAATATTACTCCCAGACTGCAGCAAGACATTAAGCATGGCACAGATACAGAATTTAAAACGTAAAAATTCTGTGTCCACATTAAACTTATCAGATATATATATATATATATATATATAGTGACACCAGCAGTAATATCATTTAGTTTACAGCTTAAAAAACATGTTTAAGTGTGCAGTACCTCTTTCAATAATTAAATTATTTAGTTAAATAGATTTTAATTATCTCTCGCACAATCAAAATGTGGTAGCCTGCGGCACAAACACACGGCATCTGTACACTTTCCGACGTACAGCCAATCATAATGTGTTATGTCATCTCTAAGTGAAGGACCCTGAGCAGATCTGCATATCTGGTACCTACACCGGAAATCTGAGGAACCCTGAAAAAACTTTTTGACAAATGTGCCCAGTGAGCAATTTTCATTGAAATGAACGGGGTGCCATCATGAAACACAGTATCCAGTTCTTTCAGTGCTTCAGATCGGCATTAGAACTACATCAAAAAGCACAGCCTCTTCACTCATTTCAATGGGACCACTACACTGGAACACTGGGTGTCCAGACGCAGAGGGCTCTGGCAAAAAAAAGGATGAATGTTGAACCTGGCAGTTTGACCCGAGTCCTTTTTACCTTGAGATTGTCGAGATTTAGGAGAAAACGATCACTACCTTAATAACTTGCCAGAGTAAAATCCTGCCTCACAAACCACTGTGCAGTCTTGCGTCTCTCCAGACTTCAAACTCATTGATGTAAACTGAGGCCCACTATTTTTAGCCTTAACGCAGCCTTAGTCTTCTTTTAAACTACACTTATTCTTAGTAACCAAGACTGTTTTCTCATGTTTCTTGTCCTCTGTTAGAAATTTGCTTTTGATATTGAGCATTTTAAGATTTTTTCCAAGACTCGAGACGTTTTTGCCTTAGATTCAACAGACTGATCTCATTAACCACTATTTAAAAGGCTATCATAAATCCTCCTTTACTCTGTCCTCATTATAATGCCCCAAATAGAGTAATACACTTCAGGCCAAAGGCAATACGATCCTGCTTGGAGGCCACAAGGTTTAAACAAGAGGCCACTGGATCAGTTACATGAGTTTGCTCATTTTTATGTAAACCACTCCACTGAACACAGCTCTCAGTACTTGTTCCTCTCCCATCATTATCATAATAAAGACTCTGGTTGCACACAGATCTTTATTGAGCTTATATTGAATTGTCTGATACAGGAAACCATTAGAGCTGCATTTGGACAGAGCTGCTGCTGACTCGCCCTGAGAACCTGTGTGTCCTTGTTTCACAAAGTCCTTGCAAAGGCTCACCTTGATGCAACTGGGTTAAGGTGAAGAATGAAGACATGCAGGATCTCCCTTGCTGTCCGGGCACTCAGGTGCAGCTGAATGATTTGTTTTTACTGTCATGGTCATTGTCTACTCAAGTGTGAAACCTGGCTGCAGCTGCAGAATGTTCAAGGCAAAACGCAAAAGTCTCAGCGAGGCCTCAGCACACTTTCTGTCAAAGCCTGAGACCCTTTTCTGAAGATTCCATTAAAACGAGAGGTATACCTGTTTGCTGTTCATTGTGGAAAGAGCTATCTGATGAAACACTTGTGGAATGGAATGTTTCTCTATTTTGTTTCTTTTCCAAGTGCATCATGCTCAAATAATATCCCCATCCAGCCCAGTATCCTAGGAATTACATTCATATTGGACAATTAAGCACCTCACAATTAGATCTAATGCTTACATCCTTTTATGAAGCGAGGCAGAAGGGTGTGAAGGCTGGGAATGTAGGACTTCCATGCAGGAGGTTGGAGTTCATGTCCCATCGTAGGCCTGCAATTAACCTTTTAATTAACCGTAACCAGGGCTGGCCCTAGACTTTTGGGGGCCCTAAGCAGGATTTGGTTTGGGGACCCCCCTCACTGTAATGTGTTGCCACTTCACATGACACTGAACCAACTTGTGTATTGTAAATATTAGTTTTTCAGCACACATAATGTAGAAATAAGCATTTAAGACTAAAGTGGGACCTATTAGCAGCAACACTATCTTTAAATAGATTACAGTAAATACTGTATTTGTCTATTACGCCCTAACCCTTTGTATGGTCCTTCTCAGGGCATTTTGCTTGATCTGGTTAAAGTTTGATGCATATTTGAGTGTAATGTTCTCATTGGAAAGGGCTGAATGCCACCTGTCCGAATGTAAAAATGATATGACACAACCAAAAAGATATGATGCAAAGTGCTGAGGAATAGCTTGTGAAGTCAGGGCCATACGCAGGGTTTTAGAAATACTGAGGTCCAAAAACTGAACTTGCTAGGTGGGGTTCAGGGGCATGCCCCCTGAAAAAAATATTTCCCTGATCTAAATATGTGCATTTTATGACATTTGGAGAGAAAAAAGTTTTAAAACTATGTCAGTGGCTTATACACGTGTTATACAATAATATATTTATTTTAATCTGTGGTAATTACATTGTTTGAATTGGATCAGGTCAGTTATTGTTTGTGTTGAACAGCACAGGGACGTAATGCTAATCCTATCCTGGGCACAGTGGGCAATACCTGCTCTTTCTCTGTCATCTCCATCACCTTCTCTCTTTCTTTTTCCCTCATATAAAATTCTCTTTTATAAAATACTATTTATTCTATGGCTTGGCTGAATACTTGATGATTATTTTTTACTGAGAGATGTGCATCCATACTGCCCGCTATGCCCAGCTAATCAACATTTTAAATTCAATATTTAATCAATAGTCAATGTCAATCCATTCAGGGTTGCCAACTTTGGTTACCTGGCTGGAGTGAGTATTGGCTGAATCACATGCACGACGCATGCATAAACTGACTACGCTACACCAACAAGAGGGATGAGAGAGCCCTTGTTCTTAAGGAAAGCAGAGGAAGGCCCCACGCTATTCAATTAAATGAAAGATATGGAAGCTGATGAGAAGAAAAACCCTCATCTTTATTAACAGTTTGCAGTTCTTAATTCATTAATACCCACTAAGAAGTTGTTTAGGAATTATGTAATAACAATGAGACCTAGAGACCATGGGCTCTACAATTTAACTAACTATGTCGGTGTTTCCACACCATAGTCTCACATATTTGGGCTAGTAAAAATGAGGGTTCTACCTTTAGATTATTTAAAAATAATACTTTGCTGTAATCTACATAGCTACATGAATGTGTGTTACTTGAGAAGCCATGTTGACAACAGGTTTTCTGAATTACAATGTTACATGCCTTTTTGTTTGCCTGCCTAGATCAATGAATGACAAACAATATTCAAATGCAGGTCAAACAACAGAAGCGCGAGCACAGAAGATGTCTGTAGAGGCAAATCTGCGTGCCTACCATGCACAGGGGGCGCCTAGTTACAAAAGACTGGAGGTGCACGACCAAGTGTGCAACAACTTGCAGAGCCGACGTGCAAGACTAGATATTCCCCTGGTGGCGCTGGGGACACTGCATCAAGCATAAAGCTAGCTTTAGTGGTCGCATGATTTGACATTTATCTTGGTGGCATGAGCGCGTGAGACAGAACCATGAGTCTCACACTAGAAGCTTGAGAGTTGGCAAACCTGATCCATTGCTTTCCATCTTGCATTAGTCCAGTGTTGTAACTAAACCTTGACTGAGAGACTAGATAATCATTGTCTTCTTTTAAAATTATGTGCGCCTATGAGGAGTGCCATCACACCCATATATTGTCTGGTCTGGTACCCACAGAGGTTGCTGCTGGAAAGCGTGAGTTTCATTTCATGCACGCCCATATGAACACGTCCATGCACGATGCAGTTATCTCTCTGAGCTGCAGTTTATAAACGCCGTTGCCCGTTGGCGTTCATCAAATGTAATAAATAGCTGTATGTCACTCTCACTTTTGTCAGGCACAATGTCACAGCTCTGGAAGTGGCTGGCAAGCAAGCAAGACACACAGACTGTCACGGAATTCCATCGAGGCAGATCTGCCACGACAAAAAAACCAGACCCAGGGCTGGACAGGACCTCTCAGGCGGACGGCCTGGAGGCAGGGCAGAGACCAGACAGGACCTCTCAGGCGGACGGCCAGGAGGCAGGGCAAAGGCCAGACAGGACCTCTCAGGCGAACGACCTGGAGGCAGGGCAGAGACCGGACAGGACCTCTCAGGTGGACGGCCTGGAGGCAGGGCAGAGGCCGGACAGGCCGGAGGCTGTGGCGGCAGCTGGTCCGGAACAGGCACTGGAGGCTGCGGCTGCAGCTGGACCGGAACCGGCTCTGGAGGTTGCGGCTGCAGCTGGAGCTGGACCGGAACCGGCACTGGAGGCTGCGGCTGCAGCTGGACCGGAACCAGCCCCTCGGGAACAGGAGCTGATGTCGGCCGGTTAGCCAACCGGGTCCGTGGAGCAGGAGTCGGCCGGACCACCGACTCAGGAACTGGATCCGGCGTTGGCTGGTCCGCCGACTTGGGACCAAGAGCAGAAGCTGGCCGGGCCGCCGACTGGAGAACAGGAGTTGGCCGGACCGCCAACCGGGATTCCAGGACCAGGTGAAAGGCGGATTGTAGAGCTGGACAGCAGAGGATCGGCAGCGCTGGCAGCGGAGACTCTGCGGCACCGGGCAGCCGAGACCGCAGACGGCGTCGGGAGCCCCCGACAACCACCTCCTCCGCGACCCCCGCGGGTCCCCGGGAACATGGCCAGCCGAGTGCCCTCATAGGGACAGGGAGGCTGGTCACTCACCGGCGGTTCAATCCTCAGGAGTCTGCAGAGTGACTCCGTGGGGGTTAATGGAGCCCGGGAGTCCCGCAGGCGAGGGCGGCTGTCTGCTGGGTCCAAATGGGGTCGCGTCATTCTGCACTAACTACAAAATAACTTTACAAAAACTCAGGAACTGATATGCATGGAAACACCAGGAACATGACACGAAGAGACGACCAACAACACCATGAACATCAAGAACCTCAACCACACAAACCACATCTGCAACATCAATGACGCGACAACGAACAAAGGAAAGGGACCGGTATATATAGATAAGGAGACAACGAGTAAAACAGACACAGGTGGGAAACAAGACACAGTTGAACCTAATCAAAACTGGTGGGAACAGAACAATGACAGGAAATAAATAACACACGAACACAAGACCAGGGATTTACAAAATAAAACGGGAAACAAGACCAAACAAGAGTCCAAACAAGAGTCCTTCGTGGACCATGGCACAGACCAAGAGATGCACTGCCTAGGTAGGTTATCAAGACAGACAGACTAGAGAGAGACTTAACTTAATGTTACTGTTTTGTGTTGCCCCAACACACCGTTTTAGCTTGAACGTGCAAATTTCAAAAAATACATTTAAACACAGACTCACACCCACACCCCACCCACTCTATGACAACTACACTTCCATAGAATTCATAGAACCCCATTATGTACCACTCCTTTTAATGTCTTCACCGGCCTATTTCGTATTTTAAACTTGTTAACTGTACTACGGACTCTGCAATTTCCCCTTGGGGACAAATAAAGTGATTTGAATTGAACTGAATGGAATGGCTTGTATTTCACGACCTAAAGCGTGTTTTTTACCAGCAGACTGTAAAAGCAATGACAGTGACTCCAGTCCTCCAAGTCACCCACCTTCCCTAAGGATCCACACAGTGGTTCAGAGCCATTGCTAGCTAAGCAAGGCTCCAACAGATAAGGCAGAGGTAATAGATGGTGACAGAAAAGAGAATGTGAATGAATGGTAAATTTGCCCTAAGCATTGTAACAGTGACCAACACTGTAAAATATTAGCTTACTAGTAGTAGTGGTCGGTCACATGCTCTCAATCTCCTTATGTCTTTGCAAATTACAACTCCAAACTCTCCACGCTGCTAGCAATTCAACATGATGTTTTGTATGTGGAATAGAAGGCAATGTTATAAAATGTTTTTTTGTTTAGTTTTTTGTTATAAAGAGAAGTATTTTTTGATTTTCTCTTGGGAAAGGAAAATAACTACTCTTTCAAGGAATACTAGAAGAGACTGGGACAAGAACCAATTGATAGTATGATAAAGTGACTTTTCATATCATTTTCAAAATAAAAATGTGGATTTAGGGTTAAGTTACTTTTTAAAGTGAGACTATGTAACTTGTAGAAGAATTAATAACAGGTACATTATTTCTCTTACAAATAAATAGATGAATTCATCAGTATTAAAACTACACTCATGCTCTTTTTTGTACACTCAGGGGTTTTGTTGCTACAACCCTACTTGGTCTGCTATGAATAGTAGCTTGTTAGCTAATGTTAGCAAACTTTAGATAGATATTGCTATGTAACTGACACTTCTGAGTCAGTTTGCTGACTTTACGACTTCACTACTTATACTGTTACGTTATGTTTCAGCATGTAAATATTTCAAAGGGTTTCCTAATTGTGGTTACATCTGAACACTATCCCACATGAATTTGGAGAAGCTTTTCTATCACAGCGCAGATGGGGGGAAAAAAAGATAATCCTAACAGCAGCCTTACAAGCTGTGCTGAACACATCCTTCTTAAACCTGCAGGAGCTGCCCCCTTTAGTTCCAGTGGCAGCTCTGGGAGAATAGTAAAGTGCACCACAATGTGACAGCCACTCACAATTGGAGACGCTTAAGGACAGTTGCAGTGCTGGCGACAAGGTTATCAACATCTGGCGCAGATTGCCGCCAGCACTTTGCCTTCCTAAAAGGCTGCTGCGCTGACCTTGCACTGACCACAATCCGAGGGGGTTTTTAGGTGATCAGAAAGGAGGAAACAGGCTAATGGGCACTGCACAGTGTCGAGATGTCTCCCTGTCACACTTCATCTAGCCTGATGCATCAGGATTGTTTCACCGCTCAGACCAGGCAATTACTGTCCTATTCCAATCTACTCCTTAGCGCCACTGTAATGAAAAATAATTAAGAGGCTGAAAATGAGTTTTCTCATGAAATGGTTTCGGTGGTTGAACACAATCGTACTTGGCAGATGGCTACGCAAGTTTGTTTTAATACAGTAAAGACAGTTAATCATGTACAAGGTGTATTTGGCAACAAACTTTTAATGCCATTTCTGTCAGTGAGAGAGATAGTAAACATTAGATATTGTTATCTTTAATGTTAAGTCGGCAAGCATCCATCTGTAATGCTAAACTGCTAAATCAGGGATGCTGTGAAGTCAAGATTACTTATACAGAGCATTTTAATAAGCAGTGGTGTCATTAAGTGCTTTAGAAAAACCAGGGACCCAAACAGAGACAAGGAAAGTAAAAGAAAGAATCATAACAAGTATAGGATAAACAAAGAAACAGAGCTTAAATGTGGATTCTTTTTTTTTATTTGCGTGTTCATTCATTCAGTCTGGTCAGGTTACAGGGTTAAGTTATCAGAAGGATTTGGTTGGTGGTGTTTACTGGAGGGAGAAAATTATATTTTGCGAGACTCTTGTTGGTGACAAGTGGCCATTGCTTTGTGCTGAAATTATTGTGAGAAGGGAGTGTTTGACTGCATTCAAACAGACAGTAATGCTGTGTCAAAAAGTATTCTTGTTGATTTCAATAAGACCACTGCATTTGCACAGAAGGAGCTCCACCACAGATTTTGCTACAATGCAGTCAAATTATTGACATGAAGGACAAAATATTGGTAGTTTGATCAATTTCCAGAGTTGTAAAGCCCTGCCTCATAGGAGAAATAAACTGTTGTGCTGTGTTTTGACATCTGATTGCGACTCACAAGCCTTAAAGGCCCGACACACCCACTCTCCACCAACACAGGTGTTCACTTATATTATGCTGCCTGATTAGACCTGATATGAGTACTGTGTGGGCATGTACAGATGTTGCTTGATTGACATCTTTCTGACCCTGTTATTGGTGTTGCCATAGTCATAGATTTGGGTATGCATTGTAGATCCCTACCAGTGTTAAGGTGCTGCTGAATTGTCCCTACCAATATATTTACCAATCTTGTCATTTTAACTCTACACAGATCTATACAGAGTTGCCAGGATTGGTCTGGTCTGTTTTCTGCAAAAGACAGTTGGCTATCAAAGAGATGAAGAATGAGATATGGGGGATACCTGGCTTGATGATCTAGCAACCTGCTGTACTGTGCATTGTCTACTAGCAGTAGTAGAGTCTAATCAGTGATGAATGAACAACAGTTTAGAAGTGGTTTGTTTCAAAACGTTTCAAACATTGTCTTTGCTGGATATAACCAACATCAGTGAAATTATATTGTATTTAAAATGTAGGTGTAAGGTGTTGGCTAATTTTTGATCATTGCTCAGACTGTCACATATGTTTGTTAAGGAGGATAAATTCGTATTTTACCATATGTACATAAGTTTATTGCAAAAAGGAGTAAACACAGAAAACACTTATGATATAAAACAAAATGAAGCTGGAAATTCCTCAAAAGCTGCCCATGTTGTAGATCATTTTAACACTGACATGAAATGTGATTTGAATATCATGAGCGCTATATTGCAATATTTGTTGCAAGGGTATTATATTATTGCATTGAAAACTGTACAGGTGGTCATATATTATGTCCACCTCATGTACATGCCACAGTAATTTGAAAGATTGACAGGTAATCTTGGCATGTTAATCAGGTTATGTACACTCAATTTCACCCTATATGACTAACATAACCTTGTTAAGGTGTTTACATAACACATGCAAAAATGGCTGTATAGGCTTAATCTGTCACAGGGGTGCAAGCACTGCAACTTGGGGGAGGACCCAACCACAGACAAAGCAGACAGGATCAGTTCAGTGATTTAATTGAGAAGAAGCATACGTTTACAGAGACAGAAGCCAGGCAAGGATCAAAACCAGGTAGGCAGTCAGGCAAACTTATCCAAAGGGGTTAGGCAGAGAATCATCAGTTCGTGGATCAGGCAGTAGGTCAGGCAGGCATGTACAGATATCAGGATAAAGGGTTCAGATAGCAGGTCCAGGGTCAGATACAGGTTCAGATGGCTGGAAATCAATGGCATGAAGCAATCAAGCAACACTGACAATCGTGTATATACTACAGGGCTGATGAGGGAAAGTGCAAATAGGTGAGCAGGTGGGCGGGGAAGGTCAGATGACTGGGACTGGAGAGAAAAGGGTTACTGCAGGGCAGGTGGGAGTCAGTGAGATGACTGGGAGAGGTGGAAAAATAAGAAGGAATCTGGTGGACAGGTGGATAATGGCAATGAAGAGGCCTGGGGAAGTTGGAATGTGGAATGGAGGGAGGGACAGAATGTGATATAATCTGGATATAATCAAATTATTAGTGTAAATACAGTGTTTGTTGCACCACACTCAGTAACACCTCTGGCCAAATCTGTGATGTCAAACATACAGGAAGGCGGCAACCCATTGAAAGCAGTGCAGCACAGATTTTTTTCCCTTTGTGATTTCATGTTAAATTACTTTATCAGCTGGTCTAGCAATTCCATGATGAAATAAATCTGAATTTATTGGTTTTGGCCAAGAGGTTTTGTTTCGGGTACCAAGGGCAGTGGTGTGTAGACCCCAGCCAATAAGAGGGCTAGATGCCGGATTGTAAGTAAACACAAGAGGACGCTACGAGCTGGGGAGGAGGGGCCATCTTTGAATGTTGTGTTTACAAATTGCAACTGACAGATCCTACTCATTCTGCTTTTATAAACATTGGGTATTAGCTAGAGATGTCCTAAGCTGATCCCAAGGATCAGTATTTAATCGACTAAAACAAATTTGATCATTATCTGATCCTTTCTTTACTTAACTCTACTGTGTTTTGTCCAACTTACCCTGCTAAGGTGGCCTAGCAGGCTGTCCACCTAGCAGGCCCTAACGACCACCACAGCCGGGCTCTACAGAACAAGCATTCCACTGCAAATGCAAGCGAAAATTACAGTGTGTGAATGTGAATTATTTTGAAGCACCAGTAATTGACTACGACTTCAAACACCGAGGTTGGCAAAATACATTGATTCGCTAAGCTCTGACACTAATTATAATAACATAACATAACATAACATAACACTTTATTAATCACCAGGTGGCGAAATTTGGGTGTTACAGCAGCAAAAACAGAAAGCATATTATAATAAAAAAAACTGTATAAGAATAATTAAACATACTATATACACATAATATAGACTTTTTTTTTTTCTTTGGGGGTGGGGTGGGGGGTGGTTCTGGGCCTCAGGAGGCCATCAGGCTGTTGTCTCACATCCTTCTCTCCCCCACTGCCTCTAGACTGTCCAGTTTTAGACAAACAACAGAGTTGGCCTTCCTCACCAGCTTGTTGAGCCTGTTGATCTCCCCCACCTTGATGCCACCTCCTCAGCACGCCACAGCAAAGGACAGTGTGCTGTCTACTACTGACTGGTAGAACATCTGCAGTAGCCTGCTGCACACGACAAAGGACCTGAGCCTCCTGAGAAAGAAAAGCCTGCTCTGGCCTTTCCGGAAGAGGGCCTCAGTGTTGTCTGTCCAGTCTAGTTTATTGTTTAGGTGCACTCCCAGGAGTCCACCATCTCTATTTCCTCCCCCTGGATGGTTATAGGGGTTGGAGGCTTCCTGCTCCGTCGAAAGTCCACCACCAGCTCCTTGGTCTTGCCGATGTTGAGCTGTAGGTGGTTCTCCCCAGACCATCTGATGAAGTTCTCTACCATACTTCTGTACTCCTCCTCCCTGTCCTCACTGATGCAGCCCACAATGGAAGAGTCTTCTGAACTTCTGGAGGTGGCAAGTTCCAGTGTTGAAGCTGAAGTCAGAGGTGTAGATGGTGAAGAGAAATGGTGATAGTACGGTTCCTTGGGGTGCGCCGGTGTTACTCATCTCCACATGTGACTGGCTGCCCTGCAGCTGGACGTACTGTGGCCTGCTGGTGAGGTAGTCTGTAATCCAGGCCACCATGTCGTGGTCTGTCTGCATGGCTGTGAGCTTCTCCGCAAGCAGGAGGGGCCGGATGGTGTTAAAAGCACTAGAGAAGTCAAAGAAGCTTCCCGGCCTCTCCAGGTGTGAGTAGGCCCTGTGCAGCAGATAAATTAGCTAAGAGGAGTGTAGAAAACATTCAGGTAGCAGTTTCTCATTGTTAGCCAGTGCTGACCTACTGACACAGCTGCTGAATTCCGGCAACAAAGGCTCAAAATGCAGACAAATGCACAACAGGCAAATGGTCAGGTACAGGCTTAGAGGTTGGCAACAGGATGGCAGTCCTAACAAACAAATCAGTTCAGAAGGTGGAACCAAGGAGATGGGTGGCCTGGACAATGGCCCTGGACAGCAGGGCAGAAAAGCTCAGGAGGGCGGCCTGGGGACTGAAGAGCGGAGAAGCAGGAAAGCTCAGGTGGATGGCCTGCTGGCTGGAAAGTAAAGGAGCAGGAGAGCTCTTGAGGATGACCAGAAGACAAGGCAGAGTCGCCCTGGAGGGTGACCAGGTGACAGGGAAGATGGGTGTAATTACTCTGGAGGATGACCAGAAGGGAGGCCAGATAGGTGGAGTCGCACTAGAGGATGACCAAAAGGCAAGGCAGATGGACGGGACTGCTCTGGAGGGTGGCCAGGATGTTGCTGATGTAGGCAGCCTGAAGGCTTAAAGCACAGACAAATGCACACCAGGCAAATGGTCAGGTACAGGCTTACAGGAAGGCAGTCCTAACAAACAAATCAATTCAGAAGGAGGAACCAAGGAGATGGGTGGCTGGACAATGGAGATCAGCAGGGCAGGAAAGCTCAGGTGGATGAGTTGGCAGATCCGCTCAGAAGGGTGCCCAGGAGGCTGGAAGGCAGGAAAGGCAGCAGGCAACATACGGTGTAGGTCAGGGCAGGGTGCTGGACAGGCAGACTGCTGGTTACCAGAGCAGGAGGCCAACGGCAGGAGTGCAGGGCAGGAGGTCAGCAACAGGAGTGCAGGGCCGAAAGCCGGCAACTGGAGTGCCTGAGCGTCTTCAGTGGTGGCCAACAGCAGGCAGAGCAGGCAGACGACTGAACAGCAGAGACGTCTGACTGATAAACTGGCTATGCTTAAGATTATAAATATAATATTTTTGAATCAGTATTTGGATCAAGTAGAAGTGATAAATAGGGTATGTCAAATCAAGTAGCTACAGCTGTTATTTCAATGTGTCACAGGCTATGTTATCAACATTTAGGTAAATGTAAGTATCGGGTCAGACTCAGTATTCTGGGTCAAAAAACCTTGATCGGGACATCCCTAGTATTAGCACAAAGTAGCAGCTGTCAGGAAAACAGTATTACAGTATATAGGGTATTCTATTTGAAATGCTTCTGATTTTTTGAATAACCATAGTTCCTCTTCATTGCAATGCACAACTTGTGTCTGTAGGCCGTTATCTTCTGTTCATACAAATTGTCTTGTAAACTGAAGTGTGCTTTAGTTGTTGTGTGACAAATGAAAAAAGAGCCTGAGAGATAAGTTCAAACCCTGCCTACTTTAATACCTCTGCACACCTGGCCAATTGCTGCATAAAGCTGGCTAACATTGGCTAACGTGAACAAAATGAAAAGAAATGGGAGATATATACTATATATCAGTTGTGTAAAGGAGTGTTCACTTGATCTTTGTCAACTTGTAGAGTCAGAAAATAGTGACCACACTGTATTTAAAAGTTATTGGTCACTGGTTAATATACCACATGAAGTACCAATGGACCAATGAAAAAGCCACTGCAAGGTGTAAAACAAAAGACACCTTTCATAAACTCCAAAGTTTGTTCTTGTTAGCAGCCTGGTTGTTAATGCTGTTAATGTGTGTCTTGTTCAAGCACATTTCAACTTGTGAGGATTGAACGACCGGCTTTACAATTAATGGCCAAACCACTCTAACACCTGAGCTACAGCCTTCCTAGTATTTACCAGTTATCCATAATGTGAAACTTGTCCCAGTTTATCACTGATATTTCCACTTTCCACAACAACTTCCTGGTGATAGTCTTGGAAATGTACTTGCACCTGAACACACCATCACTTTTGATCTCTGTGGGAGGAGGTGCAGATTCAGTCTTGTCTTCAGTGGGCTGTGTTCTTAATCCAACTCCTGAATTAAGACGCAGCTCATATCTAAGAGATGTCTTTTAACTGAATTTGGAGGCCTGAGCAAGTATCAGCATCCCAAAATCCATCACACACTGGATACTTGTGTACTCGGTGAGGCTGTGGTGAATCCTCCGCAGACCATCTCATTTGGGGAAGAAAAACATCTTGTATATGTCATCCTTCACTGAGCTGATCTGATTAAATACAGATTGGTGGGTATATGGTAACATTTCAAATGGGAGTTTTTAGTGCAACAGTCCAACTGGACAGTGAGTTCTGAAAGGCAGAAATTTCAGCACCTGACATTTCTGGCACCAGAGCAGATGCTGAGTCACTGTTATTGATCAGCAAATTCAAATGAGAAAAAAAAACAGCCTCAGCCTGAATGCACAACTCCCTGGAGTGAGTGCGCAGTGTGTTGTTTACTTTATTTTACTTACCAGCATTCAGCAACCCCTGCTGATATTTATGCCACAGATGGGAGCTTATATTGACTGCAGATGGTCACATTGTTTGACATTTATTTCAAAACTAAAAGAGGACTCATAATGAAGCCTAACGAGAACTGCTTGCCTCATGATGTGTACGTTGTTTTGTAAAAGACTGACCTGGTGAGCTTATGGGAAACATTGCATGTGTAGGTGGAGGTTGCGCCAGGAGAGTGCGCTGTCTCAGTCTCTATACAGGTGAATCGACCTGGAATTGTAACGGAAAGGTCCGATTGTCTCGCTGCATCTCTGAAGGAGAGGCTTCTCGATGCACGTCTGGTCTCTGAGTTTACTGCATCTCCCGCCGTTCTGCAGTAACTATGTCTGCTGCCAGCTCTGTGTTCAACGCTCTCAACCCCAAATCTGAGTGAGTGGGTCATTATATCCCACTGGTCTGGTCACTTTAGTTGGTCTTTTGTTTTACTCATCCCTAGCTGAAGTGGTTCCAGCCCTGAGGAGCCCGCTGTGACAGGGATTGGAAGCCATTCACAAGCCTGCCACCTGGCTGATGACATCCTCGGCCTGGCTTCTTTCCGTCTGCTCCGCGATCTGTGGTGTGCCTGTATTGCCTGTATCACCTGTGCTCCTCTCTTACCTCATCAACCTCTTCGGCTATCACAGTCCCTCCTGCCCTTGCACCAGCTGGATGTTGTTTGTTTGGTTTGGGTGTAGACCCTAATTACAGCCAGTCTTGCAATAAATATTTACACCTGTTGTCCCATCTAAAACTACTACGCAGCTACGCCCAGTGTAGAGGATGCGCGTCCAAGCTGACACATTCTACCGCATCTCTTGCAGAGAATCCCAACCCGCTTTAGGCACTTAAGCACCGCACACAGCTGCAGAAAACAAGGCAACTGTACCTGCTCGAAAAAAGTCATTATGCCTATATGCAGTAGCTATGCACAAGCTATCCTATAACATTACTCTCTGATAATCTATACAAGTTTAAGTGTAGGCTAAAATAAACAGGAGGTGGACATGTTAACATAAGCCACATACACCTGCGCTTGAGCACTCCTATGCAGCACTCAATGATCGACCTTGTCTGTGAGTGCACGTTGTTCCTGTTCCATCTGGAGTACCATGACAGTTGTCAAAATTAGCCACTTCTTTAAAGGATAGCCACTGTCGCCAAGCATTATGCCAGAGAGCCGTCCCCCAAAACGTGGGAACAAATTGTATCTTGTGTGCACACATTAATCAAAACGTGGGAACTAATTTATTTTTTCTCTCTATGGCCACTCCGTGGCTCCGTACTACTGGGTAGCTTAATCTAAATTGTTTATTTAGTGCAACATTAAATAGTATCTGTAACAGAAGGTTGTAATGAATGAAGGTGAAAGGTGTCAAATGGCTGATATAACGTGTGAAAAGTGATGGGTGTGTGTATGCAATATGTGCGTATGCAGAAAATATCTGATAAATAAATAAATACACACATTTATTCATTTATTTATTCACTTCTGTCAAGAAGAGGGACTTGACAGTTACACCTTGGACTCTGGAATGGAATTTTCACCACTCTGTAACATTTCACAGACATTTGTGTTAAAGCTGAACTTATATACCCAAGTTATGTTACGTAATTAACGTACTTATTTTAACCCTAACCATGATCTTTTGCTAAACCTAACAAAGTTGTTTTGGGGCCGAAACCTTACCAAACTGTGACCGTTTCACAATGTTGACCATGTGTTTATTACTGTTACCATGACGACAAAGGTCCGGTACGCCTATATATGTCGTTTTGGGAGTCATTGACAAACGATGTATTCTGTCATTTAGGTATAGGACTTGTTGGAAAAGACAGATAACATGACTACGACAGTCCCATTAAAATGTTCTGGGGATAAGGCTTGTTTTGCATGTTTTCTCTGCTGTTGATGTGAGTGGAACAGGTCCAAGCTGTGCATTAGTTCTGTATGAAATCACAGATTACAGTCTTGACTCTCTGGTTTCAACCTTTTGGAGTGAGCTGTACATGGTTAAATATTTGCATAATCATCCCATGCTACAAGAAAAATACATGAAATGGCATACTTTAATGCTATTTTTTTCTGCACTTAACCATATGGAATCGTGTATGAATTAAAACAAAAATGTACTTTGGTTTTGAATTTGGTATCTGTAGCATATGCTGCTGGAAAAACATTTAATTTGTTCATGTATAGAGAGAGTTGATGTCACAATCTGCTCCTCAGTTCCCCTTTTCTAGCACTCTCATCCCTTGTCTCCAGCCATCCTCTAGCTGTCTAGCATCCATCCTTTCCTCATCAGTTGCATGCCCCACCCATCCACACACCTGTTCCCACTTCTCATCCACCCTGCAGTCACCTGAGCTTCCCCACCTGCACCTAATTCCCTAATCAGCTTTCAGTAGGCTACATACAGTATACCAGTTCACTTGGTTTGGTACCTGCGAGATCTTTAAGTTAGGTTTCCATGCCTTTTCTTTCTACCCTCATGTCTATTATCTGTATTCTGTTTATCTGAAAACCTGAAACCAGAAATTGTTTTTTCTTGCCTGCTCCTTTTGGATTTGTTTGCCTGTGTTGGACTGCTGTCTTCTGGTTTTGACCCTTGCCTGTCTCACTACCCTGTAAGCCTTTTGTACTTCGATTTTCACAATAAATCATTGAACTGCACCAGCTCTGCCTCAGAAGTCTGCATTTGGGTCCTATCTTTCGTGTTCCTGTTACCCTGCTTGCGCTAGCTGTGACAGTTAATTCCTTTTTGATTTCATATCTGCTTTTTGCAGATTGTAGTTGTACAAATATTTATGAAAGGCAGAGCTCAGTTTTTTTTCTGTATTGTTTGGCAATATAGGTTTCTGATCTGTCATGCCAATAAATTCAATAATATTTAAATTTGAATAGTTCAATTTCTTTAGGTGCAGCCAAAAATTGCATTGACTTCTAATAAGTCATAATATATATTATAATGACTTAATATATAATGTATAAATAGCTTTTTCCTTTGGACTTCTTGGACAGCACTATCGTCAACATTCTTGAAAGGCATAGCAATTGGTGTCTCAAAAAGGTTCTGTAAGTTGCCAGATGATGTCATACACTTATTTACATAAGGCTTTTGATCATCAGTCTATAAAATGTTTAAAAATAATTGCCCATTACAACTTTCCATACACAAGGTGATGTCTTGGAATTGCTTTTGTCTGAGCAACAGTCCAAAACCCAAAGATATTCAGTTTACAGTTATGAAAAAACAGAAAAAACAAAGAAACCTCACAAGAGAATCTTGATAAACTACCTAAAAGATCAATTATTGCTGATTGCTTTTCTGTCAATTGACCAGTAAAATTATTCGACAGATCATTTTAGCACTAGAGAAGACTAAAGAAGCTATTATCTGATCTGTAAGTAGATGATGCAGCATCATTATCATAATACATTATGTTTCATCTTATGCCAAACGTAGGCCAGATTTGCTCTGGACCTGAAAAAGCTGATAAATTAATGAATAATTCTGCAAAGTTTCTGCTCCAACCAGCAAGTTATAAATCAATCTTTGGTACAAGAGAAACTCAGGTTTTAAAACTACATCTCCAGTTGCTGTTAAGGGTATTTTAATTGTGCTAAGTTCAGAGAACAAACATGTTAGATAGTCCATAACATCATAAAATGGCAACCAAATATCATAGTTCTACATGGAATTAACTCTAACCAGTAAGCCTAAAGCTGCATTAATTAATTTTTGGCCACTTGGGTGCGGTGAAACAAACAGGAAACACAATGTCTGATATGATATAATTACCTTATACTTGAAGATTATTATGGTGTATGTGTTAACAGTTAACCTATTTACACAGGCTACAGACAGAGAAACATGAGGCTCGTTAGAGATGAGCCAGGCTTGCGCAGAATTGATCACCAGCGAACGCTTCACAATGCATGCTGGTTAGATTTGTGTCGACTCTCTCTGATGTCATACACACGTGGGCAACGATAACCTCACGAGATCGAGGCAGCCACAGTTTTTAGAGTCAGGCACTGCAGTTGCTCTCCACCAACTGCAAGACCCAGGACATGATGGGAAACGCCTGGCTGTCGCCTGATCAAAGAGCTGATTGGCTCTTAGTTTTGACCACGAACACCGTTTTATAGAAAATCCAATTTTTTGTGTAATTGTAATTATGTCAGCTGGGATTGGCTCCAGCCCCCCGCGACCCTGTGAGGATAAGCGGTATAGAAAAAATGGATGTTTGCTATATGTTGTACAATGAAGGTTTAATCTGTTATCTGTGGGGGTGTGTTGTTTAAGGCTCAGATGAGACAATGAATTTTGAAGTCCAGTTAGATTAACAGATTTATGTGTTTTATACACCAAAACACTGCACATCACTTACTCAGACAGGATTTCACAACTCTGGAAAGTCATCATGGCAGCAATTTCTTTCATCACGGCAATTGCGAAGTAAACAGAAATATGGCATTCATGTTACAAAGTATCTACCAGGAATGTGTGCTTGCATGTAATTGATTTGACATTATCACAAAAGTTGAGCCTGGTTCAAATAGCCCTGCACTGGCTCAATTCAAATAAATGTGAGGACACACACTAAGTCCAATATTCACTTTCCTTTTAGCTTTGGAACCTTTTGGTAACTCCTGAGAAAAAGATCTGGCTCTTTAGCTGCTAAATGTTTCACTATGTTCATCATCTAGTCTTTAACTGTGTCTGCTGTTTGGTGCCGGGCAGGTAGTAGACAGTGGGTTTATCAGAGCTATTTTTTGTTAAACAGCTGCCTGCTACTGCGAACGAAGTTTATGAGAGCGGAGTCTGCGAGTCCAAGAAACCAAAACAATAAACAACAAGAGACTAAAGAGCTCTGTAGAGCTGAGGGGAACTACATAGTTGGTGATAATTCTATGTGAGTTCATCAGTATGAGCAACACAACGGCTCAACGCATGTGACAAAGGGGAGAGACAAGTCAGATTAAAGTGCCAATTAATGATTTTATTAGAAATAAACAAATATAACTATTTATAAAAAGGCATGAGGTGTGGGAAGTAAGGGTATCAGTAGTGAGTGAAATGTATGGATGAGTGAGAAATGTATGTGTGTGCAAGTGTTGCAGACAGAAAAATGGTAAACCAAACCAAAACCTGAGGCCTGTAATACGAAGCAGGATTTGGGGTTAGCGAGGTAATTTAAGGTTTAATCCTGGGTTATCAGGGTTACAACGGTGGTTCACTTCTTATCGGGGTAAATCGCCATGGTAACTTATGCTGCATGCTTAACCTGCTCTGGATCAATGCATATAAAAGCACCGCCTACTGACCAATCAATTCTCTTGTAAAATGGCATCACCAATAGAAGATCCCGTGGAGCTCGGTGCACGGATTGCTAGAGGGGCTCTTTTTATATGAGAGATACAGATTCTTGTCGGGGGGACTGACTTATCTGTGCCAGCTTCTTGCAAGAAATGTCAAAGCCATTTCATTGTGCTTTTGTATACCGATATAATCCTACAACAGAGACTGACTGAAGCACTAAGGCCTTGTACTTGTTGTACTTATAAGATATGAAAGCTTTTTACTGCCGGAAAGAATAAGGCTAAAATTGTAATATACATGCCATAAGAATACATCTAAGCAACACATTAATTTAATGAAATACACAAATGTAAGTAGGCTATTGTCAGATCTACTCATGCCCTAATGATGTGGCAGTGATATCGTAAGCCTGTTAATTTAACGTTACGCATTCACACAGTCGGGTTTTTTTTGCCAGAGGTCCTTCCTGCATTTGTTAGCTGCAGCTGTGTTGCTTTTAGCCTGGATGATGTGTTTAACTTGTATTTCTCTAATATTATAGTTTGCTTAATACACTTGTCATGTTTGTGATTGGTCATATGCTGCAAACACTGCCCCTTTTATGTGAACGCTCTCATGGCTTGATTGGGAAACCCTGGGTTGACTTACCGAGTTGATAACCAGCGTCGTGTGACCACTTAGCGGGATCGCGATTGTTAGGCTTAGTGAAGCCAGATAACGAAAAGATATCCTGGGTATGTTGAACTTGCTTCATAGTACAGACCTCTGGACTGTGTGGATCCTAGGAGAGAGAGACAATGACACCAGGCTGGTAGGTGCCACCCAATCACCCCAACGACCCTCCCTGACCGCAAGCTCCCGCAGGAAGAGAACGGTCTACTGCAGGCAAAAAGGGGAGGGGTCGCAACTAGCTTTAAATTTCAAGTGAGTATCACCTCTCCTGACTTTGGTTTTATCATTCTCTGGGCTAAGAAAAGTGTTGATTTACTGATCTTAATGTAAAATTATTTAATTTAGTTGAATGTAGGGTTAAAAGCTGCATTAAAAAGCTGCATAAAAGCTACACACTGCATTTTCATCCAGTGTGTAGACTTGTAATGAAAACATATATCCCAATACAGCTTTGGGGACTACATGCATTTTTTTAATAACATGCCTATATTAAAGCAATAAGTCCCAAGATGCCACAGTTTACAGTGATTTTAGAACAGTTAGCTCACTGTAAATCATGGCCTCACGGGGGTTATTGCTTTTATAAAATGGTTACTACATATACCTGGCAAATAAACACAGCAACAAAAAATACAATAATTTATTGATAACAAATAACCATTTGTCCACCAAGCAATGTAGTTCTTCAGCGACATTTAGCAGAATGGTTGCTAAGCGACACACAGACGCAGCAACACACTGACGCAGTAGAAAGCATGGTTAAAGATTGGGATGATTATTAACATGTATCTGGATATCACCATTAACTGTGCAATTGTAGAAATTGTAAAAAGTAGTGTGTTATGTTAGCACTCCTCTTTGCTGGTACAGAGGTCTTTGACTCTGGACAGGTGCGTTTTAATTGTGAAGTGCCAGAAGCAAGGATATTGCTCCAGCATCTTCTCTCGTTGTAGTTTGGGCAGCAGTAAGATTGCAGGGACGATTCACATTTATGCCCTGCACTGACAGGATTTCTCTTGTCTCTAGGCCAGCATCACAGAGTTTTTATATGGGGCTTCACAAGCAGTGGTTGATGTAGGCTAGATTGTCTTGGTGCCGACTGCTTTACAAATCCATGGCAACATGGAGTCAAGGTCAAGGAAGTGAACGGACCACATAGTCTGTTAAACAGTCCTGGCTTCGTTTCTTGACTTTTCCAGCTCTTCAGTTCCTCTCTCATTAATTTTAGTGTGTCTCCTTCCTTTTTTTATCTTCCTCCTCTATCCTCTCCATCTCATTCAACCACTCATCCACACTTAGCCCTCTCAGTAAATCAAAAATTCACAACAAAATCGGACATTTTGAAACAGTTTGTTAGCAGCAGTAATACTGCTGTATTTTACAATGGCTTCGAACGTGGCTCAGCCAATCATTACAAGGACTGGAACTATCCGTTTTATAATCTTCAATAACACCTTAAAACTAATAACAAGCTTGAGAATCTTGTTAACACACATAAACTCACAACAAAATGGGAACATGGAGGCTGTGAACAGAAAAGTAGGTGTTTGTGGTGGCTGACTGGGCATCAGCTAAACGAAATATTCGGTCCTCTTCTCATCTGTCTCACCTTTGACATCTCTCCTTGAGATAAATGGACACCTCGGCTTGAGAGAGAGTAAATTGTGCGCTGTTCTCAGCGGACAGCGGGCGTGAGACAAACGGGAAGCGGCCTGCTGACAGAGCTGACAGCCACATCACTCCTCATCCCCCGCTCTCCCCGTGGCCCACAGGTGAAGATGTAATAGCCTCTGGTACACAATAAGCAGCCATTGAGGCAGCCGGTCTGTTTGCTGTAGCCACTCACAGGACAGAAAATGTTTGAAGTATTCTGTTATTTCACTGGCTCCTCTGCAGCTCCGGCACACCAGACATAAATACTGTATCGGTGGAGAATTCAAGATAATGCTGTCTCCAAAACAGTTAAGCAGTGAAGAATGCGTGCCTTTATATAATACAAATCCACACCACATGTGTTTACGTTTGAGTGAAAGGTTGGTCTGGTTTACTTCAGATCGCAGTAATCAGTCAGGAAGCTGCAGCTCAGCACAGAGAAGAAAATCCATCCCAAAGCTGCTGGGTCAATGTATCCTCCACTTCCAGCAAATCAACAGAACGCTGACTCGCTGCCCTCATTCTGGACATAATGCTCAGAGGTCAGGGGTCAAACAAACCTCTGTGTGGCGGCCTATCTGCTGTCAGACTTTAACCCTGTTTGACTCAAACATACAAAACCTGCTCCTTGTCAGACTCAGTGCAGCTACATGAACATGGTGCTCCACAGCAGCAGTGGAAGGCTTTTGAGGAGGAAAAATGCAAATCAGCAAGAGATGATGGATGTTGACAGCTATCACCAGTGTAATGGTGTATCTGCCAAAAAGCCATTTGTAATAACAATGTATGGAGAAACTATAATTACATTAAGATATATTTGGAAAAAAAAGTGAAAAATTAGGATAACATCATAAATGGAATGCAGGACCAAACACACCCACCCCCTTTTTGTTTTGTTTTTTGTATTGGTACAATGTTTGTTCCTGTAAAACATGGAGATAGATATGTGTGGTGACATTTTCTTTTAAGGGTCACATAGTTTCCGATAATTTCTCTAAAAGGACAACATTATTTGGTACTATTTACAGGGAACACCGAGACAGTGTTCAATTGGCACATTTTCACTTAATAAATTCTAGGTAATGTATTCCAGTTAATTGTTAGGGTTACCTAGACTTTTTGCACAGCAGGTCATGTGAACATGGAAGAATTTGTCTACAAGGAGCATACAATTCAATAAATAATCTAAGACATATAAAAATACTCTGCTTGGTAATTTGTGTCTGATATGTTTTCCCACAAAAAACTTCAATTGCCTGGTTTAAAATGATTAAAATTACATCTACTTCTTCACCAATATTTGGAGATGTTTTAATGTACAGTGCAAAATGTAGGGCAGGTTGTGGTAAAACATAACCTGACTTCATAGAATTGATTGATCACTCTTTATTTGCTTTAAGGTAAATTTTAAAAAAAGAACTGTGTCCTACTTTTTACAAAACCACAAAATAATGATTCACAGTCAGGAAGAGTTTAATAATAATTTCTATGGCTCTCTTTTGTAATATGAAAAGTGTAATTGTATGGATTCTACTGTATGCATTTTCCAATATCTCTACACAGTCGGTGATGTATGAAACAATAACTGACAGATAATTAAGGTACACTATATACAACACACTCTCACTTAACAGATCCTTAGCTTTGTACAGTAAAGGTTTAACTACGTGCATTACTGAATACAATGAAAAAACTCAAATGTTCTTCTACATTGCTGTCACAGTGAAGCAGCATATCAAATCTGAGGATTCACATGACACACTCACATGACAAAGTGCTCCACAGTTTTGCTCTTATTAATTTGTCTGACTTCACTTGATGGATTCATTACATAATGTAATTGAAAGTAAAGCCACTTTGGGTAGTTGACCTAAAGCAGATGCATATGCACAGCACATAAAGCTTAATTTGCATAATGTTAATTGAAAACACGTAGTCCTTATCCTTCAGTCTAACACAGGTTGAGCAACAGCATGATTTTTCATGCTACACATTAGTCCAATGGTGGATTCCTGCTTCCCACAAAGGACAGATGTGGTATTTCCACTTGTTTCACAACAAGCTCTGCACTTCAAAGAGCTCACAAGAGGAAATTGCTCTGACAATAGTTGGTTAATTCCTGCTTTTATTGCTGAGTTTTTGCCCAAAGAGAAAGGTTTCCCTCTAATTTCATAGCAAAATGTGGCAGATTTTATCAGCTATATTTCTGCCGCTGTTGTTTTCATTTGTAACAGTGCAGAAATTTCACCCTCTGAACTTTCCTTTTCTGTGATGCAATTGTCCTAGCAGGAGCAATAAAAAAGAGATGTAGCTCTGTTTATTAATGGCACCAGTGGTGAGTTTAATTGATCACTGCAGGTGAAAAGCTCCTTTGTCGTATATTTCACACTAACAAAACCTTTCACTAGTTTGGGAGAGGCCTGATAATTTTCAGTGATGGAGGTGGATCTCACATGTGGCAGATGGAAATATGTATTTAAACTTGGGTGGTATTTCATCATAAGTGAAATACATTTTCTAACAGCTAGCCTCCCTCCTCTGCAGGGATCAGGTTCTGCTCCATTAATTATTAAGCCAAATTCCATGCAGCTATGAGTCGAGCCACTATTTCTGCCTGGCTGAAGCCCACCTGCCCTGTAATTATAAAGACCTACCATTTAATACAGCACTCCATCTTGATCTTTGATTTCCCTGTCAGAAACTATTAAAGCAGCCCCTGGTCTTTGCCACGGGCTCGGCATGGGGCCGCATCTGAATTGAATCAACCAGATTTCATTGGCATATTAAACAGAAAGGAAACATGATGCTTAGAACAATGGATCAGACTGATGGAATTTTGAAGGCTTGGACAACCACATGCAGCGCTTTAGTTCTTAATTATCACTGTGAATGTTTCCCTCCTGATAAATATTAAACATCTACAAGTATTTCATCCTGCTAAGTTGAACCACTTTGTTTCCGTATTTGGCTGTCTGCAAGTTACAATGAGAACCAGACAGAGAAATCACATACAATTACTTCCCATTAATAACTTCTGGTCATAAATTGATTTGCTTTTACAGTGAAATAAAGTGCTGAACACAGAAATTGTGGATCCTCTAATGAAAGTCATTACTTCTACCAGTAACCCTAATTAATTTATGATGAAAGGGGGGAGTCCAGGCTATTGGCATCACAAGTGCATGTAATTAAATATTATCTAAATATCATTTAGATTATTGATCAGGCCGTGGTATACAGTAGAACTACATTATATAATCCTCAAGTGATTTGGGGAGAAAACAACACTGAGTCAGCCTTGGCAATATATAACTCTCAAACACAACAGGGTTTACCTAAGTCAGTTGGCATGCTATAAAGAGTGTGATAAAAGTAACATGTTTCTTTAACATGATAGGCACACAAGATTGTGTCAGTTTGTATTTGGCGGAAGCCTCGATCTCCCAAAAATCTTCCAGGTTTGTATATTTTTTCATAGAGTTACAGCCCAGAGTCACAGTAAAACCACAGCAGTGGTAATGTTATACCATGACAACTGAGAATTCTCAGCAGGCTAGCAGGACACCATGGATGCAATGTTCCATCTTCATCTTCATTCAGCTGCCAGTTTTGTAAATTGCATAGTTTAGTAGCAAGAGTTAGCCCAGTAAAACTTACACAGGCTGCGCAGTGAAAGCAGCATGTCAGCAGCAGCTTCAGTCCTCCATCAGTGTGTACACAGGATACATTCAGGCACAGTATTGTTTGTAGATCACCTGCATTTGGCAGTGCTCAGAGCCCAATAGAAAACCACTGAAGTTACGCGTATAAAATAACAGAGAATAGACTTAAAGCCTCTAAAGACACTTTTGGGAGTGGTTATGCATATAAAGCGCAAGTAAAACACAAGCTGTTGCATGGCCTTTAGACAGTTTTAATCAACAGACAGTACTGATTAAAACTGAAGCATATCTGTTCAGTTAGACGTGCATGAGAGAGATGAAAAGAGAGATGCAGTCTGTTGGTCACAAATATTTGAGTTTCTCTGATAAAAGATCTCTGTATATACCACCCAGTCCTCCCCTACCTGTCCATCAAATCTACCTGCTGATTTTGCACTAAAAGCTCCTTGAGGACTCTTTGTTGTTGACTTCAGGGTGCATTTCAAAGCCAGAACCCATACGTCAATATTTTGCATCATATATTTTACTCTCCAGTGTGTGCTTTCTAGTCTAGATGACATCATTGTTGGCGGCCTTCAGTACAGAAGCCTCTCCCTGCATGTTTACCTTCACATCTTCACACTGCGCCCATCAGATTCCACCCGCCTGTGATCTGATAGCCAAGAGCCCTCACTTTGTTGTTCCTCAAGTCGTTTTTCTTTTTCCAGAGCAGTTACTGGCTCTTTTGTTGGCCATTTTGATATGTTTATTTACTGCGTGGATGGCTTTGATCCGAGCCGGGGCAAGGAGAGTGCTGTCGGGAAAGTGTGTGAATGTGTGTGGGGGGGGGTTAAATGTCCCTGTGGAGGAAAATGCTTGTGAGCAGGCTGCCATGTCCACTAAAGCTGAAGAGAGACAGCTGAGGGAGGTTGGGACTGATACATAGCAGGTTGTGCGTCTCTCCAGGGCTTAACAGTGTGCTACTGCAACACACTTAGGAAAAACCTCGGTCACCTACATACACACTGACTGACCACATCTGAGGCAGCTGTGTGAGGTCTGGGCTGCAGTATTTACCATGAGCGTACAGGCTTTACACAAAGCCTTAGACTATACAGACCAGAAAACAGTCAAAATGCTGCAGCTTATGTGATCCAGGCTGATATATTGGTTTGTCAATACTGGACTTTTATTAAGATCAGCTATCAACCAATAAATGTCATCCACACACCAAAATGATGGAGGTTCCTCCCCTGACCACCGCTACATGAAAACACCCCATAAATCCTGCAATTAAATTTTATTTGTTTTGCACATTTTATGTATTTACAGTTGAAAATAATTTGAAGTCTTCATCTCAAGGCCATTTCAGCCTTTGAGTTTAAAGGGGGAAATCCCATTACTGCCACTGTCTAGTAAAGAGTGTGATTGAACAGATCACCTGTTTTCACACCACTTGGTCTTAGCAGGTGAAAGCCTCTGTGATCACATATTGTGTATTTCAATACAGCAGAACACAGAACACCATGCAGGCGTTATTGATGGATTGATAGACTTATCTACAGTATCTATTTGTGTTGTCAGAAACAGAAGTTGTGTGTAATAATTGGGTGTTTGGCCATATTGAGAGACAAAATAAATAATCATAGAAAGAGTTGGAGGTCACAAAGACTTGGCAGTTACATTGGTGCTAAGCAGAGGTACTTTTGTATCTGCATTTTTAAAGGAATAGTTGGACATTTTGGTAAATAGGTTTATTCGCTTCTCATATCTGTCCATTAAATATGAAGCTACAGCCAGGAGAGAGTTGGCTTAGTTTAGCATAAAGACCAGAGCCGGGGAAACGGCTAGATGGCTCTGTAAGACGGTAACAAAATCCGTGCGTGGGTTTCCTCCGGTTGCTCTGGTTTCCCTTGACCAAGGCACTGCCTTAGACCTGGGGTTGGTCCCTCATGGCTGCCCACTGCTCCTAACACTTAGGGAATAAATAAATGATAACTTAACTTAATCCATACAAAAGTGTGAAAACAAATTGTTGTAGTTTTACAAGGGGTTATTTCTTGACCGTGAGTTGCCTGGTATCCTCATGGTGATAACAAGACTCCAGGGTGCGCCTGGCTGTTGTTTGCCAAGAAATAGTTATGGTGCAAACTCCCCCTAAAACTTACACACTGTTTCTGTGTGGGTATGTACAGAATTTTGCGCTGATCCATCTAGTAGATATTAATATATTTCACTGGATAAGTGAAAACTTTAACTTGCTGGTGGCGGAAAAGTCAGGGGATCAACAGACAGTAGGGCGCCTGATGGAAACAGTGCCTTTGTATATGAGTGTTGTAGCAACTCTATTCCAGGAGTGTGTGTTCAGTTTGAGAATGATTTATTGTGAGGACAACTTCATGGTCAGAGTACATGGTTGTATTTTATATTCAGATATTCCTCTATACACTGTAGGTCTAGATATAAATTGGCGATATAAACAATGCAGTTAAAATATATATAATATTAAAAGGTAGGATAGGATTAGTTGAACAGGCCGTAGGGATGCACAGTTTTAGTGTTGTTAAATATAAGTAAAACCATGTTCGTTTACAATGAAAACTCCCCAGGGTACATTTAACTTTAATCCAGGACTATAGGCTTAAGTTACATCCAGGAAACTAGTGCTTGGTGTTTAAAAAGCTTCGTAAACTGACTATTGTGTATCAATCTTCATTAGAGTGTAGCATAATGGACATGTGTTGATATCACAAAATCAGTTTATCACTGTACTACAATTTGATTAATCCAGCAGTGTTTGAATGAATTTTTCAACCGATGCTAATCTATAAAGCTCTGTTGAACTGCTGAGACAAGCTCTACCTTTATCACTGATCCCGGCATCATTCAAGCCCGGACTGAACAAACCATGATAGCGTGTTGACCCGGGAAGAGAAACATGACACACATCGACACACACTCTGTTAGTGACTGAGGTCAGCAATCAGCTATGTGACTTTGTAATTGCTATTGATGGAAGAGCTCTGTACACCCACACGTGTACACACACACACACACACGCACACAGCTTGGCCTGTCTGCCATGACCAATTACAGGACATGGGAGGATGCTATAGTACAGCAGTCAGTTTTATCAGTCAGTGGACATTCCAGTCTTCAGTCCCTCCTCTAATGGGAGGATCCTCATATCAGGAATTTGGCTAACGTTGGATAATACCTCTTTCTGGATTTCCTGGAGCTTTTGATCCATGTCTCCAGAGCTCAACTTTGATAATAAAAATACAATTAAATCATACAGATTTCACTTTTGTTATCACAGTGCAAGCCTTATACTGACACCAGCGTTTAATTAAGGAGGTAGCTTGCTGAATGTCAAGTATTTCAAGCAACAGCCAGGCTTGATACTTACAGTCCAACTGAAATTATTAGCATACAGATCTGCTTTGTAAATCACATGTCCTGTTCTCTCTTTTGAGAAAAAAACATTACCAAATAGAGATACATTAATATTTTATACAGCGCCCCCTGTCCAGGCATTATTGAGCTGGAATGCCATATTGTCTCCATCTACGTAAACAGAGAAATTCTGGGAAGGCTTTATTGTATGGGTCTGTAATTTCTTAATCATTTCATAGGAATTTTCCTCATTTCTAATAATGTCCTAGTACTTTCCAAAGAAAAAAAAGAACTATATAATTTAGAACAAATCATAGCAAGTCATACAGGACAAGTTATCTTTTCACACCTGTATTCAAACAGATGCTGAGTGGTGTGTGCTAAGTAAAAAAAAGTCAACTTCCATGAACCATCAACACTTGTGGTAAATTTATTGAATAGCTATGTTGAGGTATGGCGACAGCTAGAAAATACTTGACAAAGGTCCCTTTACTGAAAGTCAGCTATTCAATCGACTAACTCAATTCTACAGTAACTGAAATAACTGTCTTAGAACATCTTCTCTATTTTCCTCATCATTTGTATCAAATGACATAGCTTTTACCAGAACACTTCTAATTAAATTAGTAGAAAATTACAAACCCATAAAATAAAGTGTTAGTGCAGTTGTGACACAACATACAAAGAGCCTAAGACTCCCAACTGCAGCACACATACGTCGATTTCTGACCTATGTCTCCTAAAAGCATGGACACATGCCTTGTGTTGGCTTGGCTCAACTTTGCTGGAGGAACAAGCTAGCAAACAAACATCCACCAGGGAAAAGTGCACTAATGTAATTTGTCAGCTAATTAACTAGATAGCTTTCTCACTAGGAAGAACTTAACTTTACCTGCAAATATCAAGTTTAGTTTGAGATTCTAAATTGTGTAATTCTTTTATTATTGTTCACACCAAATAATAACAAGTCCAAGAAAACATTCATGCTAGCCTCTAGTGATGTGTCGATCATGAGCATATCATTAATTTGAACTACTGTTTTGATATGAACTAGTAGTAACGAGTCATCTCAGAGAGTAATTCGTTCATTTTGGCCACGCATATGCATGCGCATTGCACAAGTTTCGTTTTTCTCACGTGACAGCTACACAGGCTCAGTATTGGACAGAAATGAGTAGTTCACCGCTCGATTGGGTCTTCAAGTCTATCGTTCATTTTACACGTGACAGCTACACAGGCTCAGCCCCCCCCCCCATGAACGAATAAAAAAAAGAGTAGTTCATTTTACTTTGCGAGATTTAAGGAACTAAATCACTAAGATGAATTGGTTATCCCATCACTAATTGTAAGGATCCGAAGGACTCTATGTTGGACTTGTGTGTGTTTTGTGTGCTTCCTGTTTTATTTTGAAGTTCTCTGGTCTTGTCTCTTGTGTATTATTTACTTCCTGTCTTTGTTCTATTTCCCGCCTTTTTTGATTGTTTGCACCTGTGTCTAGTTCCCCACCTGTGTCTACTTCCCTCGTTGTCTCCACCTCTATATATACCGGCCCCTTTCCCTTTGTTCTTTGTCGGGTCATTAGTTTGAGTTTGCCTGCCTTGTGTTTCAAGCGTTCTGTTCCTCGTCATGCCATGTTCCCAGTGATTCGTTTTTCAAGGAGATATTTGTGAGTTTTCTGTTGGACAATCAACCTTTGGACATCGTCAACTTTCCTGCCTGTCTGCATTTGGGTCCTCTCTCTGCTGTCATAATGGCAAATCGTAACACTAATAGCTTTCTAGTTGAAATACAAGGTCCAAGTTGCCCCATCAATGCATTCATGCCCCCATTGCTAGCTTTGCAGTCACACCATTTCAATAACCTAAATTAACTACTTTTGTTGTGTTACGTATTTGTAGCAGTTCATTCAAACACGAAGATACGAACACAAGATATAAATATAGTGTATAGTTCATTTTAAATCAGTGTAGCCTAGTTCATTTTGTTTCTGGTGCTAGATATCTTACCTGTCAAATGTGTACCTGGGCCACCTATTCAATCTACATCCATACTAATAAGTTTTCATTTTAAAACGAAAATGATCTCCGTACACAAGAGTGTTTTATCACCATTTCAGATATAATCTTTGTCCATACTACATGCCCAGAAACGCATATCACGTGACCATTCACGTGCACTCGGCATGCACATGCCAGTGTAAACAGGAAGCAGATTGTCTACTCTGCAGGCCCCCCTGCAACTAAGTTGGTTGCTTAGTTGCAGGAAATACTACGAACAAAGAACGGCAATGGAGAAAAGTAAGACCAGAGATTTCTATGCTTGGACCGACGTCCAGGTGAATCTGTTACTGAAAGTGTTGTAATTCCTTATCCATGTTGTTATAAAACGCTGGAGTTGTGTGGACGCTAGGCTTAAACGTAGCAAAAATGCATTTAAAACAAAAATGTATTAGTGTGGATGTAGCCTTTTACAGGAGCATTTACGATGTATGTCCAAAAACCTTTTTATCTTCCTTTCAGTATTGAAAAACTGTCAACAATAAACTTGAAAATCACTTTGAAAATTATTTTTGACTGCAAAAAGGGATGACATTTGGTTGTACTTCAACAGAGCAGTTACCATGAGTAACATGAAAGCTCATGTCTTGTTAAAGAAGTGGCCTTGGCAACGTGGGTGCGCATGATGTGTTTCTGAGAGAAACTGTTGCAAGAAGGTTATGCTCTGCAAAGCACCAGAGCCTAGATCAAAGGCATCTTGTATCATGAATAATAACAGTCAAATGCTGGTCCTGCTGCCTGGCTCAGTGATAAGCGTGTATACAAACTGAGCCATCTTGTTATAGCAGATTGCTTTTGGATGTTCCACACAGCCCTTATGTCTCCATCCTAGCAGACACAAAGGACTAAACAGGGAGATAACACACTGAATAACAGCATAGTCTGTGTACAATATCATGCTGCTCTCCAGACAGTCGGCTGCAGGTAGGATCCCTCAGAAGTCTGTTGCAAAGGCCCTTTCACGCTCTTTACATTCAACATGCACCAAAACCAACTAATAATATCTTCATCACAGTCAGAGCTTAGTGCATTTTTCCATTGAAGACATAGTTGTTTTCCATTTACACCATTCCACAGCCAATCAGCCAGCTCCTCTCTTGCGAATTGAAATCACAAAGCTTCAGCAGATCACGCATCCTTTGACATTTACGCAACAATTTAGTGGATTCTTGTTATGCATTTATTCATCAATGCATTCGTTTAACTGCTCATGAATACAAATGTGATGGGTGACCTGTCATATCAGACCTTAGTCCTCTATGGGTAATTTTGCCACTGAGGTTGATGCAACGCTTCCTCATGCATATACATCAGTCCAATGAGGAAATAAGAAGCAGGAACACCAGAGGAAAGCGCTACCATGGCATTAAAGAGACAGCTTTCTTCTTCTTGTTAGGATTCACAACGCATTATCCAGTGATTAAATGGGAGTTTAGGAGGTGGACGGACTGCTGAGAGATGGTGGATGTACTGTGACACCATCTTCCTGTGTAGTTCATTGTTAATTAGACTGTAGTTATACCCTTAGTGGTCACAGAAAAAGGACCTTGCTACTAGTTCTTGCAACCAAGTAGACAAAATGAGTCTTTCTGTGTATGCAGTCAACAAATTGTTATGCATACTATGATCTTTTCCCATAAGTCCTATTGTGTTACATCTTAGGGTCAAGCTGCAGAAAATCACTATTAGGCCTAAACCACTAAAGTGTTTCGATAAGATGGATAAAAAGACAGTTCAGTATCATCACTGCAGGATACTGGAGAAAGATCATCTTTGGGAATTTTAGATGTGTGCTAGGCGTATACAATTTAAACACAAGAAAACAACAGAGAACACAAAATCGTCTAGAATAACTTCTGTTCTTCTATAGTTGTACTGTTCCCCTTTGTCGCAGTGTATTTGGGCAGTCAGCTTTTTCCAATAAACAGACCAGATGACAGAGAGTAATAATAATGTTAATACATCAAACTGTTCAATATTGTTCATGGTCCCTTAAATAGAAGCCAAATAATAAATAAAAAAATAGGATTTATAATTACGGTGGTGATGCTTTATTAAAAAATAGCCTGGCATTTCTTAGTTGATTATTGAGATAAATCTTTGTACTAATGTTTTTTCATTGTAAGGCAAAATGAACTAGGCTCTGCTACTGGTGGGACCAACGGATGCTGATGTCAGTCTAAAATACTTTAATATTAAAATACCCCCCGATCACCCCTCTGTCTCCACCATCAGGTCATACTTTCATCTCGATCCAAGAAAAGGTCCTGAAGAGTACTGAAATCTACCAAGCATATTGACATTTACCAGAAGATCTTTTCTTTTCTCTTTGGACACTTCATGAGGTTTTCTTTAGCGCCAGGTGTTTTAACTATGCAAGTGGCGGACTCAAGGGATGGCAGTGTTGCTTGGTTAGTCAATTGGTTAAGATAAGATAAGATAAGATGAGATAAGCCTTTAATTGTCCCATAGCTGGGAAATTTTCAGCGTTACAACAGCCAGAAAAAGTGTCATATATAGAAATACAATAATAAAATACAATAAAAATAAATAGAAAATAGTCCTGTACACAGTAAAGACAGTAATAATAATAGTGTGACTGAGTGCATTTGTAAGTATGAACAATAGATAAGATAAAAATAAAAATATTGCACATATATAATATACATGTACATGAAAGTATTACACAGCAACAGATGAAGTAATAACATCATGAATAAAAAAAAAAAAAGAAAAAAAAAGTCTACCACTTTGGTCTAGACTGAAATATCTTCAGCACTATTGAATGAAAAACACATTCACGGTCCTAAGAGGGTGAATTATATTGACTCTTCTGACCTTTCATCCAGTGCCACCATGAGTTTGACAGCTTTGGGATTGCGTGAAATATCTATATTATTTGATGGACAAAATTTGGTACAGATATTCATGGTTCCCAGATGATGAATCCTACTGGATTTGGTGATCCCCTAACTTTTCCTCTAGCGCCACCATGGGGTTGACTTTTGTAGGTTTGGGTGAAATGTCTCGACAATTGGATGGATTGCCATAGAATTTGGCACAGACATTCATGTCCCCCTCAGGATTAATTGTAATTATTTTGGTGATCCTCCGACATTTCATCTACCACCATCATCAGGTTAAAATTTCACCTTGCCCAATACTTTGGCTTATGCCCCTTTTCAGACGGAATACGTAACATTGCTGGCTTAATCTGTCTGTTAAAGTGATGGCATTTTGTCATCACATATCTTTAACATCTTCATTCACACATGACAGAACATTTACAGAATGAGCTGAGTGCTCACACGATATTTGGTACCTGATATATGACTACCTGCAAAACAACATGACATTCCCATCAGCCTCAGCTGTACATTTTCAGTCCTGATTAGCAAATGTTATCATGCTAACATGCTAAACAAAGATGGTAAACATGGCAAACTTTATACCTGCTTAACACCAGCATGTTAACATTGTCATAGGGAATATTTTGCCATGCCGATGTTATCACTTAACTCTAAGCACCACTGACCCCGAGTACATCCTGTCAGAGCCTATAGTGTGGTTGTAGAATCTTAATCTTATTATAATTCATATACAGTGGAAACTGTTTATAGTGATCACGGTTACAGTGATCAACCGCTTATATGGATCGAAAAGCTTGGGACAGAATCATTCCAATATAAATCCTGTTTGCTTATAGTAATCAACAGTGTTAATTTTGGGTCTTTTCATACATGGAAACATATGGCGAAAAAAAAGTCTGAAATAACATTGAAATCATGATGGGAAAAAGAAAGTAACTTTCTCTCAATAAAAAATGTAGACTCGTTAAAACTTATTATAAACTGCCAAAAACGAGCCAACAAGATGCAGCAGTGAAACTTGGTGCTCCTCAGGCTACGGTAAGTACTAGGTCAAGTACAGTAATTTAATTTGAACAGTAATTTGAAAAACGTCTGAAACAGCTGAACTGTAGCATTTGAAACAGTCAATAAAATTCAGTAAATAGCGAAGCTGTCCATTTCATTACATTATATTCATTTAATGAATATACAAATATCAATTAGATGGGGATCTGCATGAGAAATAAAGAAAAACGAAAGAAATTCAGTTATAATAATCAGCCTCTTATAGTGATCAATTTGACGCGATCACTATAAGAGGCTGCCACTGTACTTTAATAGAACAAAGTCATAACACCCACCTAGTTCATGAAAGTCAGATATACTGTTCTCCCTGGGCGTTATGTACTTCCAGTACGTTAGCACAGATCAACAGCAAGCCAAACTCAGGTTTTTATTTGAGCCAGGAAAACGAGCGCCTGCTCCTTTATTCTCTTCTCAATTCAATACCAAAGAGTGAAACTGTAACACAAAACAGGACAAACTTAGTTTCTTATTTACAGTAAGTCGCTATACCAAGTATTACATCTGCATTGCCCCTGGCTATTCACAGAACATGCACTTGAGCAATGCGCTACGCTAGCTATGCACAAGCAAACACTGGGCTAGCACAGCCTACCATCGGTACATTTAGCCCACATGCAACATGAATCATCAAACCTTCAGTATTCAAACGTAAATTACATTGGTATGTTCATTTATATTGAAAATCAAACTATTAAACTTACAGCTATCGCTTTCGTGAGCTTGAGAAACTTCATGAGATTCGCTGGTTGACCGACCCTTACTGTAGTTGCTACGGAAATAAACAAATTGGCTACCAAAATAAAGGTCACTCTCTACAGAACTGTCACTGTGTGTCTTTCCTTATTCAAATAGTACAATGAATTCAATTCCATGCATTCATTTAGTCATTTTTAAACGCTTTACATCACAAACATTTATCTGAGGGCAGAACACTCCCCGTCTGGCATAACTATGCCACTAACTGCAAAGCTCCTTTTTTTTTTTTTTTCTCAATCCTATTCAGTCTTTTCCAGGAGAAGGACCACATCGGTGATGGGCCGCGGGTAAGTCTTCGAGGTGCCCTGGGAAGAAGTCTTCACTTCAACCTTGCGGACCTTTCCGTCGCTGCTTGGAGATGTTGATGTGACCAGCGCCATTGGCCACTCGTTCCTTGGTGCTTGAGTTTGCTTTAACAGCACAATGTCCCCAGGTTGCAGGTTGCCGAGTGACTTGTGCCACTTGCGTCTTGGATGGAGAGTGCTCAGGTATTCATTTCTCCAACGGCCCCAGAATTCATTAGCCAGCGGTTGCACCTGTCTCCACTGGCCTTTCAGGAGGTCTTTCCCGGTGAAGTCGCCTGGTGGAGCGAGCAGGCCTGGCTTTTGTGTCAGGAGCATGGCAGGAGACAGCAGGACTGGAGAGGAGGGATCTGACGAGATGGGGGCCAGCGGCCTTGCGTTGATTATCGCTGATACCTCCACCATCAGAAGGCCGCATACCCAGCTCTGCACTGGCAGCAATGAAGTTAGTCCCTCTGTCCGACCTGAGCTGCTTTGCTGGGCCTCTCACTGAAAAGAATCTCCGTAGTGCATTTATACAGCTGGCTGCATCCATTGACTCAATAACTTCAATGTGTACTCCCCTGGTACTCATACATGTGAACAGAATGGCCCACCTTTTGCTCTGCGCTGCACCTCCTCGAGTGCGTCGGGTCACCTCTGTCCACGGTCCAAATACATCCAGCCCCACGTAGCTGAAGGGTGGAGAGGTGTCGAGCCGCTCTGGGGGGAAGTCAGCCATCTTTTGCACTTCCAGCTTTCCTCTGAGCTTACGGCATGTCACACAGTGATGAAGAATAGAACTGACCAGCCTTTTGCCAGCAACAATCCACAGTCCGGCCGCTCTGATGGCCCCCTCTGTGAACTGTCGCCCCTGGTGTTTCACTTGCATGTGATAGTGTTCCACAAGCAGTTTTGTAACATGGCTATTCTTTGAGAGGATGAGACGCCCTCCGACCCTCAGTAGGCCGTCGCTGATGTAGGGGTCAAAGGACAGCAACGGACTTGAATTAGAGATTTCTCACTGCGCTTGAAGTGCCGCATATTCATCTGGAAATGTGTCTCTTTGAACAGTCTCTAGTATGAGCCTCCTGGCTGCTGCGAGCTCTTCAGGAGTGTGAGGCCTACTACACTGATGCCATCTTTTACACGTGTGCTGTGAAGTGTCTGTGATGGTGCCTGACTTGTGTGTCAAAAAGGAGACAGCTCTCAACAGGGAGGTCCACGTGGAAAAACGCTGGAATCATTCAGAGGTGCTCATGCATGTCTGGCTTTGGGGGCTTATAGAGGAAGTCAGGTCCCTTGAACCACATTGTGTCCATGAGCTGTGATGCAGCTACTGACCTGGTGGCTAAGTCAGCTGGGTTCCGCTCTGAGGGCACATAATGCCACTGCTCAGGATGTTGTCTGGCGTATGCGATGCACACGATTATGAACATACACAAAGAAGCGCTTTGAGTCATTACAGATGTATCCGAGGACCACCTTGCTGTCACAGTAGAATTTTACAGCATCTGGCTTGTGGTCCAGTTCATCCAAGATCAGTTCCGCCATCTCAACAGCCAAGACGGCTCCACAGAGCTCGAGGCGTGGGATTGTGGGCTCCGGCTGTGTTGACAGTTTCGCTTTTCCCATCACAAATCCGACTTCACAATGGCCCGCTTCAGTGACAGCTCGTAAGTAAGCAACAGCCCCTATGGCCCAGTTGGAGGCGTCAAAAAATACACAGTTCTGTGTGCATGGGTCTTGACAGTGACATTGGAACATAGCAGCGAGGCACATGGAGGCTGCTTAGTGACTTGAGTGATGCTTTCCACATTTCCCATGTGTTCACCTTTTCATCAGGCAGAGGAGCATCCCAGTCCTGGACTCCACTGGACAGCTCTCGCAACAGCAGCCTGCCTCTGATTGTTACTGGGGCTGCCAGACCCAGGGGGTCGAAGATGCTGTTGACAATTGACAGCACCCCGCGACGGGTGTAAGGCTTGCCAGTGACAGCTACCTTGAAGGTGAACATGTCTGTGCTGATGTCCCAGCATAAGCCTAGGCTCCTCTGTGTGGGCAGAGTTTCATCATCTAGGCCTAAGTCTCTGATGCCGGTGGCCAGTTCTTCGGGTTTGAAGGCTTTCATCACAGTGATGCTGTTCGAAGTGATTTATGCAGTTTCAGGTTGGACTCAGCGAGTGATGCACAGGTACGTTTCAGAAGGTCTATGGCTGCAGACTCTGTGGGAACTGACACGAGCCCATCGTCCACGTAAAAGTGTCTTTGTACGAACTGCCTGGTGTCGGCGCCGTACTTTGCTTCACCTCCCTGAGCAGCTCGCCGCAGACCGTAGATGGCAACCGCAGGCGACGGGCTGTTGCCAAAGACATGCACCCGCATGCGATACTCCTCGATCTCCTTGGACAGGTCGTTGTCTTTATGCCACAGGAAACTGAGGTAGTCTCTGTGCTCATGCCTCACCAGGAATCCATAAAACATCTGCTGGATGTCGGCAGTGACTGCGATGAGGTCCCTCCTGAACTGCAGCAGCACACCCAGGAGAGTGTTATTCAGGTCGGGGCCTGTGAGCAGCACTGAGTTGAGGGAGATGCCGTGCAGTTGGGCGCTTGAGTCAAACACGACTCGTATTTGCCCAGGCTTCTGGGGGTGATGCACACCGAAAAAGGGGAGGTACCAGCATTCCTGTGTGTCATCGATGGGCGGTGCCCTCTCTGCTTGCTTGTTTTTGAACAGCTTTTCCATTAAGGAGGAGAACTGCTGCTTCGTCTCAGGGTTTTTGCTCAGCGTGCGGTGGAGCGAGCTGAGCCGGGACAGTGCTTGCTCTCTGTTGTTTGGGAGCAGCGGACAAGGTGATTTAAACGGTAAAGGTGCTACCCAGTTGTTCTTTTCATTCTGCTGGACTTTCTTTTCCATGATTTTCAAAAAGAGCTCATCCTCGAAGGACATGGCGCACTTGTCGTCACTGTCTATTCGCTAGAAGACGGTCAGCCTGAGCTGTTCCTCAGCTGGCATAGGCTTCAGTGCGTATGCAGAGTGTTCATATCTGTGCTCCCCGCCGTAGCATAGTTTTTCTTTCACGTAGATGCTGTTGTGGCAAGGAGTGAGGAGTGACGGACGTCCATTCTGGAGAACGTGGGTTCTGTACACGCTTAGAGTTGGCTTGTGAGCGTTGTCAATGCACACTTCCCCTATAATCACCCAGCCTAAGTCTCGGCGTTGAGCAAAGGGTGCATCGTGGGGCCCATTAACTTGCTCTCTCACCTTGTGCACACGTATCATGTCTCTCCCTAACAGGATCATCATCTCAGCGTCAGGCTCCAGCTTGGGGATGAAAGACACTTCTGTCTTCTGCACAGCTATTGCAGACTTGAATCCACTGTACTTTAGTGGAGTTCTCTCGCCTTTGCTGTATGGTTGGCTGCTGCTTGACAGGATGAAGTTCGGGTCATTTCGGGCCTTAGCCTGACCATAGACAAAGTCCACAAAAAATGAAAAAGGAGGAAAAATTGGGCCGCGTTGTTCTTTGTATTTTGAGCCAGCGTGGAGCCATTTTTCCTGCAGGCCTGGTGGCAACTTCTCCACTATAGGCTTTATCCCACGAGGAGTGTCGAAGTAAGCCAGGCCCAGGAGATATCCGTCATTTTTGGCTGCCATCAGCTCCATAAGAAGATCACTGAGCTCTCTCAGTTTTGTGTTGTCTCTAGCAGACAGACGGGGGAAGTTGTCGAGTCTTTTGAATAGGGCATTTTCAACTATTTCTGGCGTGCCATAGCATTCCTGAAGTCTATCCCAGGACATATGTAAGGCAGCTCTGGGGTTTGTGATGTGAACAGCACGGATCCTTTTCACGTGCTCAGCAGACTCTTTACCCAGCCACTTCACGAGAAGGTCCAATTCTTCGCTTTATGTGAGCCCCAAGCCCTGTGTTGCATTAAGGAATGACGACTGCCATGCCCTGAAACCCTCTGGTGTGTCATCGAATTTTGTGAGGCCAGTAGTCACTAACTCTCTGCATGCAAGGAACTTGGCAAAGTCTATCATGGGTGGAGTGTTAGCCTGAGGAGGAGAGTACTGACCCTGTTGATTGTGTGGACTGTCCGGTGGTGTGTGTCCAGTTGCATGTTGAGGCCATGCTGGGGGTCTGAAGTCATCCGGGGAAGGCCTCGCCGCAGCTGCTGGTGCTGACTGCCGTGTGGGGCTGTACTCAGGTCGCCAGACTCCATTGTAGTGCGAATAGGGGGGAGACAGTGAACGAAGCTGTGATTGGCATTGCACATACTCCTCTGTGCGCCGTTTAATCACATGTGGCGGGACGGCTCTTCTCATGCTTTGCAAATCTTCATTGCCAATAGCTGCAGCCGCTTCTAAAACTTCTGCTTCCACCTGTGCAGATTCCGCTTCTTTCTCAATTTCCAATTCTTCTAAAGCTAACTCTAGCCTGGCTCTCTTTTTTAATTTGCAACTGTTTTTTAGCATAGGCTACTTTGGTCGCCGCTGCTTCAACTAAAGCTCTAGCTCTGGCAGCAGCCTCCATGACTGATCTTGAAGCTGACGAGCACTTGGAGCTAGCTCTTGATGCTGCGTGGTCCGACCGTTTGGGGGAGGGGTGTCGCTGAGAATTCTTTTCAGACTTTACTTCTTCATTTTCGATGCTGGATTTGTTGTTATCATCCATGCTTGAATCTTCGAGCTTTTTCTTGAGCTCAATGTGGTGTAGCTTTTCACTATACTGTTCTCCCTGGGCGTTATGTACTTCCAGTACGTTAGCACAGATTAACAGCAAGCCAAACTCAGGTTTTTACTTGAGCCAGGAAAACGAGCGCCTGCTCCTTTATTCTCTTCTCAATTCAATACCAAAGAGTGAAACTGTAACACAAAACAGGACAAACTTAGTTTCTTATTTACAGTAAGTCGCTATACCAAGTATTACATCTGCATTGCCCCTGGCTATTCACAGAACATGCACTTGAGCAATGCGCTACGCTAGCTATGCACAAGCAAACACTGGGATTTAATTCCATGCATTCATTTAGTCATTTTTAAACGCTTTACATCACAAACATTTATCTGAGGGCAGAACATCAGTCCTAGTGCAATACAGTGCTAAGACACCACAGCAATAACCACTTAGCAGCAGAGATGTTGTCTAAGTAGATGGATGGATGAGTGAGTATGGTGGTAATTAGCCTCTGTGTGTTTTGTTGGATTGTGTTTTAAATGAAACCATCCTGCCATGAGTAGAGGAGCTGATTGCATCTCTCCTCATCGTCACCCCTGCACTTCTTTTACTACATTATAAGTGTTTGCTTATACTGGCAGAGGAAGCTAAACATGACCCACTTGAGGCCTTCATATGGAGGCAAAACATAAACAATTCATTTTGTTTTTTCTCAGCAGAGACACAAATGTTGGGGATGCAAAGGTTTTGGGAAACTCATTTCATGCTTATTGTTTACCTAATCACAAATTCTAATTGCTTAGTGGGACTAATGAACTTATGAAAAAGTAACAGGAGTATTGTGTACCCCCATGTCATGCTGTTTGTATATGCCTATGAAATATTCATACCATGGCAAGGCAGTTTGGCAACGACTACTTCGCTGTGATATGATTTTGTTTGGTCTCAAGTCTCTTGACACTGTCACCATCAATTACCTTGACAGGGAACGTGAAACAACGTCAAAGGCACACACCAACTACTGCAAAACTGCAGAGTTCATGCAGCAATGGAGAGAGAACATCCTGCAACTGAGCTAGAATGAGCTAGGAGCTTTTTTCCAAGTGAAGGTTTGATCTATGAATCAATTCATTTTCTGCAGAAACCTTCTACACATTAAAGGATAAGGCTGGTATTATTCAGTATTTTTCCTACTGTCAACAAATCCCATGACGTGAGTAAAACCAACAATGCGTTAGCCTGTCTCTCAATACTTTTTGACTTTGCTACCCTGTCTGTGGCACTCAGCCCAAAAAAAACCACTTTATAAATCTATAGTTTCATGAAAACTGCTCAGTAATTTCCTAAAACAGCTGGTCACTGTAGTTGTTAACAAAGAAACAGGAGGAAATAGTACATTTGTTGGGGACTACTTTCAGCGGTGGATTAATCCACATTTGGGGCTCTAGTGACTATTTGGGGCAGCAGGATGATGTATGTGGGATTAAGACAAAATAAACTACAGCTTCGTCTTTTAGACAGCTTGCTTAAAAAAATTTAAAGGTCCTTTTTTTTTTGCATGTTTTACATTTGGACTGTTGAATTTTGGGTAACATTTAAGTCTAGCACTTTAAAATATCTATTCATCGTACATTTGCATTAAACTGTCTTCCCTTCCCTTTGCATCCAATCAAATGAAATGAAAAAGAATCAGTTGTTAATTAGTAGCTAATAAATCAATAGTATTAAGTAGGTTATCAAAGCTCAGTTTTGATACTACTCATGCCCAGCGTTGTCTCTGCAATCATAGTGTGTTTTGACATGCAATAGTTCCCAGTCAAAATTGAAGCAGGGTAGTTCGAAGTGATATGGTTTCTGCATTCCATTCTGTTAGAATTTGGGTACAGATATGAGGTCAACCCTGGGAAAAGAGTTCAAAAGGTATATAATAATCACTGACAACCAGCTCATGCTTACTGAAGATAAAAAAAAATAGTTCCACTAGTACCCAAGAGAAGAAAAAACTTAAACAAAATTAATTTTGCTGACATTTCTCTTTTCATACTATCACAGGTGTTTGGAATAGGATGGTTACTGCTGGATGGTGTGCTGCTCCAGATGTGACCTCTCCAGACCTCCTTGTATCCCCAGACTACCAGCCTCCCAGCAGGTGCTTATCTCACTTTGTAGCATCATCGCTGCCTCTGACCACCCTCCACTATAAATTACAGCCCTGGTACCAAAGTGCCATGGTAACCAGAGCGTGTGATCCTTGTTATTTCCCATTCCCCTGTGCTGTTCACCCCCATTCCAGGCTATAAAGCAAGGCATAGCTGAGGACGCTATGCAAAAAAACTTTATTAATATGAAAATTAAATCTGTGATGACATTGCTCCTGACTTTAAATTCAACTCACAGTGCCTAGAGGAAGGACAATGGTCTGCAGACTCAGGGAGATGAACGTTTTAGAAAAAAAGAGGTCATATAAATAATGATAGAATCACACAGTGAAATAGGTATTATGCAAAACTGTCATGATTCATAGAACACATAGGAGCTAGAACACGGAAGCCTCCCAGTCATTTTTTTGTTTTCAACTCCTGATAAGATAAAACACCCTCTGAGCCAACTTAAAGCACCCATGCATTTGCTCATTGGGTGTTTACTTACTTCCCTATTTGAAGCCCATCCCTCATTGTTGGGAGACAAATGTCACCTCCCTCCCTCTATCCCTCCTCGTCCGCAACGCTGTCTAGTAGTTGACAGATGTCTCGTATTCATGAATATTCTGTGCACCGCCAGGCCCCGCTGCTGTGGACGCAGCTTTGATCTTCATTTCAAAGAAAGTTCTGTCTGTGCCACTGCCAGGGACTTTGTGTGACTCAGAGTGCATTTGCTGTTGTAACCTGTTTGTTTGAATGCAATAGTAGAACAGTGACTGCGAGCTCGTCAGGGTTGACAGTCCGAGGCGTAAGGGCCGCTCTTCAAGTTAGGATAAGAAGTGAGGACTTACTTGATGATTATGATTCACTGAATATGGCTGACAGTGTTCCTTGAATAAACACTTTGTATTGTTTGAGCTCTAAAGGGGTCATTGTTAAATGTAGGATTCTCCTCAGGTCTAATCACTGTTCCTTTTATATAATAAAGCTACAGTTGGGTTTTAGAAGTTGAGACCAACAAAGATTCAAGGTCTTTATATATCAAATGCACAACAGTTACGGCATGGTAGTCATTGCTAGCAATGAAATGTTTGGGCTTCAAGCTCTCCCAACAAATTATATTTTAGAGTCAAGTCATTGAAAGCCAGTTATTTTAACCAATATTAAACCTGTACTAATAATAGTTTTATATGAATGATGTATCAAATGAGTGTGTCATGTGAAAGGGGTCGCTCATAGTGACAAACCAAAAGAGAATTATCACCCAACTCTGCAGGTCCCCTTAGCTCTACATAGCATTCCAGCATCTTTCAGCTTATTGTTTTGGTTTTATGGCCTAAATCTTTACTGTTTTGCTTCAGTCTCACCATTCTTGTTACACAGAGCAGGCAGTTTCAGCAAAAAGCTCTGATAAATCTACTGCCCAGCACCAAACAGCAAACAAACACTTTTAAAAAGTTAGCAATAGTCAGTGAACATAGTGGAGCATTTAGAAAGTGCCAGATATTTTTATGACTGAGTTGGTGGAGACTAAAACAGACCTAAAAGGAGAGTAAATATTGGACTTAAATTCATCAGAAACTCCAAATGAATGCTAAGGGTTCTCCGTATCTGCTAGATGTGTAAACTGTTTTGCAACTGTTTGCTAACATGTTAGCCATATAAACATTATGAGTCCCAAAATGGCCCAATAAACAATTAAAGCTGCTTATTAACTTCTTTTTCATGCAACCTCATGCAAACATTCTGTGCTTCATACAGAATGTCACACTTGAAGTGTTGGAAAAAGCCTCTGAAATAGCATTGGGTGTTGTTTGGGTGCCGTGGATCAAAAGGTGCTGCCGGGCCGCTTAATGGTTTACACATCAAAGAACTATGCTGATTTAAGAGTTATTTCCATAGGACAAACCTATACAGCTATGTTGGTCTGATTTACTGACCACAAAAGAAATGTAGTAAGGTTAAAGGTCAGAGTCATTAAAGGTAAAAACTGATTCACAGAAGGAATGCTTCTGTAACCTTTTAATTGACAAAAGTCCCTTAACTTAACATTGAAATAAAGACCTCCTTAAGAATGTCATTGGTTAATATGCATTTGAAATATAATCACCTATGACTAGACAACTAGTCCTTCATGTGACCTGATTAAATCAAACTCATTTCATTCCATCCATATCTGTCTATTTGTATCTTATATCTATTTTAAAAAAAACATACTATATTAGCTCAATATCTGTAAAACCAACATGTCATCTAACCCCGGTATAAACTTCCATATTGAGACAGACACATTTTACTGTTTGTAATCCAACATTTATTTGCTGTCCCTCTTTGCTACAATGTTAACTAGCATTCAAAGTTGTGATACACTTCATGTGGGAATATAAGCACTGTAAGTAAGCTTTCAAACAATGCTATTCCCAGCCAGGTATTCATGTAGGTGAACAATTTTGTAGAAAGGAGAACCCTCATTCACACAATGTTATGCACGTCTGGCTAAAACAAAGAGACGCCACCATCTGCAGTCTGCCAGTGTAGTTACAGCGCTGCCCCTCATGACCTCTGTGAAAACCCAGTGGGCTCCATTCACTGGCTGGCCTTTTCAGCGCACATACTCTTGCATTGCCAGTAATGATATTGGTTTCTCTCAACACGCCTTTAGAGTGGTGGCCGGGTCTCAGGACTCTTTTGTTGCATGGCCTGGATGGAAAAGTATCTCTTTCCCAGTCTCCAGCCCCCTGTAGACTCCAGCATTCTCTTTATAGACCACTGCAGTTCCACTTCCTCCAGAGACAGGCGCAGTGGGCTTGCTCTTTCTAGCAGATGATTAATCTTCTCATTATCTGATATCAGACTTAAAGCAGGCCTCTACTTCCAAACAGGTTGCTGCTCCCGCTGCTGGTGTGCTAAAAATCAGGGATATCTGAATGTACAGAGCATTGGGGAATTTGTGAACATAAAAGTATTTTGCTTAACTAAGCCCCAGTTGATTTAGAAAGCACTGGATTTCATCCATGAACAATAATGTGAAAAAAATATACGCAGCATTTCTAAGAGTTACCTACATTGAAATAAGATCTCTGTGTGACAAAATAATCTCAATTCAAGATTTCAGCTGCATCACATGCATCAACTGTGGCAGTATTCGAAACCGCCTACTATGCTAGCAGTACATAATGATTAGGCCAAAATGTAGCATGTAGTATGCAAACAAAAGCAAAATTTGTAGTATGCCAAAAATACCTGGATGTCGTACTGATTTGGAAAAAGATCTCTAGTATGCATCGGACCAGTCTACTATGACTACTGTGTCTGACAATGCAAAGCACTGGCGGTGGTTTGCCATTAGCTGTGCTATTGTTTACTTCTGCTTTCCAAAATCGGAAACCAGCTAAGCCTGGCCGAGAATACTTCAAAATAAATCGATTTGACAGTTTCATACCGCATATGACTATGAAAAGCAGTATGCAGCATGTACGTTCATTGGTAGTATGTAGTAGGTGGTTTCAAATACAGCCTGTGTCTTCATCTGCAGATGAAAGTGGCTGAGGTGTCATCACATGACAATGTGTGAAATGTCAGTTATGTTTGGGGTGGGGGTGGTGCTGGGGTCAAAATGAGGTAAAGTTATTTTCATAATTTGGTTGGGCAAATTGAGCAACTGTTAGGGAAAATAAAAACATTATTCAATAAAAACATTATAAAATTAAAATAAAATTTTGTATTATGATAGGTGAAAAGTTGGTTGGTCCAAAATGCATATTCATGACCATTTATTGACTGCATGCGCTGCATATAACATTGAAGTGCTTTGACTGTTGCATTATAGTACGTTAGATTTATGCACAATATGTTTAAGTTTCTTCGGGGGGGGGGGATTTCAACAAGTCAGATAAAAATCAAGCCGTACAACTGCCATTTTCATGTTTTCCTATTAATTTCTATGGAGCATCTGGAAGGAGAGACAATGTCAATTACAGGCCATCTCTCCTGGAGCAATATAACAAATCCACATTTGTAACTCAGAATACCCATTTAATAAAATGCATATATGCTGGTGATGTGTGTGTATACATGTACAAAGACAATATACTGTATTCAAATACAGCGCAGAGAGAGGAGGTGGAAGTGAATGTGAGAGCCTACAGCCATCCTGCTGAGTCTGAGCTAGAAAGGTGTTCTTAAAGAGCTGCAACACCCATGGGAAGATCAAGTACTCTTACCTAAAGAAACCCCTTCAACTTTAAATGCTTTAGTGAAGGCTATTTGTAAATCTCCACAAAGGTATAGTATGTCAAATTTCACAATATGTAATGCACAAGTTCAGATTAGTTGTAGTTGTGATCTCAAAGAAAAAAGGTACCAAGATCCAATAGCTTGGTATTCAGTCATTTTCAGGGGCAGAGTTCTTCATGGGTCAAACATTTTACATCCAGTGTTTCTCACCAAATGCCTATGAGAGACCTAACACGATTTTGAATACACTTATAAAACATTTGCAGAGGCAATTTTTTTATCATTTTGATCAAGCCCCAGCAAATGCGCCAGGCTTTGAAGCCAATTCGACATAGTGGCCAAACCGTGTAATTACAACTTCCGGGTCTGTCATGTGATGCACACTGGCCCCAAGAGACTTTTTCCCTGTAAATCAGCGGATAATTTTTTTGAGGTACAACAACTAGCCAGTACGAACACTTAAATAGCCCTTATTTAAATCATGATGTCCTAAAAGTTGTAAAATACATAAATAGCCAAATCCAGAGTTATAGTCCCTGCCATTCATGTGAGTGAGCCTGAGATGGAACCGTTTGGAGGCGACATTAAAGGAAAAGCTAGTGCGCTTGCTCTATGGGCCGTACAATGCAGAAGCTATGTGGAAGATCCGGGTAATTTTATACCCGGGAAGTCGAACCTTTTTGGCTTCATGCGCCACTGAGCAGCTTTCATAGGAATGAACAGGGCCCCGCCTCCAACGCTGCATCCAGTTCTCTTTATACATCCATGATTTTGATACCTTTTTTTTTTTTTTTTTTTTACATGTTAGCTAGCAGACTTCTTCATCCCTTGCTTTCCTGACACATTGCTATATTTCTTGGTACATTACTGCCACCAACTGTCAATCAGTGAAACAGCATGAAACACCAGAAATGTGTATCACATAGCCTGTGTACTTGTGAATGTACGTGAGATACAAACATAACAGTGACCCACTCATCAATACATTCCTCCATACTGCTACTAGTGGACTCCACATGTGTGTCTCCAACTCCAATTCAGTATGAAAAGAGAAGCAGGAAAGAGGGGTATAGCTAGTGGAATCCAAGTGCAGGAATGTGGAAAAAACTAAATTCCATAGGGTAAATGCTGAGCTAATGCAATGTTTGTATGTATGTAAGTATGAACATTCATAATTGCATATGTTTTTACCAAAGCTCATGTCTACAAGTTCACTATAAAAGTTCCAAAGAAGATATTCTCTAATTATTTTAACCTACTTACTTTAACAACTTTAACGCAAAGCACTTCAAAACGATTTTAAGCTCCACAACGGGAATGTTGATCACATCCACTTATCCAATCGCTGAGCTTTCTGTTTGGGTAAATCACCAGCTGAGCACCTCACCACCTCTGTTTGCTCACTTTTCTCAGCCTCCCTGTACCCTTCCCAAGTCAAATCAATATCACTCTGACTGTCTTCTCCTGGAATATCAACTGGGGTGGGAGCGCTTCAGCACAACCTTGAAACACGCTGTGCTGTGTCAGCATTACATTTCACAATACCTTATTGTCAGGGGTGGAAGAATACCAAAATTTCCCAGGAGTACCTTTATTGTAATTTTGTGTACAGTAGAAGTTAAGTAAAAAATAGTGGTGTAAATACAGTTTATACTAATTTTCAATCCAAAAGTTTGCTTTTCCTAGCTTTAATGGTAAATTCTGACAACAGGCAAGAAGTTTGAACTTGTTCTTTAGATGCTGATTTGGCATATCCTCTTTAGACTTAGAAACAGTGTGTTTTGAAAGCATGCTTAGAGTTCCATATGTTCTTACAGTTTGTCAATCATTCATAATGATGTACTGTGTTGCCAATAGTCACTCTGCTCAAAAGTTATTTCAAGTGCCGCAAGCTGTGAAAAACACATGCAGCGTCAATTTGGAAGAGAAGTAAGCAGCTATACCCTGAGTGTGTACCTTCATGGAACATACTGACACTTAAAGCAAGCTGCAACCATTACGGCTGACTGCATATGCACACACACTGTGGCTGAAGGGCATCCCAAACCACAAGTCAAACCACCATTGACTTTCATTTGTTGAAAAGATTTGAAGCAAAAATCTTGGGACAAAGTGTTGCCTTGTAAAGCTCAGCTGCTTTGAATTGTCTTGGTGTCTCAAGATGGAAAAGAGATCCACATCCTATTTGTTTCCTGCGCTGAGTTGTGACAATGCAGCTAGTCCATTACATTCCAATCTAAAACAGAACAGCATTTTGTCCATAAAGTTATATCAGTGCCACAGTGATACTTTGACTAGCAGTTTGCTGTGTATTTAAGACAAGGCTCAACACCTATGAGAGTTACAATACACTAATTGCAGAGACATAAATACATGGTGACTGAAACCAGTAAGGATGTACGACTATTACGCAGTATGACAAAATGCTGCATCGCAACCACCAAGCAAGCAAAAATGCCGTAAAACACAAATAACACAATCAGGATTCAACAGGCTTCCCCACAGATTCCAGCCAAGCTGCTGGGCCTAAACGCACATGCCACCACGCACACTCAAAGGCACAGCCAGGCCACAGAATCTGAACATCATTCACATCAGCAGCAACAATCTAAAGCAAGCAATAATCAATACAGATACAGTAAAGATACATAAAAAGCTGCTCCAAAGCTGCTTAACATTTGAAGTCCATCCTCCTTTCTTTCTTTATAAAGAGTTCAATAACACGGTTGTATAATACATTGGTGCGTTTCAGTTCCGATAAAAGGGCCTTCTCGATTGCCATGGATGCGAGTGTTGAGAGTCGAACCTGCCCGGTTCTATTTCTGGAATACTTTTTAATAAGTTTTAGGGTGGAAAATGCCCGCTCGACTGAGGCAGTACATACTGGGATGGTCACTGCCAAACATGCCAATGCATAAAGTTAACGTTTACTCTCGCATTGATCTTTTTGCTGAAGGAAAGCAAGGAGGTCAGCAGGGCTTTTTCCTTCAAAATCAGTCATGGCATACATTACAGTCAGTTCTGTTTTAAGCCAGGGCAGGTCGAAGAGAGTTCTGTGGCTCTGCGTTATGCTGGAGAAGGCCTTCATCCGGAATTTGTTTCGGGTATGTCTGAAACTGCTGAGGGTTGTCTTTCTTGTGGTCTTTAAAGCAGTTCCGTATCTGGACAAGCATGTTGTCCAAAAAGTCGCCGTGGTGTTTCTGGTACCATGTGCTAATGTCCACCTGCGCTTGGCCTCTCTGTGTGCTTGGCGCACCTGTTTCACGCACAGTAGACTTTTTAAATCTCACTCAAAATCTGACCTCTCAGTGGTGTCACAAAACTCGTACACTCTTGACAGAATTGTACATCAAGTGTTTTGTTCTGCATTATTCCAAAAAGCACTCAAAAATCACATGAAAAGTGGAAAGCAAAAAACAATAGAATCCTCATCGTACTCATCATAGTGTTCTATTATGTGCTCAAATAGCTCCTTTAGGGCATCTCTTCTCAAAGACTGTGCTGACCAATCTAGAAGTATATTGTTGGTGCCACACGAGGAAGATGCATCTGGCAGATAACGTCAAGCAGCTGCATGTACTTAGGGGATCTGGAAAAAAACGGCTATAGCACTAATCAGGTCATTTTGTATTTTGCCTGAAGTTCCAGTAAACACTTTGTTAGTGAAAAGGTGGTAATGCAAGTCTTTGTTGTGCTCTGCCAGAAAGGAAAGAAGCTCGACAGTTACCCCTATTTATGGACTCCTTGCTTTCATCGTGTCCCCTAAATGAGAGCTCTTGTTTACCCAGAAAAATGATACAATCGATCAGTCAGTATTTCCCTTTTTTTCTTGACTTTTCTGTTCGCATTTGTTTATTAAGTTGTAGATCCAATCTGGTGTTTTCAGTAGTTTTCAATCCTTCTTGAAAAAGGCTTTGCATGTAAATCTGCCTTCAAATCTGTTTCTTCTCCTCCTTCAACTTGAAATAATGGTACTTTAAGCTAGTTTTACTAAAGTAAAAACTACCCCCCCATCCTGTGGGGATCATGAATGTCTGTACCAAATTTCACAGCAATCCAGCAGTTGAGAGATGTCATGCAAAACCACAAATGTCCGTGTCTAAAATGTGAGCTTTGTTACAATTTATAAAATGTAAAGGAAAACGAACAAGTAGTCTACATTTCACTAATGTTCACTGCATGCTCTTGAACTAGATCCCTGTTACATAACTGTGATCCATAAGCTGTCTGTAGGAGGGTGAGCCATTTAAATTTGTCTGTGCATTTAGCTGAAGCTCTTATTCAGTGTGACCTAGAATGAATGCAGATGCAAATAAAATAGAAATACACCAACATACAGCCAACACTACATGTTGCCTAATCTGCCATCAGCTTGGAAGAAATCAATGCATTGGTTTGTTCTTGTCCTTTCATCTTTATATTAGTCTAGTAATAGTTGGATATTCGCAGGATGTCCTCCCTGAATGCATGATGAAATTGTTCCCTGAGCAAAGTGCAAAAAAATGACAAGCTCTTTGACATAAGCCTCAAAAATGAAGCTTATATAATTAGGCTTGGCAGAGCCCCTGCCATCAAAGCGAAGGATGGTGCTGACTAATTGAGCAGACAGATTAGTGGTGGTCTGACACGGCCAAAGAGTACTAAAGGAGGAATGAGGTAACACTGGCTGGAGGACAGCTGCCTTGCACAGACCTTGAAAGGAAAATCCATTCTCACATATTATTGCATGTTATATATCATGAAGATATAATGTGTCATACATACATATTTTCCAGTAATATCTTTTCTTGTACATATATTATCATCATCACTTGTACATTTCTTGTATATTGATTGCATCATGACCGCCCACCCAGAGCCTGGTTCTGCTCGAGGTTTCTACCTGTTAAAAGGGAGTTTTTCCTTGCCACTGTCGCCTAGTGCTGCTCATGGTGGGAATTGTTGGGTATCTGTAAATATAAAGAGTCGGTCTAGACCTGCTCTATATGAAAAAGTGCCCTGAGATAACTTTGTTATGATATGGCGCTATATAAATAAAACTGAATTGAATTGAATTCCGTGCTAATGAGCATACTGCTGTGTTAGATATTACAAATGTTAGGGGCACTAGGAGCTCTTGACACCAACTCCTGATGCTTACAGATGATTAGTGAGATCACAAAAAGTCTTATGCTATGAATCTCCACTGTATTACTGTTTTACTTGCCTAGAAATCTAACATGAATGAGAGTAATGGACAATAAAAATAACCCCAGAAATGTACAGATCCCATAAAGCCAAATTAGCAAAATAAGTTCTGCATCCGACGGGATCTCACTAATATGAGAAAACTTTTTGAGTACACCATAAACTTCTTCTGGTAGAAATTGGTAAAACAGCATTATATTTTTCTAAAAAGGCAGCAGACCTGGACTGTTGTGAGAGTACAAAATACATTCAGGTGAGGAAAATGATGCCTCTTCTAACTCTGCATGCTTTGTAGAGAAATCCAGTGCACATTGAATAGTTTGCATCATATAGTATCCCGTGCACATCAGATTTTTTTGCACTTTCCATGCAATACTTCCTGGTGCCCATCAGAGACTTGAAGACAAAATAAAATTTTTGCTAATTTTAGGGGATCCATACAAAAACCCTTTAGTCTTGTTCCTGTTAAGATCTACTCTCCCTCACTTCAAAGTAGTCTTACCATCTCCTTTTTTAATCGACTAACAAACGGATTTGTACACTCACACGCATACATGCAAGCATGTTTTCACACATGCACACTCATGTATAGGAAGATGCAAAGTCTACAGTACCTTATATAGGGAACCATTGACTCCTATGCTTTCCCTGTATAGGCAGGATTTCCTTCAGCGTCGTTGTATTTGAAGACAGGCACTTTACATATCACAAGAACAGATTCGGTTCTTTAAATATATATCTTGTTTTCAATCCATTTTCCCATTAAAACCTCAGTACATGAAACAATCCAATGTTTCCCCTAGAACTAGGAAAATATTTTATTCAGCGAGTTCACATACTTGCACAGGACTCTTCCCTTCCCTAAAACAATTTAAAAGGGGCAATTTCTGAACCAGGTACTGCATGAATAATAGAGGATATGCTAATATGATGGCAGGGAACGAGGGGTTATCTTGTTTTATCCACACTGTTGAAGTGCCTCTGCTACTGTTGCTGGCTGTTTGTGCTTTGCCTGAGGCCCGCCTTTGAAACTCTTAATGAAGATCTACTGACAGAAGGACTGACAGAGTGACATCTGTTGCACTGCAAACATGACCGCATTCACAGATGTGTTAAAGGGAATACATTATGCATCATGTGTGTCTAGGTTACATCTCTCTTACAAAATCCACAATGCCTCCCACTCCCTGTCTCCTGTTTACACTCATTAATCTAATGAATAGTAAGCAGTTACAATCAATGGTGTGGTCGTTAGGGATGAGCAGAACAGGCATACTGTGTGTCATGGTCCACGAAGGACTCTGTGTTTTGTCTTGTTTCCTGTTTTATTTTGAAATCCCTGTTCTTGTTTCTTTGTGTGCCTTATTTGCTTCCTGTCATTGTTCTGTTTCCCTCCAGTTTGATTAGGTTCACCTGTGTCTTGTGCTCACCTGTTTCTGTTTCCCTTGTTTACTCTTTCCCTAGATATACCGGTCCTCTCCTTTTTGTTCTTTGTCGTGTCATAAATGTTGCTGATGTGGTTAAAGTCTAGATGTTCATGGTGTTGCTGATGGTCTCTTCGTGTCATGTTCCTAGTGTTGTTCATGCGTACCAGTTCCTGAGTTTTTTGTAGATTTATTTTGGAGAAAATAAATCTTTGGACTTATTCTGCCTCTCTGTCTGCATTTGGGTCCTTCCCCTGTTGCCTAGATGGCCTGTCGCGGCAGAGCTGCCTCGTAGGCCTTTCTTGACAGAATGACACGAACACATTTGGACCCAGCGGACAGCCGCCCTCGCCTGCAGGACTCCCGGGCTCCATTAACTCCCGCGGAGTCACTCTGCAGACTTCTGGGGATTGAACCGCCGGTGAGTGACCAGCCTCCCTCTCCCTATGAGGACCCGCGGGGGTCGCGGAGGAGGTGGTTGTCGGGGCTCCCGATGCCGTCCGCGGTCTCGGCAGCCCGGCGCCGCAGAGCCTCCACTGCCAGTGCCGTCGTTCCTCCGCGGCTCACCTCTACTATCCGATTATCGCCTGGTACTGGAATCCCGGTTGGCGGTCCGGCCGACTCCTGTTCATGTTCTCCAGTCGGCGGCTCGGCCAGCTTCTGTTCCTGATTCCCCGTTGGCGGTCCGGCCGACTCCTGTTCTCCGACTCCCCGGACCCGGTTAGTGAAACAGTCGACATCAGTTCCTGATCCAGTGCCGGTTCCGGTCCAGCTGCGGCCTCCGCCTCCAGTGCCGGTTCCAGTCCAGCTGCGGCCTCCGCCTCCAGTGCCGGTTCCACTCCAGCTGCAGCTGCAGCCTCCGCCTCTGCCTCCTGTGCCCATCTGGCTGCCGGCGCAGCCTCCAGTGCCCGTTCCTGATTAGCTGCCATCGACGCCGCCGCAGCCTCCAGTGCCCGATCCGGACCAGTTGCCGCCGCAGTCTCCAGTACCTGTTCCTGCGCCAGTACCCGCCGGGCTGCAGCCGCCGCTTCCTGCTCCAATGCCGGTCCAGGTGCCTCAGCCGCAGGTGCCTCAGCCGCCTAGCCGCCAGCCCCAGCAGCCTAGTCGTGAGGCTCAGCAGTCGCCGGTGCCCCAGCAGCCTCCGGTGCCAGTTCCTCCAGAGCGGCTCCTCCGTCTCTGCCGGCCCTCCAGGCCGTCCGCCTGGGAGGTCCTGTCCGGTCTCTGACCTGCCTCCAGGCCGTCCGCCTGGGAGGTCCTGTTCAGGCCCGGGTCTGTTTTTGTTTTTTTTTGGTTTTTTTTCTCTGGGTCCCTCCTCCGGGACCCCCTCCGCCCACCCGAGTTGGTGATCCATGAGGGACGTCTGGGATCTGTCCCTTAAGGAGTACTGTCATGGTCCACCAAGGACTGTGTGTTTTTGTCTCGTTTCCTGTTTTATTTTGAAATCCCTGTTCTTGTTTCTTTGTGTGCCTTATTGTTCCGTTTCCCTCCAGTTTGATTAGGTTCACCTGTGTCTTGTGCTCACCTGTTTCTGTTTCCCTTGTTTACTCTTTCCCTAGATATACCGGTCCTCTCCTTTGGTTCTTTGTCATGTCATAAATGTTGCTGATGTGGTTAAAGTCTAGATGTTCATGGTGTTGCTGATGGTCTCTTCGTGTCATGTTCCTAGTGTTGTTCATGCGTACCAGTTCCTGAGTTTTTTGTAGATTTATTTTGGAGAAAATAAATCTTTGGACTTATTCTGCCTCTCTGTCTGCATTTGGGTCCTTCCCCTGTTGTCTAGATGGCCTGTCGCGGCAGAGCTGCCTCGTAGGCCTTTGACACTGATACATCAACACATACATTGACAGCAGCACAGGCATCAATATCACAGCTAATAATGATGATCGGCTCTCAATGAAGATGTCCTGAGCAGGTACAGTGCTTAATGCAGTGCAGCAGTCTTTTCACGCAGAATTACTAATATTAGAACAACTAGAGGATATATGATCTTTCTTTCTGGTTAAATCATTTGTCATGTAGGCCCATACTGTATATGTTGGTAAGTCTCAAAATCACATCGGTCATGCTCAGTGTATTTTCCATTTTCACCATCTATTATTAACCGTTTCTCTGAATTGCTTTTCAAGTCCTGATTTACAGGCAGACAACGTGAAAATAAATATCTGTGGCAATAAATATCTTAAGCATTCTTTCCTTTCATTCACCCAAATGCTGCCATAATGGTTTCAGTACAATACATTGAGGTAGTGAAAAGTAGATCAACCCACTTAGGGGCCGCATCACATTTTGAATCATTTATAGATGAGCTGTTTGTCTCATCACAGAGAATATACCGATTCAGTATGCTGGGAACTGCAGGGAAGAAAAATATCTCCAGAAGAAAAGAGAGGCCCTTACGCGGGTGAAATGTCTGAACACTTCTGATCAAAAACAAGTCTGTAAAAGACCTTTTCTCTAGCATCACGAACCGGTCAAAGTTTAACATGTTTTACATGTTTAAGACATGTAAAATATGACATAGCTATTAAATTGAGCACAATTCATGCTTTCCAGAGGATGAACCCTTTACATTTTGGACACTCCATGAGCTTTCCTCTAGTGCCAGCAACAGGCCAAAATGATGACTTTGCACACAAAATATCTCAACATCTAATACGATTGATTAAAACAATGAATCAATTATTGAAATGTTTGCTGGTTAATTTTTTGTCATAGCCTAATCAATTAATCAAGTAATCATTTCAGCTCTAAAAAGCATTATGATTTTTTTTAATCTAACCCTTATGGTATGTATCAGATATATAGTATATGATACCACATACAATATAATATAAAGATATAAAATACCAGTATGGCTTAGAAGTAAAAATTTAAACTTCTAATTGCAAATTGAGTGACATGCACCACAAAAGCACAATACAAACTAAAATGATAAGGACCTAAATAGATATTATCCACTTACATTGTTATTATCTCTTTTGTAAAGTGTATTGAGACACTAGGTGATTTTACACTCTTATTTATTTATTTACTTACTTACAATAAGTAAGCCCCCTAGTTTAATTTGACCCTGGACAAAAACTGATGTGTTTTTCTCTACTGAGAGAGATACTTACTACCATGAAAGCCTGAACTTCATTTACCCAAATTTCTGTTCCAAAGATATGTGGATATATATATATATATATATACACAGTAAATACAATCTATACATATACAATAAATTCCTATACAAGAATATGTAGAAAATATATTGGACTGCCATTTTTGGTTGTGAAACTCTGAGAGTGGTGATTGAGGTTGGAAGTGAAACCTTATGCATAACAATTCACATTTTCATTGGTTTTAAGCTGCCAGAAACAAAGAAATATTTGTTCACTGAACTGAGTGAAACTCTCATTACAGTAGACCCTTCACATATATAAATGCAGAAGGTTTAGAAACTCCCCTATCCTGCTCCTTACATACACTTGGAAAATTATGTGCAGATGAAACCATTTCTTTATTGTATTAGAGTTGTCGACATCATTCAAATTCAACATCCGTCCTGCATTACTTCATCAGGAATGTGAAACCCCTGCTGAACCTGAGTGAGGAAGAAGAACAGCAGCGGTTAGTCATGAATAGAGCAATTGTGATGATTTTAATGGCTGTCACGCCTTGTGCAACTCAACAGGGGTGAGGGAGAGGTCAGAACCAGTGAGTTGCCCAGGTGATCCCAAAATCTTTGCAGTTCAGTCACACCGTCATGGGGTAATTATGAAGTTAGAAAATTGGAAACTCTTTCTTCTTTATTTTATTTTTTTTAAGCATTTCTTTCTTGTGGCGTGTTCCACCACAAAAAGCGCTCAGATACTGTGGTTATCGAAAAGCAGCTTGCCGGGTAGTCATTGGGACGGTGGAAAGACGGGAGCGAGCTCTTATCCTGTACTCTTGTGCAGTCTGAGCTACCAGAGAGCTTAATAATATCCCAGAGGCACAGATGAAACACTTTCTCCACAGTGACTGTTTACCGAGGAGTGTGTTTGAAGTTGAGCTCAAGATGTCTTCATTTCTGTACCAGAAGAATGTTCCAAGGGGAAAAATTGTAATTCAGATATGGAGCAAGGAGAGAAAAATAGGAAAGATGGGGGTGGGAGCAGACAGACAGAATCCAAGCAGTGCTTTTTACTCCTGCGCTTCATATAATTCAAGACAGGATACTGCAAGTAGACGCATCTGCCACTTTCATATTTTCATGGTGTGATATCTTAAAAATCTACTGAACCACATTGAACAGGGGGCTTAGAAACCCCTCCAAATTAAGAAATGCCTGCTGTTGGCACCAGCAGGACCATTATTTATTCATATCACTCAGCCTGCTCTTGCAGAGCTGCACTACAAAAATCCTACAGTTTGGAAGTGGAGCTCTGTCCAGTCCTTTTTCTACCAATCTTTCTAGATGTTTGCTGTTGATGCCAAAACACCACAAAAGATTATCGATCTGTCTTTGCATAGAAAGATAACATTTCAGTTTTCTAGTTTGGGAAAAAAATGAACAAAAAGTAACACGTGTCTGCTACCCCCCTGATCATCTCATGAAAATACGTACTAAATGGAAAGTTGCAACATTGGAAAGCAATGATTTTCTTAACGTTTTCATAGAATGTAACACATGCAGTACCGGGTGATAAATGTAAGAAAGAAAACTGATTATTTAAAGCCATATCATGTGCTTTGATAAAAAAAAAAAAACTCAACGTCTACCTATACTAGTTTTTCCTAGGGCACTAGAGCTGTGTCTATTAGGGATGTCCCGATCATGTTTTTTGGCCCTGAGTCCTATATGTTGATTACAGTAAATATGTGTCTGACACATTGAAATAACAGTTGTAGCTACTAAATCTGACATACCTTATTTTTCTCTAAATACTACATCCAAATATTGAATGTACTGATTCAAAACTATGTTTATTAGCTTAAATTATTGATATGATGTGAATGAAAGTTTAACTGGAGAATGCAACTCCTTGTCTATTGTGTTGAAACTATCTCTCCACCCTACATATTCCATATATTATTAGTTGCTCTTGGTTATTTTCAATGGTTTTGCTTTGGTATAATGGTCAAGTCAAGTACATTTTATTTAAATAGCCCAATATCACAAATCACAATTTGCCTCAGGGGCTTTACAATCTGTACAGCATACAACACCCTCTACGATACGGAACTGAAGAAAGATCCAGAGTTGTAGAGGACTGTTCACCTCCGCACACAGCTCCCTTACCTGTGTTGTTAGATCAGAAGGAGGAAGATAATGGTTAAATTAATAAATTAGACACACTTTCCTTATTTAAGCTGCTTTAGCCTGCCTACCCTTGCTGCTTCCTCTGCAAGCCGCTTTGCAAGCTACCACACGTGAACGACCAGGCTATCGGTATACAGGCTTCAGCTTACCCTGTTGCTTGTCATGTTGATCCCCGTGCATGATGAGGATCCATGGCAGATCGACTGCATCACAGATTCACAGCATGACCGATGCTAAGCAGAGGAAGCCATTTGTGAAGAGAGTGCTGTCTCCATCCGCTGGAGCTCTCGTTTGGGAAGCAACCGAGAAAAGAAAGCTGCAAGTCTTTCTTTCTAATTCCTTCTGTTTGATAAGTATAACTGGTCATATCCCAGCATGAAGCCAAATTTGATCCGCTAAGTTACTGCATTACGCTGTTACTAAACACTTCTGTAGCATATCGGTTTCAAATTAAAAGCATTTTGTGGACAGAAAACCCTACCCTTCATGTCTTAACAAGGCTTTTATTGTTAAACATTTGCAGGAATGCGTTGTGGAAACTCATTGACTTGCAAGGTTCCCACACGGCATTTGAGAAGTAGCTGCTGCATCTTGTGGGCTTGTACGTTACTACAACATACAGTTTGTCCAAGACATTAACACACACACACACACACACACACACACACACACACACACACACACACACACACACCTGCAGTGACTGAATCAGACAATAACACTTTATATGAGTAATCCAGAACAACAGCGTTGAAAATAGCAGATTATATTGTTGAATTTATTAAAGCGATGTAAATATACATCATGCTTGCCGTAGTTGGCATGCTCATAATTTAACCCTTGTTTTTCCTTGGCCTATATTGAGGGCCAGCCTTTATTTGTTCGTGTTGACCACGACTCTGGCATTACAGGAGGCCCAGGTTTTTAATTTTGGGAAATGCGGTTGCTCAGCTAGCTCCTCCTGCTGGCACTTTCATGTAAGCACATGGAAGTGCAGGGAGGTGTGCTCTCCCTGTCTTAGGCTTTCCATGTAAGCACATGGAAGGGCAGGGAGCTCCCAGAACAGAGTCATGCCGCCAAATATAACTACTGCAGATGAAAATTAAGTTTTTTTGACTATAGTGGTCCTGACTGAAATTGAGCATAGTGTTAGTTCAGACAGGCCACGAAGTCAATTGTTTGTCAATTATTGTCGTCATTAATGCCTGCTCTGTTCTGTATCCTTGGGGGGGGGGGGGGGGGGTACTTGCTGCTGGAAATTAAGTTTTCTTTGACTATAGCGGTTCTGACTGAAATCACATTTGATTGGATATATTTATGAAACCACCCCTGAAATTAAGACTAGTCATCAAAATGTTTTTACAGCAAAAGAAAAAAAGAGGTATTTTGTTATAAAAACACGTATATAAGAAGACATAAATTAACAATTAACAAAGGGACACAGGATTAGAACTTTGAAAATGTACTTTTCATTTCATTATCTTCAATATTTAATACTTATTTTTAGTTTTCCAAGATATTTTGGAGCTGTTTCATGACCACCCACAACTTAATTTAACTTTTTTTAGCTGTGAGTAGTTCCTCCGTTTCTTTTGTACATTGCATTGTGGGAGAATAGTGTGCATCAACAGCACACTCAAAAATTGACCATATTTAGTGTGCATTCTGTCTGGTTTGACTTTAGTTTTATTATCACGTTTCCAGTGTGAACACACTACATTCTCAAAACCTGCTTAGAATTGTAAGAAGTATGGTTTTGGTACACAGTGCAGGTTTCAGACATTTAAGAAAAATCAGCTTTAAATGTTTTATGTATTCAACATGTTTATTAAACCTCAAGGATACACACAATGCATTTTCGTGAGTAACACTGAATGTAAACATAACTTTGGCAGCACGTAGGTTCACGAGAAAACTCCACATGGCACCTATAAACCCCAACTTTAAACTTCTACTGCAGAGAAGTTTAAAGTTGACCTCAATCAACTGTGGGCAATCTACTGTTGCAGCTACCAGAACTTGTTAGCTATTTCTCAAAAACATGTTTACTTTGATGTAATTTTAGGCAAACTGACTGACTGAACTGCAAATAAGGCAAATGGAAGAATAGCCTCTAAAGAAAAACAAAAAAACTGGGTTTATATCTGTGCCATGTTTACTTGATGGCAAAAGCTAGAATCAGAATACTGCACTTAGCCTACACTGTTACTGTACTGGTAACACCAGTGGTTTAGCTATGCTATGTGACTTTTTTCTATGTGACTTCAGTTTAAAGGCATTAGGGATGTACAATGAACCTCATTTTGATGGAGGTTGCTCCAGCAGGCTTCTAGTCCCAGCTCAGAAGCACTTTGAGTCATTATTTAATGGATATCATCATCATCCAAAAATCTTTCACTCATAAATGTAAATCAGTTTTCCCATAACTATGAGATACTAAGTCATAACATGATTATAAGTGTCTCCAAATTGTGTTTGATGAATCCAATGTGGTTCCGTACTTCTACAATCTTTTGTTAACATGTCCATGCACAAATGTCACCTCTCTGTAACTCCACACACAAAGAAAATCCCAATTTATAATCCAAGCAACATAATGCAGCTGTATACTGTTGTTCCGTCATTCTAATCCAATACATTTTTTGTCAAATTCAGCGAATATCTCCTCACGGTCCGTCCTGTGTATGCGCTAAAAAAAAATCCGGTGTTTGTGCACAGCCCTGGCTCTGTAAATGGGAAACAAACAAAGTGGCTTGAACCGAGCCACACAACACTATTCCAGCCAAACAGCAACAGGTGGTGTTCGTGCTCATGCACAGGACTTCTGCCGGATACTGTCCCTCTTCCATGTCCTCATCCACAAGGAACAGAGCTACACCATGATAGTAATGAAACGTAAATAACATCGGAGTATAAATATCAACAGTCTTTCTCCAGAATCGCTGACCCCACCTTTAACAGAACTAACACATGGTGCACCATTAGTCGTGATCTGACAAAATAAATTGATCAATCTTCTGCCCTGAGGCCTCATTTTTTTTGTTCACCTGCATTTCCACATTCATTTGTTAGGTCAGTTCAGCTGCACTTAATGCACAACACTGCCATTATCTGCCTGTTAATGGTTCAGCATATGAAGTAAAGATAGACTCATGAGATGTAATAAACCTCTGACCCCCCACACACGCATACCTCTGTGAAGCCTGCTGGCCAGCCCACTGCAAACAGCATGGTACTGTTTTTATCTCATTGGTGTTGCTGGACTCATCACTGGCCCACAGGTCGACCGGCCCACAGGGAAAACTCCCACTACTCCAGATGGCCAGTTTGCCACCGGGCCTGGCTAATTACAGTATCTACCGTGTGCAGATAGTTAAAATAGGACATTGATCTGGCATAGTAATTTGCTGGATCAGAATGAGATGTTTAGCATGGCAACACAGGATATAAAATGAGCAATGGAGAATTTCTGATCAAATCCCAGTCCATATAATAATTTAAAGGGTTGGATCACCCAAATTAAAAAAATCACATATTTTCTTATTTATCTCTAGTGTTATCTAGTCATAAAGATAGTTTTGGTTTTATGTGCCCAGATTTTGAGATATCTGCCTCAGAGATTTCTGCCTCCACTCCATTACAGTGGAAGTGAATGAAAGTGTCCACATTACTCTGGATAATACCATAAAACACACTGTCAACAATTTTCATAGGGACTATTTCCAGAGGTTATTGTTTTGTAAGTCACAAGTAAGTCTAAAGTCTTGGCTATGAAGTCCTGAGTCAAGCCCCAATTCAAGACCAACAAATCCTGTGTCAAAGTCCCAAGTCAAGCCCAACAAGTTCTGTGTCAAAGGCCAAAGTCAAGCCCAACAAGTCCTAAGTCATGTTAGAGTCAAGCCCCAGTCATGTCCAACAAGCCCCAATTCAAGACCAGCAAGTGCCAAGACATGTCAGAGTCAAGCCCAACAAGTCAAAAGTCAAGCCCCAGTCATGTCCAACAAGCCCCAATTCAAGACCAACAAGTCCTGTGTCAAAGTCCCAAGACAAGACCAACAAGTCCAAATTCAAGCCCCAGTCATGTTCAACAAGTCCAAAGTCAAGACCAACAAGTCCCAAGTTTTTTTTTAAATTTGTCAAGTCAAATGTAAAGTCATCAGATTCATAACTCAAGTCCAACTGGCGTTCAAGTCTTATGACTTGAGACCAGACCTCTGAAAATTTCTTCGATGGAGAATTCCCCTCTAAAAGGGGATGACAGCGAGAACTGTTGATTATCAAAAGGGACTATTTCTGAATATGTTGCTGCAAAATTATATTTTGTCAATGCTGTGAGCACCACAAATAAAATTGTATTCACCACCATTGTATTGGGTTTGAGGCAGAAATCTCAGCAAGATATCTCTTACAACTGAACAAATAAAACCAAAAGTGTGCATGGCTAGATAGATACCAGTAGAGAAAATGTATTTTTGTAACATGTGTGAAGCGATCCTTTAACAATTTTGAATAGTAAAAGTAATAAAACACTAAATGTAGTAAAAAGTATGGTCTAAAATCGTAAAATTTGTAAAAGCAATAGCAACACAATACTATACTATGGTAAATAGTATTGTATAATATACTTTAGTAAAAATGCAAGACTGATTTTCAATGTTAACAATATCTTTTATTACACTTTTAGTAAGATTCACAAAAAAGCTCTTGTTTCTTTTCAAAAACAAGCATCTGATTCAGTTTGTTTCACCAGCTCTGGACAGGTTATCAGGACTACTCCAGCAACAGCCCCGTTTTTGCTCAAAAAAGCAGTAATTATGACCATCAATGCGAAAAACATGATGCACTTGCTATCTCTGGAGATACTGAATGTGATCAGCATTGTGTTTCAGAAAAGGGTGTTTTGTCACCGTGTTGAGCATTGTTAGCCATGTGGTGCTAACAAGCGGTGGGGCTTCCGAGAGCAGAATGAAAGGCTGTGGTTTTTAGTGAGCGGATGAGGAGGACATTGCCAAGAGTGGCCTCTGTGGTGCTGATCAGAGTTTGAGGCGTCCTGCCAGGCTGCTGATTAAAACAACAAGAAAGGCTGGATACAGCAGGGGATGAGAGAAGCAGTCAAACTGTCAACATGGTCGTAAAATAGATACTGCAGAGACAAAGGACAACACTCATTCACTGACAGCGCTTTCCATCTTTCTCCCCTTGAGGTGAGCTGAAGAAGGGTGGCAGCTTCCGTGAGCTGATTTCATCTCGATACTGACATGCTGAATATTCTCAGTTTGCATTTATTTCAACTCATGGCCACCTAGCTCTTCACTTGCTACTTCACACTCCTAAAACAAAGCGAGTGCCTCCTTTCTCTTTCAGAGCATTATTTGTGTCTGTCTGATGTCACAAAGGTCAGCGATGGAACGATAATAATTCTCTTCATGCCGCCTGTTCAAAGCCTTTGATGTATGAGGGTGGAACACAGATGATTAAATTATTAAATCAAAGTTGATGAAATAATAATTGAACTGATACATTGCTCTAAAATTTTAGCTTTTTTTCACATCATTATCACCGTGATTATCATTCATCACTAATCTGTTCAAAAATTAACACAATTCATTTTTTCAAATAGGGTGCATTCATTTATTCATTTCATTCATAAATTGAATTTATTTATTCATTTACAATTTATTTTGCCCCCCAAAAAATATTTTGACACACTGTCCAACTTTTTCCTTTTCCTTTCTTTTCTGAAGCTTTCAACCACATCTCGTGACCTTCCTCAGTGAGGTTGCTCAGTTGTCATGGAGATCATTATTTGTTTTTCCTCCTAGTGGCATGACGGTAGAAACTCTTCCTGAGTCTCTCAGTGCTGGCCCATTGTATAAAGTACCTTCTTCCCTACCGCAGCAGGGAGAAAAGGCCGGGTGGTTTTTTTTGTTTTGTTCCGGCGCCGCTGTGAGTGGCAGCCTGTTGCAGCAGCTCCCGTTCACGGTTTGAGTTTTTTTGAGTTTACTAGTTTGCTAATGAAGTATACTCGTTCTTTTTTTGCTATATATCTGTATGTATTTGCTATGTATTTTTAGTACTTGTTATTTTGCTATTTTTTGGCGTCTTTGGAGTTTTTTGGACATTTTGTTTATCGTTTATGGAAACAAGACTGTTGATGCCCTTAGAGACCGCATCCGTAGTTACCGCCGGCAGCCAAGGTGATTCCATTGTTTACACCAGGGATCAGCTGTTAGCTCTCCGTCATACAGCGGTGCTACCACCCGGGGAGAGACCTGATGTGCCCCGCGAGCTTAGGAAGAGGAGACGGGGAAGCCGAGCAGGGGCTCAGAGCCGCGCCAGGAGAAGACGTTATACACCCGTCCTCCCATCGATTATCATGGGGAATGTAAGATCTATCACCAATAAGATGGACGAGCTGGCGGCGCTGACCCGACATCAGAGGGAATACCGGGAGTGTAGCATCATGCTATTCACGGAGACTTGGCTAACTGCGCTAACTCCGGCAGGTCTGTCCGGCAGCCGTCCCTGCCATCTTATCCAACTCACCACCAAGTGGTGATCAGTTGACAGCTCTGCCCCTCTCTTCACCTGAGTGTCCAAGACATACGGCCGCAGATCTGATGATACGACCACAAAGTCGATCATCGACCTGCGGCCTAAGGTGTTCTGGTACCAAGTACACTTATGAACCACCCTATGCTCAAACATGGTGTTTGTTATGGCCAGTCCATGGCTAGCACAGAAGTCCAACAACAAAGCACCACTCGGGTTCAGATCGGGGAGGCCATTCCTCCCAATCACCCCCCTCCAGGTTTCACCATCATTGCCCACATGGGCGTTGAAGTCTCCCAGCAGAACTATGGAGTCTCCAGGTGGTATCCCTTCCAGGACGCCACCCAGGAACTCCAAGAAGGCCGGGTACTCTGAAGTACTCTGTTTGGTGCATAAGCACAAACAACAGTCAGAGCCTTCCTCTCAGCAACTCACCAACACAGCGGCGCTCAGCCGGGGACTCGTGAGTATCCCCACACCCGCCTGGCGCCTTTCATCCTGGGCAACTCCGGAAAAGAAGAGAGTCCAGCCCCTCTCCAGGAGTTTGGTTCCAGATCCCGAGCTATGCGTAGAGGTGAGCCCAACTATATCTAGCTGGTACCGCTCCTCCTCCTGCATCAGCTCCGGCTCTTTCCCCACCAGAGAGCTGACGTTCCACGTCCCTAAAACCAGTCTGCGACACCGAAGGTCGGCATGCCCAGGTCTCTGCCCTTGCCTGCCGCCCGGGTTACATTGCACCCGACCCCGATGCCTATCCTTGCAGGTAGTATGTACCTACAAATCTTATTTTTTACATTACAGTCTAACATCTTCCAAAGAATACAGCAGTGCTTTAGATTGTTGATGTTTTTCCTACTTTCCATGCAGCCATTGTGTCAGGGTCGGGGTTGTTAGTCTGTGTTTGTGTGACTTCCTGTTTTATTTTGGTAGGATTTTTGTCTCATCCTCTTGTTCCTGTTAAGTTTCCCTCCAATCCTAATCAGCCTAATGTGTTGCACCTGTGTCTCATTGTCTACCCTCCCAGCCCTATATATACCCAGTGTCTCTGCTCTCTCATTTGCCAGATAATCTTTGCCCTATGTGTGTTGTTATCCCGCGTTCTTTGTGTTCTCCATGCCACTTGTGTATGACCAGTTTTTGTGTTTCGACGTCTCGCTTTGCCTCTCCCTTTGGACACTTTTGCTCTGTGGACTTACCTTGCTATTGGGTAAATAAAAGCTCTAAACGTTTACTCGAGTCGAGTCTGCTTTGTGGGTCCAACCTCCCTGTGATACATTGGTTTCCTAAAATTTCAGTGTTCAGTGAAAATCCAGAGCCTTGAATATGGTAATACATTACAGTAAATACTACTTCTGTTATTTTAGTTTTTGTCAGTAAAATTATTGCATGGAATCATTTAAAAAGTCTTATCACTGCTGAATCGGACACACACTAATGAATGTGATGAAAAGCAGAATTTGAATCTGAAAGCTGCTTGAATTGAAATTGTGGTAGCTACTGTTGTTATACTGTTGTTATTATAATAGGTGATTATTAAGAACTACTAGTACTACTCAGTTACTACTCAAATTCTTAACTGAAAGTCTGTTACAAAGTCGAGGTGTGAAGTTAGAAAGATAGTTTACAGGGCAGGGATGATCTAATGAAGTTGCGCTATTGAGGTACATTATGAGTATAGGTTCCAGCTTTTTTGGAGCTTAATGCATACTAGGGACTGAAAGTCAAGGAATCTCCGCCCTGCATCAATTTTTACCAATCTTTTCTTTAAAGCTAGAATAGGCAACATGTGCAATATGACACTATTTATCATAAACTGTCAAATGTAGGGTAAAAAACAAACAAAAAAAAACTGTTCTTAGCTGTTTTTGGCCTTTATAATTCACACAAGAAGACATTTTGATATGTGATAGCAGAAAAAGCGCAGGTGTAAATAATGAATGATGGCTGAATTCCATTTAGCTTTTGTTAATGCTGGCTCACTGGTAACACCTGTGCAAGTCAAAATGTCAAACTATTGTGTTTTTCACCTACTTTTATCTGTGCTAGTATTGTTTTGTATTGTTTTGTCTACAGCTTTTTATGTTATGGGACTTACCTGGACAAATTAAGGTTAAATAAAAATAGTGTCATCTCTGAACTCCCAGGTGTATAAAGCAAGTAAGGACTCACTAAAGAGAGAATAAAAGCAAGTATTAAAATAGAAGCCAGCATGAACAAATAAAGGCTGGTCACTAATAAAGGCTGTGTAAAAAACTATACTATACTACAGCATTCAGGGGGAACTCAAGGTCCAGCTGAGAGAGGCAAAGGAGTCGTACAGAAGGAAGGTGGAGCAGAAGTTGCAGGATAACAACATGAGGGTGGTCTGGGATGGTTTGAAAACCATCACAGGCTGTAAAAAGAAGAGAAGTAGCACAGCAGACCACTTCTTCAACAGGTTTGACAGCCCTGCCCCTGCTGCTACAGCCTGCTCTACCCCTTCACCTCCCACATCATAATCAGCTACAGTTGTACCCCTCTCCCAGGCTGCCATCACGGACAATGTAACCCCCCCACCCCCAACAATCACCGCAGATCTAGTCAGAGGAGAGCTGAGTAGACTCTGTCCCAACAAGGCAGCTGGCCCAGACAGGGTGTGTCCAAGAATGCTTAAGGCCTGTGTTGTTTAACGGGGGGAGCCCCTTCAACATGTCTTCAACCATTCAACCTGAGCCTGCAACTGGGGAGGGTCCCTGTACTGTGGAAGACACTGTGTCTCATCCCAGTTCCAAAGAGGGCACACCCCAGTGTGCTGAATGACTTCAGGCCAGTTGCTCTGACGTCACACATAATGAAGACCCTGGAACAGCTGCTGCTCCATCTCCTTAGACCCCAGGTCCGCCATGCACTCGACCTACTGCAGTTTGCATACCAGGAGAAGGTGGGCGTGGAAGATGCCATCCTCTATCTGCTGCATAGGGCTTACTATCACCTGGACAAGGGGAGTGGTGCTGTGAGGATCATGTTTTTGATTTTTCCAGTGCTTTCAACACCATCCAGTCCCTCCTAGTGAGAGACAAGAGATGAGGGTGGACTCACACCTGGTGACCTGGATCACGGACTACCTCATGGATAGACCACAGTATGTCAGGCTGAGAGACTGTCCCTCAGAGACTGTGGTCAGTAGCGCTGGCACACCACAGGGGACTTTGCTCTCCCCTGTCCTGTTCACCCTTTACACTTCTGACTTAGTACAACTCCGAATCATGCCACATGCAGAAGTTCTCAGATGACGCTGCGATTATGGGGTGTATTAGGAGTGGACAGGAGGGCGAGTATAGGAGCCTGGTGGAGGACTTTGTGACATGGTGCAGGTCAAACCATCTACAGCTGAACACCTCCAAGACCAAAGAGATGGTGGTGGACTTCCGGAGGACCAGGCCCCATCTGAAACCGGTCTCCATTGAGGGGGTCAATGTGGAGGTGGTCAGGACCTACATGTACCTAGGGCTGCACCTGGACGATAGACTGGACTGGTCAGCGAATACTGACACTCTTCATAGGAAGGGGCAGAGCTGGCTCTATTTCCTAAGGAGACTGGGGTCCTTCAACATCTGTAGGAAACTACTGCTGATGTTTTACGAGTCGGTCGTCGCCAGCGTTCTCTTCTATGCTGTGGTATGCTGGGGAGGCAGCATTTAGAAGATGGACGCTATGCGGCTGGACAGGCTGGTGAGGAGAGCTGGCTCTGTGGTTGGTTCGGAGCTGGATTCCCTTATGTCAATGGCAGAAAGAAGGACCCTAAATAAACTGTTGTCCAGTATGGACAATGCCTGCCACCCTCTGCACAGCACATTCACCAGGCAGAGGAGTAGGTTCAGTGGCAGACTGCTGTCTCAGTCCTGCTCAATGGACAGACTGAGGAAGTCCTTTGTCCCCCAGACCATACAGCTATTCAACTCCTCCCAGCAACGACGGGGACGAAGTGAAACCGAATGCTCACCTGTATTCTGTCATCAGGCTGCTGAACTGTCAGCTACTGGCTATGTTAGCCTTATGCACAATTTGCATACTATTTGTTTATATATTTATCTTTAATTGTATTTTATGTATATTATCCGAAGTATCATTATTCTTGCACTGTTTTTAGTTTTTAATCATCTTATATTTGCACTACCATCACTGTTAATCACCTTACATTTGCATCTATTCCATTTAGCACCTACTATATCATAGTGACAGCTCTCTGTAGTAGTTCTGGCGGTTAGACTATCATAATGTAATAGCTTGACCAATAAAATTGTCATGCCACGCAATAATTAAGTTAATCTAGTTAAGTTATCTGTGCTTCAGTGTCTTGTCATTTCCTGTTTTATTTTGTCTTTTCAACTTTCCTTCTCGTTCCAGGTGTGTTGACTTCCTGCCCTCGTGTGTCTACCGTCCGTCTGATTGTCTTCCCCGCCCTAATTGTTTCCACCTGTTTCCCATTACCTTGTGTATTTATAGTTGGTGTCTCCCCTTTGTTTTTGCCAGTTCGTCTTACCGTAATGTCAGAGAGCCAGCGTTATCTTCGTACCCTTGTTATCAAGTCAGTGTTTTTTGGTCGAGTCATTGTTTTGTTTATTCAAGCCGTGAGTGTTTTTTTCCCTCTGTAAGAGTGGTTTTTTGTTCGTCGAACTTGTTCAAGCCGTGTGTGCTTTTTTCCCCTCTGTAGAGTGGTTTTTTGTTCATCAAACTCTTTTTCAGTAAAGACGCTTTTTGTTATTCCGACCCCTGTTGTCTGAGTCGTGCATTTGGATCCAGTTCGTGTACTCAGTCGTAACAAAAATGTCCTGACTGATATTGCAATAACATTTTTACCAATAATGTAATACCTTTCGGGTGGGTCATTTGTTTTCAAAAGTGATGATGTAATAATTTTTTTCTAGGAAATGTAAAGTGTGCAAGTATACAAAATTTATAATACTGTTAGTGTCATGTTAGCCTAATGAAAACACTAACACTTGACACTGATTTCATTTTTGGAAACTCTACAAAATTTACAACAGATGGCAAGTGGTACATTTTTATCAGGCAAAAATTAATTAAACTAAAATCCCTATCAATGGGAAATTAACCCGCCCATACCCATGCTGATTGGTCCATTAGACCAGAGTGGATCTTGCAAGTGTGTAAATAATAAAATGAAATGTCCCAGGACATTTCATTGGTCAAGTTATTACATTATTGGGTTTTATTACATTTTTGATCTGGTTAAGTGCAAATTTTATTACATTTTTAGGCATCATTACATTTTCAGGAAATTATTACATTATTGGATGCTACAACAATATTTCTGTTAAAAAGAGAAACTCAGAGTGTAACATGACTGTTGTTCTGATGGAAACAGTGCTAGGGAATACTGAATTCATCAATACAGTATATAAATGTGGAGTTTCATTTCCATGAACTGTTGAACAGGGGAAATTTGGAGTAAACACCTGTTTCTAATATAAGCGTAGTTCTCTCTGCACTTGAGGTAAATAAAGGCCACTCTTTGAGAATTTACAATAAGTTCTTCCCAAAAACAACTGAGTATTGCTTAAATGCCTTGTAAGTCTTTTGTCCTTGCCGGCTATGGATCCACTTGCCAGCAGCATTGTGCGATCTCGAGGAAATACTGAGGAGCGGACAGACATAGTCACGCCGGTTCAATGCCTTGATAATTGACTCACAGACACACAAGGTGACAGCAGTGTGTGCAAATGTGTGCACTTCACCCGCTGTAAAGTCATCGCTGGTGTCACACCAAGAGACAGAGTCCCATTTTATTTTCATCACAGCCTCCCCCAGCTTTTGTAATCATCCCTCCATTCACCTGCTGTGTCCATGCTCCAGCCTGGGAAGCAGGGGAGAAAAAATATGATAGGCTGCTTCCCACTCTGCCCAGTGGAGAGACTTGTGGGGCCAGTCAATACTGTGTAAAGGCTCCATTTAGCACTGACGTGCCTCTGAGACAGCACCTCCGGAATGAGTGGAGGGGGGAGGAGGAGAGAGGGGGTTCCTGAGATGCTTGCCTCTGACAGAGATGGATGGTCTGAGGCTCCACAGCCAGAAAGGACGAAGGGACACCCAGCCTAGTTGGCCTGCTCTGTCCCCCCGCCCAGAACCAGCACTTTCACTCACGGGATCCTGAGCGGAGGTGAAAATGAAATTACTGCAGAGGTAGAGAGCTGGTAGAGAAGGCAGAGAAGAAGGAGGAGGCGGTGGAGGAGGGGTGTGAAAGGAGCCCGAGCATTTTGCTGATGAAGTCGTGTCTGGTTTTCTGACACTGTGCGTTTTGTCACCACATCGGAGCAGCTGAATAATTCATAACGGGAGATCCAGCAGAGCAAGTCTAGAGCTGTACACATGTTTCTCCCAATGGCGGATGGGGGAGGAACTGCTGAGTGACACTACCCGCTTTCTTTGATCTTTAACCTGGCCTCACGAGAGGTAGGCTTCGCTATCAGGAATGAGCTACGTCGACAATTATATAACTTATCCCATTTTCATGTAACACTGCTTATTCATTTTTTGAAGATTCTCTTTATTCTGGGGAGGAAAACATGAATTAATCACCTCTCAATATCTTTGAAGTTCAGATTATCCAATTTATCATTTGATCAAACAATTAGTCAGTTTTTTCATTAAAGTCTCCTCCTTAAGCAGAATCTACTTTTCTCACACAAAGTGGCACTGCACTGAACTTTTCTTGTACAGACCCAGATTTGAAAGAGTATGTAGGTTGGCTGTGGCCAATAATCACCATCACCTCCCACTAAAGTTGTGGCACATTTCAAAGTCCCTGTAAAAACACACACACAAACAAGAATCTTTTGAAAGGACGCAAACAACAGTTTGGCACATTTTATCACAGCATCCTACCAGTGTTAAATGGAATAAATGTCATCAGATGGCAAAGAAATCTAAAAGAAAGACTGCCAAGGCACTCCTCCTCTCCTCTTCCAGTGTGTTAACTGCTGTCTTTATTGTCTGCATGTAACAATAAGAGTTCTTTAAAAACATGACAAGTATTATGTTGTAGTGCACTGGTTAACAGTCTTTTTAAAACCTTTTAGCTAGAACACATACAGTAAGTGTGCTTTTGTTTGAAATATCCACTTTGAATTCTACCTTAATAGACATTATAATATGTGATGAATTATGAATAGAACTTTGCTTTTGTTTCATCATTATTTAAATTCGGACTTCTAATGAGTGCATTTCAATAGATTTTACTCATCTTGTCTCAATTAGCAACACAGCCCATTTTCCTAAATTACTATGTTCTTCATTCCATAATATTTCTTCAAAGCAATGTTTTACAGACTGTAACATATAATAGTTAACCGAGTGTGTTAGAGAATATAGGGCAGAAGGCAGTCACTACGCAAACAGTGAATTTTAGAAAAAAGTTGTTTAAGTTTTCAGGCTGGCAAACTGTTCCATATGAATAGGTTGTAATGCCTTAATTTTAGTTGTGTTAGGCAGATTATTTTACCCTAAGAATTGGCATAGGCCATATATAGTTTCTAAAAATGCAAATGCTTCTAAAACTGAATGGAATATGCAGGAAACGTGCTAAAATTAGATCTTTCTTTGTTTTCTTTCAGAAAATAATGTAAGAAAATAAAGTATTCTTCCTGTCCACCTACTGTTAATTTGTAGATTCAAATTAAAATTATGAATGTACACGTGAATACAGATTTAAAGATAGCTACCACACCAAACTGTGAGAATTACTTTAGTCAGAAGCTAAGATAGCAGGAGCTCTTCCAAGGCTAAGTTAGGCTAGTTAGCTGACTAGCTGTTAAAACAGTTTTTTTTTCTCTCTCTCTCTTTTGGTCTCAGTATGATTGGGCAAGATGTCAATTTATCAGTACTGATGGGCAAGATGTCAATTTATCAATGTTGATATTTTTCAATCACAGTGAGGGGAAGAAAGTAAGAAAAAGAAAGACGACCATTTACTGCTACTCTGCTAAATTCGGCTTGTCACCTTTTAGCAGAAGATGAGTGTTTTTTTCTCCTCTAATTTCCTTCTCCATGATTTGTTTAGCAATAGTCACAATTAAACTCAATTACCAAGATGTCAGTTGATCAAAATTGAGACATTCCATCTACAGATATGGAAAAAATAAGAAAGTAAGAAAAAAGGTAAGAACTAAGATGTCATTTACTGCTACTCTGCTAAGCTAGCTAGGCACATTTTACCAGGACTTGTTTAGCTTTTTCATTCCACATTTGTTTCTCCAGCATGATTGCATGTAGCTACTGCTTCATTTGTGTGGGGTAATAAACTGAATTACCAAGTTGTCAGTTCATCAAAAAAAAAAAAGAATTCTATTACAGATAGAAAAGTACATGTACATGGCTAGATGTGCTCACCAACTAGCTTTAACATGAAACTATCTTGCTTTAAGTGTCTAGATAGTTTTTCCATTATGTTTAGAAGTTACTGCATATTTTATGTTTTAAGAAAAATTATACATTGGTATAGCATAGTATTTTTTTATAAGGTAAAACAAATGTCAAAGTCAGAATCTGGTCTTAACACAATTTTGACTAAACATGTCAGCTAATTGCTGCGTTTTGTCTTTGTAGGGAAAGTAAGGTGTTGCCAAAGTCATATTTAGGTTAAAGAAAATGCATTAGAAACACTGTACCACATTGTCCCAACCATATCACCCCCATGCTCTGTGGCTGCTTATCTCCCTTTGAACAAGGCCTTATATTCATAAAACCTGTTTCACTGTGAGTGTTGGACCTAAAGAGAATAAAGGTAATGTCACCCTGAGACCCAGTCTTATTAAAAAATATTGGCAATCATCCAGCGACATAAAGAAACAAGCTGGTGACCCCTCTGGATCCTGAGTCATCGTTTGAGAAATGCTGCTCTGTGGATGTCTTAATTAGACACTTGCCTTTAGAAAATATCAAGACAGACCTCCACATGGGTGTTGCTGTTGCCTCCATATCCATCCTTAATTTAGTAAAAGATTGCAAGTAAAGTAGCCTAAGAAGACAAAAGTAGTGAAGTAATTTTTAATGACTGCTCTTGATGTAGGATGTTCACCTTTGAGGAAGTGCAATTTAAGGAAGCTTACATATCTGCCGTCTCAATCAAGTTGAAATAGAGCTCATATTTTCCAATGAGCACCACATAATAAATCTGACCATGTCAGGCACGTAATGGCTTTGAAAAAGAAAGTGAAGACTTGGACTGGAAAGTGGAGCAGGCATGAACTTTTATATCATCCTCCCATAATTTGGGAACGAGCACACCCATAAAATTGTGAATAATGTGAGATGTGATTTTCCTCACTATTAGACATTTCACATTGCACGGCCTGTTAAAGCCAATGGCTTGTGGAGGAGTAAATGTACTGTACTCCACGTGTCATCCATCTCCTCCAGGCTTTGCAAGTTTGTATGCCAGCTGTCCAAAAATCTCCACACATCACACACCATCATTTGTCATTTCTCCCCAGTAAAAAGAAGTTGAATGGCACCACGCAGCCCGCAGTGTCAGCCGAGAGCACGCTATATGAAGTGTCGCTGCTCACTACAGGTCACCCACCGGAGGCATCTCATTTCCCAGCGGTGAGTTTTTGAGTTACGTGTGTGGTTCCCTGCCATGGTGGGCCATTTCATAGAGGCCAGACAATGCAACCTCACGGTGGATGACGGGGCGTTTTGATAAAGCCTGCAGGGGGATAACATCTTCCCTCTCCACGCCTCCACTGTGGATATGGGGTTGCCAAGGCTTTCCTCTCCCCGAGGCGAGTGCACGTTTGTTGCAGGTCACATGAGTGATCAAAGAAACAGCGGGGCGGCCCGGAGCCACCGGTGTCTCCTGACTGCAGGCTGGGTGATGGAAAGCAGAGTCAACGGGTGGGCACCAGACAAAGCAGGGATAAAAGGAGCTTTGTCTGAAAAACAAGATGGAGGCAAGCAAAAAGGGGCTTGAGGGAAAACAGAGAAAGAAATAGACTTTTCTTTTACAGAGGAAAGCACTCAAAATGACAAGTGTGCATCTTAGTAAATGATACAGTAAACAGCTGTATGCGAGGCATATGGCTAGAGTAAGCCCGTCCAAACATAGCCAGTCCAAAAAGGACAACTGTTAATTCTCTCCAGAGCTTCTACACACAGACAAAAACAAAACCCAGGTATTTCATTTTGAGAAATCCAACTGTAGGGTAAATTGGATAAGTAGGATAACAAATTTAAATCACCATATATCTGTGGGATATCAGGAGGGGAGGTGTATCGGCTTAAAGGAAGAAGCCCATCAAAGAGTATGTGAGAATAATTTTGCAGTGATACGCAGGGTGAAATGATTTGATGTAGTTGATCATATGGAAGTGATTAGCGTTTGCCTTTCATACGGCCACAGCACGCTGAGTCCCTGGTGTGACGCATGCACTAAAATATTGAGACAAATGAAGAATGCTTCACACAAATTATTTTTTTTCCTTCATTCTGGAGGTGCAGGCTGAGATGGCAACAGATCACACAGGGCACAGAGGAGTCAGAATGGCTTCCAGTGTATATCTTTTCTATGGTGTCTTGGTGACCTCATAAAGTTGTATTTGCTCTAAAATCAGATTTTCATTTTCACTTGACATTTATGTTAATAGAGATTAACATTGAGATTCTCCTTACTGGTTTGAAATGAGGCTATAGCTACTTTTGAGGACCCTGAGGTCATGTCTTGTTTTTTTCTCCTTTGGAATTTGGGGGCTTTTGCAACCTTGGGGGAGTTACATTCTATAATTTAATCTAACACATGGTGAGTGTTTTATAGGCTGATACCAGTATTTTCAAACGGATCCTGATTATTTTGGACAAGGCTTTGAAATAAAATTTACAGAAAATATAATTGAACATTTGACATTGAACAAGTGAATTAATAAAAGACAAATCATTAGAAACATTTCAGGTTTTGAGGTGACTGTATGGAGTAAGAAACATCTTACCTTTTAAATATTAATTTATACACATGCACACGTCACTTTCTTTAGCTGAGTGTAGTATTAACAGACTAAATGTATCATACGAAAAAGTTAATTTTCACATTCAGAAAACTAAATGTTCATCCCAACTGACGTCAGCTCTGAAGTGACATAAAAAAGCTGCTGATGACAATGTTAGTCAGATAGTTTATGAAGTTAGCACATCATTTCAGTCATACACTTTTTTAATTATTTAAATTATATCAAATTAATATTCAAGTTATTAAGTTAATTCCATAATATTGCTTTTTTTAGAGTATAGAACTACAGAGGTTATTGTTTATTGTCATGGGTCACCTACAACCATGTAAACTACATTTGAAATGTCTCCAGATGAAGTAGATCAACCTCTAAACCCATATAAGTAATATGTTGACATGACCAAATATCTGCTCTGTGTCTGTCAATAAAGTCTGCTTGGAAGATACCATGGCCATATACGTAGCCTTAAATCAGCTTGACCATGAAATAAGAATATGGAGACAAAACTGCTAACACGACTTCCCATAATTTTGTCATTTTAAATTAACACAATTTGTGTAAAAACAACAGTGTAGGCCTATACCCATGTGTATACTTAACAAATACATGGTAAAAACAACATTAATGGAAAATGTCATTATAATGACATTTTTCATTGCCTCAATCAAAACTAATATTGTAGTGAACATGCTTACATAAAATGTGGAAAAATGTAGGTGTTAAAACGGGCAGTTTGCTGTCAGATTATTTACAATACAATAATATAATTGATATTCCAAATACGCCAAATACGTGATGGAATTATATCATGATAAATAATATAGCGAATATTATGAATATTAGACTGTATGTATAAACTGACATGACAAATGGTTAGAAATACTAAACACATGTTCAGATTTGGTTCAACAATGATTTCTTCTGTCTGCTTATCCTTCTCTCTGTGTGAATTTACACGAGCCAAGATGGAGGAAAACAACACAATGTGAGATACAGTTTTTGTTTCTGTATTCAGAGTATCAGCACATGATTAGGGTCAATAAAATCACCAGTATTTTGATCAAGCCTCATGTCAATAGATCTTTGTGAAGTGAAAGTCTGCCTTATGCATTTTTTCACATACAGTAGAATAATGTGTGTCAGAGATCAGGCCTATAAGTGTTGTATGGTATCGTTCATCCACTCAGCGTTGGAAATAAAGATCTGGCTCCAGTTCTGAGGGGAAAAGGTCATTCTTCCATGTGTTTAATGGCTTATATCAGAGTAATCAATAAATGTAAATGTGTAAAATTGCAGGCTGTCAGTGTGTGTCCGGTGGAGTATCTACACCACCGAACTGGACCTGGACACGCTGCCACTCCTAACAAATCCATTTTTATTTAGAATGAAGCTAAAACTCCTGGTGGGTGGGGAGAGTAAAACAAGCTGCGAGCTTGCTGCGAGGGCCTGTGTGCTGGACTCACTGTGTTAGAAAGCAAAGCACGATTGAAAAAATATTTTAATAACTGCTTAGAAAAATAAATAATAGCATTGCAGGACAGATTGGTGTGCACAATTTTGTTCCAAATCATTATCTTGCTGGAAGTGGTGAAAATCTTTAAAATCTGCAAATTGGTTTGCTTTTGTGCCAGCTGAATGAATACAGCTCCAGCTGACTGATGCAATTGGTGAAACTGAGAGGGACAGTAGCCATAAATAGACTAAGGAACATCTCTGCTGCCTGAAATTGGGCTTAAATCCAGCTGCAGAAAGCACAAATCTGCTGAAATGGCTCTAGGTAAATCAGTAGCATTTACACTACAGGTGTAGCAGGGCCAGCCCAAGCCTTTCTGGGGCCCTGAGCAATATGCCCCCATGCATAAACTAAGTAAATCACCTGGACCTGCACAGTATTACTGTACAGTCAATGTTCCTGTTAATTCTGAAAGTTAACACTTGTGTTATTGGGAATGTGGTGTATTAAAAAGGATCGAAGACATTGAGCCAGGAAACCAATTTCCACCCAAGAAAGAAAAAAATCTACCACTAACTGCAAGGCCAGGTTAACCCACTAGGGGGCCTTGGATGACATTTTTGTTACTGCACGTTATTATGCATAAATGTACATTCTAAACAACAATGATCTAAATAAAAAATATTATAGATTAGTTACATAAGTAAATACTAATAGGGGCACATGATAGACATTTTACATGTCAAAGTCAATATACTTGTCAAGGGATGTACATGTGTAAAAACAGCTCTGTGCTGTTTTCTGTTGCTCTGGAGGAGCTTTGTCAAGTCTAAGAAAGTACCAAACGACAACACTAGATAACTTAATATCAGTTTGCACTTGGTCACTACAACATTTTATAAGAAAACCTGCCAAACAAACGTGGAGTGTGAAGTTTAAAAGATGTGGGTGTTTACCAGGCAGGGAGGGTCTAATAAAAGATGTGATCCAGTGTTGAAGTTTGGCCCATGCTATGTACTAAAAGTCAGGATATCTTTGGTCTTAACAATTCTTTTTAAAATATGTCTTTGGCATGTCAGCAAAGGTTATAATTTCTTCTGGAAATGGAGGAGATATGTTCCCCCACTTATATCATTTCAGTGTAATTTCTCCACTAAAATCTCTCTAAACAGTGTCCTTTGAGTGTCCAACTGTCATAATCCAAATGAGAGAACAGAGGAGCTGATCAAAATGTTGATGCATTCATCTGAAAAGCCTTCAATTATTATAGTGCTTACAGCAATAAGCTTAATGAGCAGCAATGAGTGCTTTGTGTTCCCTTTTGCCCCTCAGATAACAAACAGAATGCCCTACCTGTTGGTAGAGGTTGTTGTTGGCTGTACACAGAACAGAAGAAGCAGGCACCACAAGGCTGAAAAAAGTACTTCTCTCCATGTTTTTCAGGTAGAGGAAAAAACACTGATTCTATGTTTTTATTTACAGTAAAAACACTATTTGAAGTAACAATGGAAATCATTAAGCATCAGGTTTCTTTCAAGGAAACTAAACAACTATGTTGTTTGTGCATTAATAATGTTACAATATGCATAGCATTTCTAATTTTTTGTTAAACTGCTATTACTATGGCAGTATAACTGTGGCAGTAACTTGTTGTTTACTAGATTGATATAATTGTATGTAAATGCAGGAAACGGCATTCACTTCTTTTTTATTTACCTCTTTTTTTGGATGAAATAAACTCCCAAGTCACCCAAATTTATGCAAGTGCAATACTAAATTGCTGGAGCACCACTTTAAAGCCTTGATAACTCTGGTGGAAATAAAAAAAGACATTGCTGCAAACAGCAATAATTTTAAAGATGCTATAATTACTTAAAGTCCTCTTACCAGTCACATAGTTTTTTTATGGCCAGGGCATGCTATTGAGTAGGGCACGGTGCTAACACTGCCAGGGAGAGGGGTCCGTTCACTTTGCTCACTTGGTAGTAGTAATACGGCTCAGACACTGCTGGGGTTAAGGGGTTGATTCCCTTTAGAGCTACTGACCCATTGTATACAAGAAACCCCCTACTACCATGAATTATGTCTTTTAAAAAACTACCAAAAGCCACTCAGGAGGAGACTTTCAGACATGTTATCTGCAGGCAACAAATGCATCACACGGTTGTTGTGAGGGTGCATGCTGTTGAAGCGGCGGCTGATGGATGGAGAGTCAGGTCTGTATGACACCAACCCTGCTGGGGACCCTGAGTTCAGGGCATCTGCCGTGGCAAAAAGGAAGGCTGGCATGCAGCACCCCCCCACCAACCTCCCTCCGGCTCTCTGGAGGAGAGTGCCAGAGCCAGACACTGGCTCATGATGAATGTGAGCCATGACTGAGAGGCGAAGTCAAACTGCATCTGCCCCAGGGCCACGCTCTTCTTTCATCATCACAACAATACACCCACCTCCTCTCACTGCAGTCCTACAGGGGCTACAGTGAAGAGTACAGTGCTGAATGCTACTGTCCAAATGCGTGGACAGCCAACGGAAATACCAAAGAGCTTTCCCCTCCCTTCAACTTCTCCACTGCAAGCAAATATCCTTTAACCCTATGAACCCTAGGATGTTTTCGCTTTCACTTGCTGTATTTACAGTCACTGCATGTTTTTGCTGGGATTGTTTATATTGTTATATTGTTTTTTCAGGATAATTTATGTTACTCAGAAATGCATCTTAAATGACACTTTTCATTAAAACGTAATTTGTAAAATGAAAAAAAGCTAATTTCATGGATTTAGTCAGTTCTGTGTTTTTGCTTTTTCTCAGTTCTATTTGGGATGAATATGTTTTGAGTTATGGAACAACAATTCCCATCATCATGTTTGCCGTTTGATGATGCAAACAAGAAGTATATTGTTGCCATGGAGTCAGTAAGTTAGCTGTGACCTACATTTGAGCCTTGTTTATTTTTTAGCCTACATTGATGTACATTTTGCTGAATCTGCACTGTGAAAAGTCATACTACATCAGCTACTAGCAGTTCCTGTTTGCACTGTAACCATGGGTGTATAAACAACAATCCTCTGGATTACTTTTGATACTGAAGAAAAAGCCAATTGTTACAAGATTTCATGATTGCGAGGCAAAATCTGAAGTTACAAAGTAGATGTATGGATGTTTATCCTCAATGGACATCTGAGATACTGCTAAATTTGATGCTTATATGGCAAGATTTGATGTCATAAGGAGCGCTTATAAGCCCTTGTAAGCAATGACAGTGCTATCACTGGAAAGAGTAAGTTGCGCTTATTAGTCAGTAGTCAGCTCAATGTTCTAAAAATTATGCCCATCTTGGAAGATTCTGCTGTGCACGATTTACATCCAGTGGTAACATTCAGTGCCCGTGTAGATTCGTAATCCAGGGACTGATTATTACGGTTTATGACTAAATACCTGCAAAACTAATGCTAATTAGCCAATGTTAGCATGCTAACACGCTAAACTAAGATAGTACAGATTACATAATAAACATTACACCTGCTAAATGTAGCCAGGTAGTTCTGAGGAGTCATTATGAGAACAAGGTCACCAGACAGGTATGATGGTATTAGAATAATTATTTCCCTCAGTTATTATGGTCCACTGCTGCCCCTTGTGGCTGAATTGAGAGAGGGAGGTGAGAATGCACGTGACAAGTTTTTGTTGGTTTTTTTGTCTGGAGTGAGAGACAGACAGGAGCACAAAAGTAGCGCCAGCATGTAGCTCTTGTGCTGAAAGTTGAAATAGTCTAATAATTTTGAATTAAGTAGGAAATTAGCAACGAAAACCAAGGAGAGATTCTTGAAAGCTGAAAGAGAGGTTATACAACAGCCACAGAGCTGCCGACCCATCCAAACGGTGTGTGTATGGAATATTCTGGTGAGTTAGCTGCTAGCTAAACGAAGAATTAGCATTGTGGTTGTTGCTAACCTTGAGAATTGTTGCTAAAATTGAGAATTCATTGTATATTGTATGTTAAAAACCAGTCGGGCTGAGCTAATAACCTGATGAAGTTCCCAACGGTAGGGTTTTACTTTGTTAAGAATTGTGCATTTAGAAAAAAAATGTTAAGTTAGTGGTTTGTTAACTCAGCTAAGAGCCAAAACAGTGAAGTGTTATATATTTCCTCTCCTTTTGTTGCTACTGTTATGTTTTGGTAAGCTAGTTTATTAAGCTGGACAGATATGGTTAAGTTCTAAGCTAAAATGTATAGTTATTGAAATGTGTATGTAAGGATATTATGTATTGCTGTCCTGAGAGGAAACACAAATGGGCTGTTGATATGGTGTAACTCAGTGAACACTCTGCACGTTTTTGTTGTTGTTGCTGCGACCATATGATAGACAGAACTGTGCTGCTCGAGTCGCTGTCATCCCACTGCCTCCTGGTCTCCATCTTCATCATCGCCATCTTCTCACCGCTCACTGGATTTTCACCGCCATCATCATCTTCAGTGGTCATCTCCACTACTCATCAACCTTCGTCATCTTCTCCATTCTCTGGGAGCCAGGATGGACAGTCTTTCCTTGCGTAGGGTGGTGGTGGGAACTTGAGTGCACTCAAAGAAAAAAAAACTCATGAAACACTGTTGAACAAATATAGACTGATTTCATATTGCTTATAAAAGGACAGTTTTATTTCAACATTGTTTTCTTTTCAATTGTTGTTCTTGCTAGGTCTAAACTTAAAAATTGTGGTTGAAGTACACTGGGTTTGAACCTAATTGCCCTAGTTAAATTTGGTTACCCTATTGAATAATTAGCCATATTGGGCTTTCTGTGAAAATTTACTGTAAATTGGTCAATGTTAGAAAATTTGTTTTTGTTGGTACCGGTTGTGGGTGCGATTTTGTTCAGGCCCAAGAGATGTACAAAATTTAATGATTCCTGTAAATGGAAAGTGTTGTTATAAATTAAGGAACATATGCAAGGTTATTGTCCTAACTGAAAGGAAATAAGACAGAAAAAAGAAAACATCAATACATTACAGTTAAACATGAAGGTATTTGGTTGTTGGTGTGAGTCATTAAGGGAAGGATTGAGTAAGGTCATTGTGTACTTCACTGCTTCATCATACACCAGTCTCCTCTTAGAACCTAGATACTTAGATCTACCTGCAAACTGGGCGACACCTGCTCCAGGTGGGTTACATAAACATCAGCATGTTAGCATTATTTTTGTGAGCATTTTAAAGTCAGGATTAAATGAAAAATGCCTTTTTAACCCTTTTAGATCACATCCCCATTATATTGTGCACCTATTTAACAATATATTTAAAACAAATCACTTTCTTTGCATTCTTATATCAAAATCCAATGATCTTTTCATCCAATCATCTTTTCATCCTGTAAAACAAAATATTTCAACCAATTTCAACCAATAACATCATGACATCCACCCATGACAACAACCTTCAACTTTTAGTGGCACAGAGCTAAGATTTACTTCAAGGATGAAATATTCATCCTATCCCTCATCTTCCTCCACCTCCTGCAGTTTGAGGGGTATGTCTGCCTGCTCTGGTAACCGGGGTTGATGAAGGTCACATCATGATACGGAAGCTGGATACTCTTGAAATGCCGTTTCAAGTGCTGATGTTCCCTGCTTCTTCAGAAGCTGCTGCTATATATTCACCTAGCATGTACAATGTTTTCCCTGAGCTACAGCTGTGTGTGGGAGTCTACGCTGTCCTATCTGCATTGTTTAGCTGCTCCTTCGAAACTCCAGGCTCTACAGTGTTGTCTCCTTAGCAACAATGCAAAGCGCCCAACAAAAATCTATTGAATTTCTTCCAATATAAGACAGATGGGGGGGAGTTTGGAGTTGGTGGTTATGTCCAAAGTGCACAGAACATGAAATCAATATTCTACTTGGCAGAGAACTTTAGACAATGTGTTGTTTGCCCGTTGGCTCATCGGTCACAGGGTCAACTCTTTGAGCATCCATCATGGGCATCTGCATCCAGCCGTGAGCCAAACTGTGCCCAGGACATGCTCCAGCCGATAGGGTCAGCCCAGGGAGATGAACTGTAGGGGAGGGAGGCAAATGAGCTCACTCCAGACATGGGTCACCTATGTTAAATAATCACTCCTCTTCTGCTCAGTTGGTGTGTGGAAGTACTGTTTGAATGCCACGTTCAAAGGCTTGATTTCCATTGCTGTTGAAAAGGTGTGCTTGATTTCTTTATCCTCCCTTCTCAGGCCTCCTCTCTGAGCTCTAATTGCCTACCTCCTAAACATACACCTTTTGTTGTGCACTGATGAAACTACCACTATCCATACAAATTGGTTGTCGGGAGCAGTAACCCACTCCAAACCATGTTATTAATTGCCTCATCCTTTAATGGACATAGTTGTTGTCTCTACACAACAAACCCTTGGACATACATTAGATAATAAATTGTGTTAAAATTCCTTAATGAAAGGGAGGATAAGGATGTGAGAAGTGTGATTTCATTAACATTGTACTAAACTGTGCTAAATAATTTGCCAAATTGGTTTCGTTATGTATAGCTAATTGTATCTTTCTCATAAACACAGGAACAATCAGAAAGGCAATAGAGGCGTAGCAGCATAAGTGGCAGCATCTTCTTAACGGCTTGCAAATGCGGCTAATTATGATGTCGTGTCTTGCGATGCTTCCTCCTTTTCAAGCACGCAGGGTATTTTCTTCAAAATGATATGGCGTTGTGCGGCAATGTCAGAAGTGAGTGGGCTGAGAGTTAATCATTTAGAGATTGTGTGGAGATTGCTCTGAGGCTAATTTCTTTCTTTGCAGTTGGTGATTAATGCCTGGTCTGCGAGGTCATTGGAGATAAGGCCCCGGCCGCTCCATTAGCTCCCAGTGAAGATAATCCAGAGCAGACTTTATCAAGGACACAGAGGCAAGGGGAGCACAGAATACTGGGGGGACTCTCCATGCATATGGCCATAACGAGATATTATCGCCCATCAAGCAGCACAATCAATTACCCCATCCCTGCAGGACTCCTCATGGTTGGAGAAGGAAGACAGAGGGCATGATATGTCATAGGAAATCGTTAAGAATTTTCTCATGCCAGTGACCTCCTTTTCCTAAAGGGTGTTTTTGTAGAAAGTCAGAAAAACATAACAATAAGAGAAACATTTACTCTCCCTAAGTAAAGGCCTTAGATGCTGTTAGATGATCTGATATGCACTTCATTTTAAGTGTACTAACACCCATGTGCCTTTGGGCCTAGTCACAAAAACTACTTGGTTAAGGAACAATCATGGTCATGGTTAAAAGAAAACAGTGTTGACTATTGGGAGGAAACAAGATGTGAAGAGCGGTCTTCAATATCAGAGTCACATACTTTGTGTGCCAAGGTTTCATTCAACAAAAACGTCTTGGTTAAGGTTGGGAAAAGATCGGGGGGGGGGGCAAACCTCATTTTACTTGAGGTTTGCCCATTGCCGCTGGAACTTTTCATTGACTCAGTGCACCTGAAATTAGCTGTTATCATATTTGATGTGTATTAGGGAGTATGCGTCCCACACAGATTGCTTTTATCATAAGATAATGAAAATATTATGCTGAAGCTTTTTGTAAAACACTGATACAAATTGTTGTTTTTATGCATTAGCTAACAAAATGTAGGTTATGTTACTTGGCTGAATAAAACATTCTCTTTCACTTGTTTTTGCAAATTGATCATACAAACCATTGTAAACAGGAAAGTAAGATAAAAATATTCTAACTACTGTGCCTTACTTTGCCCATTATTGTCAGAGTAGGCCGTTATGCAGCGGGGGAAAGGACCCAAATGCAGACAGTTGAGACAGCTCCAGCAGTTCAAAAGGTTTTATTAAATAACAAAAAAAGCTTACATGCAGATCCGTGGAACAGAAACAAAAGACACCAGGAACTCTGGGAACCAGGGAAACCGACACACAGGGAGAGACAACCAACAATGAACCGACAAGGGACAAAGGAAAAGGACCGGTATATGTAGGGATGAGAAAAACAAGACAAAGGTGAACCTAATCAAACTGGTTGGAAACGAACAAAGACAGGAAGTAAAGGGCACACAAGAACACAAGACCAGGGATTACAAAATAAAACAGTCCAAATAAAAATCCTTCGAGGACCATGACAGTAACCCCCCTCCCTTAAGGACGGATTCCAGACGTCCTTAAAACAAAGAAACAGGACGGGCGGAGGGGGCCAGGAGGAGGGATCCAAGGCCTAAGTCCTGAGCAGAAACCCTCAGGCGGACGGCTTGGTGGGTGACCAGATGCGGGGAGCCGCTCTGGAGGCCGGGCAGGAGGCCAGCGACGAAGGTGGAGCCGCTCTGGTGGACGGGCAGGAGGCCGGCAACGAGGCTGCAGTTCAGGGACTGGGGACAATTGCTGCAGCTCGGCAGGTACCGGCACAGGAGGCTGAACAGGAACAGGGCTTGGAGGCTGTGGCAGCTGCTGAACAGGAACAGGACTTGGAGGCTGCGGCGGCAGCTGAACGGGCACAGGAGCAGGGACGTGTGGCTGAGCTAAATAATGAGAGTAGTAGGTTGGATGCCAGGTTTTTTTTTTCATGTTGCTTTTTGTGGAACTTTATACTGCGCTATAAGCGCTAGCTCAACTAGCATTAGCATTGTTGTTATATAGAAGCCCATTCTGCTCTGTGCTGTTCAGTTTCTGAACAAGAGAAACTGTGAACATTGAGCCTCATTTAAAGCCAACTAAATAATGAGGGTGGTAGGTTGGATGCTGTGTTGGATTAATTGACTACATTTACCATCAGCACTGATTGGAAATCCACATAAAACGTGGCAAATTTTCCCTTTAACTTTGAGTCACTATCACAAGCTATAGTAACACAAGCCAGCAATCTCATTAGTTCACATGGCCAAATGTACATTTCAGAGAGTTGGGAACACATATGAAGCTAAGCGTAAGTTCAATCAGGAGGACTGACTTCATGGTTACTCTATTATTTACTCTCCCTCTCTCTGTCTGTGTCTGTTCCTGCTTCCAACTCATCAGCTGACTGGGGGCCCCCATTCACACCTCTGCTGGAGTCTCTGCTCTGGCTGTGCCTCTGAGGTTGTGATAAGCAACCACCTCAAGGAACTGTACTGGCACCATTCCTCTTCACTCCCTATACCTCAGACCTCCATTTCAACTTTGGTTCCTGCCACCTTCAAAAGGAGGAGTACAGAGGACTGATAGAGAGCTTTGTCAGATGGTGCAACAACAATCACCTGAAGCTCAGTATCAGTAAGACCAAAGAGCTGATGGTGGACTACCAGAGGAACAGGAGGCGAGCTGTTCCAGTTATCATCCAGGGAGAGGAAGTGGAGAGTGTGGACTGGTCTCACAACACTGGTGCCTTTTTCAGGAAAGGACAGAGCAGACTGTTCTTCCTGGGGAGACTCAGATCCTTCAGTATGTGCAGTGTGTGTGGTTGGTAAATGCATGTGCTCTAATTGAGGGGCGACAAGCTATTTTGTCTATTTAGAAAAACGTCTTTCCCACTTTGAAATTAAACACGAATACGCCGAAAGCCCAGATGTCCCAGTTTTCCACCAGCACTTAAACGCATCATGCATTTACGAATCTGTGGAGCTGGGACCAGCGTTAAAATAGTCTCAAAATCCCGAAAGCGAAAGTAACCTGATCCATGCGTAACACCAGACATTTGTATGCCCAGGAAGCTTTTTGAAAGCGAAAAGGATCAGATCCGAGAAGCTGAAGTTAAAAGTCTGTAAGTAAAATATTTTCAAATCGTTTTTTTTTCAGTTACAAATCTGGTTTTTCAGTTACAAAGCATGGAATACACATTTACAAATAATATTGAGACTATTTTAACTCCATACCTACCAGTCTGATCATCCCACCTAGGTGCAAAACGGAGTGCTCATTTGTGCCATCAGACTGTACAACAGCAATGAAGACCACAGACTGACATCACACTGATAACACTATAATATATTGTAAATTGGTAAAATATTTGCTAAATGCAGGCGTAAAGTGGTCACAAGTAGCAGATGTCAACCTACACTATGTGACCCACTCCCATTTCCAGTGGTAAAAGTAAAAATATTTAAATGGAGGACTTTTTTGTTGCTGTAAAAAGGAAGGTGGAAATATTTGCAACCTGCTTTTAAAGATGTACATCTTCAGTAGGAACGAATTGGTTTGTGGTTGAGAGCCACAGACAGGGAAGGGAAATCGGAAGGACTAACACATTGTTGGTTTTGGTCTTTTAATAGGATTTCAGTTAGAAAAATATATATCATTAGCCTTACCCTTTACAGTAAAGCCCCTCAAGCCCTCTCACTTCTATTTTCTTTATTAAGCAAAAATCATTTGTGCTTTTGAAAAACAAGATATAATGAAGACACACTGGGAAAGTAGAATTGTCTCCTCTTGAAAACAGACCAAGAACTCCTGAGTGTTACTTGTCTTCACAGTATATGCATAATTTCAAACATATTCCTCTAAAGTGATAGAGATGCTCTAGCACATCATGCAAATTAGTTTTGATTGCGGCTGTAAAACTGCCATAGGGACATCTCTTGCAAGTGGATATGATTGGAATCAAACTGGTGCTTGATATTTGTTAGAAACTGGCAGGAATTAAAGTCACACCATTTGAAGCAATTTTAATTACTTTACCCAAACATGGGGGCAATGGGACTCCCGCATCCTCTCTGAAAGGCAGTGCAGGATGCAGATTATTTCAAGCCCACAGCACATCAAATTAATGACAATTATGAAGGATCTTGTGGTCAACGCTTACACATCACGTCAGTGTCTCCAGGCACTAGCCAGTGTGTGTGTGAGTGGTGTGTGTTTGCTTATGTGTATATGGCCGGAATCCACAGTGAATCCCTTCAAGTATCTCCTAATTAGACCCAGCACGCCCTTCCCGCTCTCACGCAGTGTACTGTTTCACTCCACACCCAATTATTTTAATCCTCTGATTTCTCAGAGAGCAACCGGCCTGAGAGTCTACAGAGACAGATACTGCTGGGGAGATGAGTGTGTCTGGAAATGTGGACACATCATCCACCACTGGGGCCTCATCACCGGGTCCTCTGCCCCCAGGGCTCTGCAGCTCTGGCCTGCTGTGGGCTCCATTGAGGTTACTCCACCTAAAATAAGATGTCAAGGGATTTTCTATGCTCTTGTCAGCATTCCTACCCGCCTGCCAGACTCCTTACTCGGATTCCTTGGTGGATTAGAAGAAGGTATTATCAATTTACCAAGACAGACCACTTAAAATGTGGCAAACTTAAAAATAAAATTGCCTTTGTTTCAAAATAAACCTCAATGTCAACACTCAAGCAGATAGAGGACACCTTTCCAGATATTATACAGCAATTACATCATACATTCATTAGGAGATGCCTGTATTATGAAATATAATGGATAATCCCCTCTTGGTTAATTATGATGACCATGCTGTATAAGGTAGCAGGGAAAGTCACTTTAAAGGCTGACGGTTGGGAATTTGATCCCTGCTTGAAGCTGCATATAGAAACACAAAGAAAGACATCTCACTACTTCACTGTCACTCAAACACTGCTAGGACCGAGCACGGTTAAAGTGTCCACATTCCTTTGTTATTGTTTCTGCTATAAACCTCAGCACAATGGAAACGATTTTATGCCATCACATTGCAGAGGATACTGTGTCATTTTTCAGCGCTTGAATCAAAGGGTGAGTAATGTGATGGTACATCACACTCACCTAAAATTCCCACAGAGGCTCATCTAATTGATGTAATAGCATTACACCCTGAGGTTAATAATCCATCTGCAACTGTAGTGTCATTTTCATTCCAGTGTCCCCCAAATCCATCCATGCAGACTTACTGGGCCACAGCAGTTTAAAAAATGAAGAAAAATTAAGAATAATTTAATTATAGCTTATTAAACCCTGGCCAGAGAAAACGGTGGGATACTCACACAGCTGTGATGTTGTGTAATTGTTACTATTCTAAATGAATACTCAAAAGCATTTAATGATTGGACTGATAGTTGTTCTGTTTAAAATGACTAATACAACATGGATTTTAACATAAAATTCAACCTGAAAGATTCAATTCAATTCAGTTTTATTTATATAGCGCCATATCATAACAAAGTTATCTCAGGGCACTTTTCGAGTAGAGCAAGTCTAGACCGACTCTTTATATTTACAGAGACCCAACAGTTCCCACCATGAGCAAGCACTATGTGACAGTGGCACAGAAAAACTCCCTTTTAACAGGTAGAAACCTCGAGCAGAACCAGGCTCTAGGTGGGCGGTCATCTGCCTCAACCGGTTGGGTTGAAGGGGGGGGGGGGGCAGGAGGAAAGAGAACATACAGCAGCACAATACAGTTCCACATAGGGATGTAAAGCAATAGCTGTGGTAATGGCATTTATGTTAACACCAACAGAAACAACACTAAGAGCAATATTATAATAGCAACACTAACAACAAGAGCAACAACAGCAACAGCAGCAGCGGGTGCAGAGCAGGAGCACAGGGGCGGCAGGTGGCCGCAACCACAGACCCAGACCCAACAGCTCCGGAGGCAGAAACACCTGCAGAAAGCAACAGAAGGGTAGAGAGAGAGAGAGGAGAGAAAGCACACAACTACGGGAAGAAGTTGAATTAATAACAAGCATTGATGGGATATGAGGGCGTACAGATGGAGAGGAAGAGGAGGAGAAAGTAGCTCAGTGCATCATAGGAAGTCCCCCGGCAGTCTGGGCCTATAGCAGCATAACTAAGGGGTGGCTCAGGGGTCACCTGAGTCAGCCCTACTATAAGCTTTATCAAAGAGGAAAGTCTTAAGCCTACTCTTAAATGTGAGGAGGTTGTCCGCCTCCCGTACACAAACTGGGATCTGGTTCCACAGGAGGGGAGCTTGATAGCTGAAGGCTCTGGCTCCCATTCTACTTTTAGATACTCTAGGAACCACAAGGAACCCTGCATTCTGGGAGCACAGTGCTCTAGTGGGGTAATAGGGTACTATGAGCTCTTTAAGATATGATGGTGCCTGACCATTTAGGGCTTTGAAGGTGAGGAGAAGGATTTTTAAATTCTATTCTGGATTTTACAGGGAGCCAGTGTAGAGAAGCTAATATTGGAGAAATATGTTCTCTTTTTCTGGTTCTTGTCAGTAAACGTGCCGCAGCATTCTGAATCAGCTGGAGAGTCTTAAGGGACTTATTGGGGCAGCCTGATAGTAGAGAGTTGCAATAATCCAGCCTAGATGTAACAAATGCATGGACTAGTTTTTCTGCATCCTTTTGAGACAGGATGTGCCTGATTTTGCAATGTTACGTAAATGAAAAAAGGCAGTTCTTGAAGTTTGTTTTATGTGGGAGTTAAAAGACATATCCTGATCAAAGGTAACTCCGAGATTCCTTACGGTGTCGCTGGAGGCCAGGGCAATCCCATCTAGAGAAACTATATCTTTAGATAATGTGTTTCGAAGGTGTTCGGGGCCAAGTACAATAACTTCGGTTTGTCTGAGTTTAACATCAGAAAATTGCAGGTCATCCAGGTTTTTATGTCCTTAAGGCATGCTTGAAGTTTAGCTAATTGATTGGTTTCATCTGGCTTGATCGATAAATATAATTGGGTATCATCTGCATAAAAATGAAAATTTATGGAGTGCTTCCTAATAATATTGCCTAAAGGAAGCATATATAAGGTAAATAGAATTGGTCCAAGCACAGAACCTTGTGGAACTCCATGACTAACTTTGGCGTGCATAGAGGATCCATCATTAACGTGTACAAACTGATATAGATCTGATAAATAGGATTTAAACCAGCTTAGTGCAGTACCTTTAATGCCAATTAAATGTTCTAGTCTCTGTAATATGTGATGGTCAATGGTATCGAATGCAGCACTAAGATCTAGTAAGACAAGTACAGAGACAAGTCCTTTGTCTGATGCAATTAGAAGGTAATTTGTAACTTTCACCAGTGCTGTCTCTGTGCTATGATGCATTCTAAATCCTGACTGAAAATCCTCAAACAGCTTGTTGTTGTGTAGAAAGTCACACAACTGATTGGCGACTGCTTTCTCAAGGATCTTAGAGAGAAAAGGAGGGTTAGATATAGGTCTATAATTTGACAAAATCCCTGGATCAAGAGTGGGCTTTTTAAGAAGAGGCTTAATTACAGCTACTTTAAAAGGACTGTGGCACATAGCCTTTTAATAAGGACAGATTGATCATATCTAGTAAATAAGTGCTAACTAAGGGTAAAATTTCTTTAAGCAGCCTAGTTGGGACAGGGTCTAAGAGACACGTTGATGGCTTAGATGAGGAAATCATGGAAGTTAATTGATTAAGGTTGATGGGAGAAAAGCAGTCTAAATGTACAGGTTTTACAGTTGTTTCTAAGGTTCCTGTGTTTGAAGATAAGTCGGTACCAACTGAGGGCAGGAGGTGCTGAATTTTGTCTCTAATAGTTAGAATTTTATCATTAAAAAAGCTCATGAAGTCATTACTACTGAGGTCTATAGGAATACATGGCTCAACAGAGCTGTGACTCTCTGTCAGCCTGGCTACAGTGCTGAACAGAAACCTGGGGTTGTTCTTATTTTCCTCTATTAATGATGAGTAGTAGGCTGCTCTGGCATTACGGAGGGCCTTCCTATAAATTTAAAGACTAACTTGCCAGGCTAAACGTGATTCTTCCAGATTGGTGGAGCGCCATTTCCTTTCAAGTTTTCGCGATGTTTGTTTTAATTTGCGGGTTTGCGGGTTATACCATGGAGCTAACCTCCTCTGTTTTATTATCTTCTTTTTTAGAGGGGCGATAGAGTCGAGTGTTATTCGTAGTGAGCCTGCAGCACTATCAACAAGATGATCAATTTGGGAGGGACTAAAGTTAGCATAGGAGTCATCTGTTACATTGAGACATGGAACTGAGTTAAATGCCGATGGAATCACTTCCTTAAATTTAGTTACAGCACTATCAGATAGACATCTAGTGTAGGAATGTTTGCCTAATAGCGTGTAGTCCATTAATAGGAATTCAAAAGTTAATAAAAAATGGTCTGATAAAAAAGAATTCTGTGGAAAGACTATTAGATGTTCAATTTCAATGCCATAAACAAGAACAAGGTCGAGGGTGTGGTTAAAACAGTGAGTGGGTTTATGTACACTCTGACAGAAGCCAATCGAATCTAATAATGAGATAAACGCAGAACTAAGGCTATCATTTTCTACATCCACATGAATATTAAAATCACCTACAATAATTATTTTATCTGTTTTAAGGACTAAACCTGATAAGAACTCTGAGAATTCAGATAAAAATTCAGAGTACGGTCCAGGAGCTCAGTACACTGTAACAAATAGAATTGGCTGTAGTGTTTTCCAGGTTGGGTGTGAAAGGCTAAGAACAAGGCTTTCGAACGAGTTATAATTTAGTTTAGGTTTAGGTTTGATTAATAGGCTTGAGTCGAAGATGGCTGCAACTCCACCTCCTCGGCCTGTGCCTCGAGGAATGTGAGTATTAATGTGACTGGGGGGAGTGGATTCATTTAGGCTAACATATTCATCATGACACAGCCAGGTTTCAGTAAGACAAAATAAATCAATATTATGATCTGATATTAGATCGTTTACTAGAACAGCTTTAGATGAGAGAGATCTGATGTTTAAGAGTCCACATTTAATTCTCCTATTTTGTTGTACTGTTGCAGTGGTGGTTTTACTTTTTATTAGGTTTTTATGTGTAACTCTTCTGTTTACTTTGGATTTAAATAATTTAAGTGGTCGGGGGGCAGACAACCTCTCTGTGGAGTTTAGGGTGGGTAACTGCTCTAATGGAAGCGCAGAGAAGCGTGTAGGACTGCAACTCTGCCTCCTGGTTTGGACCACAGACTGTATTAAGTCTGTTGTCTGAACTCTGAGCTGTCATGGCTTTGGGCCACTAATAAATTCAGCTAGATTTCTAGATATGAGAGCGGCTCCATCCAAAGTGGGATGAATGCCGTCTCTCCTAATCAGACCAGGTCTTCTCCAGAAAGTCCGCCAATTATCTACAAAGCCCACATCATTACCTGGACACCACCTCGACAACCAGCGGTTGAATGATGACATGCGGCTATACATGTCATCGCTAGTAAGATTAGGCAGGGGTCCAGAGAAAACTACGGAGTCCGACATTGTCTTTGCATATGTACACACCGACTCCACATTAATTTTCGTGACCTCCGATTGGCGCAATCGGCTGTCATTACCGCCGACGTGAATAACAATCTTAGCATATTTACGTTTATCCTTAGCCAGCAGTTTTAAATAGGATTGAACGTCGCCCGCTCTGGCCCCTGGGATGCATTTGACTATGGCCGCTGGTGTCGCTAATTTCACGTTTCGCAAAATGGAGCTGCCAATAATCAGAGTTGGTTTCTCAGCGGGTGTGTCCCTGAGTGGAGAGAACTTGTTAGAAACGTGAACGGGTCGGTGGTGAACCGTGGGCTTTGGTTCAGGGCTATGCTTCTTTCGGACAGTCACCCAGCCTCCCTGGCTTCCCGGCTGCTCGGGAGTTGCCGGGAGACGGCTAGCAGAAGCTGCCTCTGGTCGGCTCGCACCGGCTAGGGGCTGGCTAGCTACGGCTGACTGACTCTCCATGGTGTGGAGCCGCGATTCTAACTCACTGAGCCTCACCTCCAACACAGTGAATAAACTACATTTGTTACATGAACCATTATCGCTAAAGGAGGCAGAGGAGTAACTAAACATCTGACACACCGAGCAAGAGAGAGCAGGAGAGGGGGAGGGAGAGAGAGACGCCATTGCTAACTGAGCTAAAGTAGCAACTACTTAGCGTGTAAACAACTGTGGGATTAGCGGAAAGATGTGAGTGCTTTAACAGAACTAGTGTATCCTTAAATGTATAGCGGGTAATTAACCGCTATAGTAAAGAAAATATCAAAATTAACTGGATTTAGCTGGAGCAGTAAAATTTGCAACCAGTAACACAGAAACACCGGCAACCGGAAATGAGACAATACGTTCACCTGAGCACGTCAGCATGTCAGAAGTTTGATATGAGGAAATTGAGATAAATAAAATAAAATAAACTGGTAGGCTGATGCATTGAGATTTATTTTCTAGGTTTTCTAGCTAGTTGTGGGTGGGTTCCATTCCATTCACAACATATTCTCAACTCAAGCTCAATACAAAGTATAATCAGTCATTTAGGTTCAATTTAAAGCTGTATTAATCAATAGTTTTATGTTAACAATAGATTAAATGACTGTGTGCAATGTGAAAGGTGTCACTTAGAGTGACAAATAGAGGGTGTATACCAAACAAAACAAGAATTTAGAAATGATGTTCGAGTCGGGTTCGGTCACGTCAGCTGGGCTAGCCTACTTGACATGGTGCTTCAAGTTCTTTGTAGTGAAACTATAGTGTAAAAATAAATAAAAAGGATGGACCTACTGTTTGTGTTGGGTTACTTCCTGTTCAGTATTGGGGTTTGTTATTTACATGACAACGCATGAACGCAACACATAGGCTATTTCAGGCAGTAAGTATCCTAGCTAAGGATGGAGGACATCAAACAAAGTTTGTCATTTGGGGAAGTTTAACACTACTACTAAATCGATGGTATGGAGGCATTTCAATTTGCTCCAGCTTACATTAACTGCGTAAGGCTCGGGTCGGGTTCAGACATAAAAAACAGAATGCCTGTCGGGTTTGGGTTGGGCTTGGTTACTACTCTCTCGAACTTTGGTTGGGTTCGGACAGAAATATGCAGCCTGAGCCCGAGCCACACTCTAGTGACAAACCCACAGATGACATGGGTTTGAGATATGAGAGGTTTTGGAAAATCCATCTCTTCATTTTTAAAAATATATGTTTATTTAGCAAAGTGCTCTACGTGAAAGTGTACAGTTTGCTAAAAGTAAACACTGCAGTAAATGAGACGGATGCCATATTTCCATTACACCCATTTATACACATAATAACTTATTTCTATCACTCTGGTGGGCTATTGGCAGCATGTAACCTTCTCTTTGTAAAAAATATAGTTGTGTCTTTCTGACATTCTTCATATAATCCTCAGCACCACAAGCCTCATGGAAAACAGACAGGGGCCTAAATCGTAGCGTTAAGTATTGTCAATAACAAAGCTATGAAAAATTGATCACTGGGTTCACTTCAGCAGTTTGAGGAGAAAAGGTGGGATAAACGAAAGATAGTCTGAACCTCCCAGACAGGGTGAATAATAAGAGGTGAGGATTAAGGACTTGAGAGGGTGACATGGGGCCACTGCTCTCTGTCTGCACACACAGGAAATGAAAGCTCTGCTCCTCCTCAAATATTATTACCCTACTCTGTAGCTAAAGTCATCAGCAACAAATACAATGAAAATTATGCAACCATAAACAGCATCTTGACAGCAGCAGAGAGCGTTACCACGGTGTTCTGTCTCTCGCAGGGATAGTCACATTAATCTTAAAGTTTCCACACTATGTGTGAATTCATGTGAGATCCATTTTGCCACAGGAGATTGACTAGAGAAAAAAAGCTCATCTGAAACACCTGGCCTCCTTTGTCTTACCTCATGTCAAATGAAGGTAGAAACATTATCATGCTGTGCTGATTAGATCTGAATTGCTTCGCCCCATCTGATAACATGCTACTATGATTATCAGAGACATCTTGTCATCTTGACTGAAAAATAAGGGTGACCTTGAACATCATTTGTCCTGTCGAAGCATTCAGTGGTTACAAGCCCCCCAAACTATGTTGTTTGACATGGGCTTCCAAATCGATCCATATGAGCATTTTCTGATCTGGCACCCCTATTGGCAGGACTATATCATTTGTCAGTGCCTTCCAAAAATGCAGTTATCAATACACAGTACAGTGTGGTAAAAGTTGGGCATTACAACATGACTGCTATCTGATCTGAGCCACTGTTGTGGTTAAGGTTTGGTTAGGTTTAAGCACATAAACTACTTGGCTAACAATGGAGGTTGTATTTTAAGACTCAAGACCAGTGTATGCTTGAAACAACTGGTGTCATCCAGCCACATGTGAATGGCCACACTCAATGAGTGGCAAAAAGCTGATGAATCATACAAATGGGGATTACAACACACATATTTGCTACAGTCTCCCCTCAAAGACATTTGTGTTGTTGCACTTGCTTGTACAGACAAAAAGTGATGGAAGTAGCTTCAGCTGGTGAAGTGGCCATGGTTGTCACATTCTCGTTGTCAGAAAGTTACAAAAATTGTCTGACATAGCCACTTTAATTGTTGTTGTAAAGGTGTGAAGGGAGAGGTTTCAGATGCTATTCGACGTTATGACAAGCACTTTGTTTGAAGCATACTGACACCTCCTGACCGTTGGTAGGAGAAAGACATAGGAGACTGCCGCCTGCATCCTAAGTCACACTCTGTACTCATCTGCCACTGTTATGAGTAAGGTTTCGTCAGAAAAACTTAAAATTTGAAACATCACAGTCTGTGGCCACGCTGACCACAGCTCCTTGTCAATTATGACGCCCGATCCATTAACTTCCTCTTCCATCTCCTTCAAAAACACACCAATAATCAGATAACCAATATATTTAATTATAAAGACCAGAAGAATGAGGAAGCAAGTAAAAAACAACACATGCTTTGCGATGGAGCCATGCAGTAAACAGGCACAAATGTTTTAACAAGAAAATGTCATGTACAGATTTTCCCGCTTTCTTCTTCTACAGTGGCCTTCCTGTGTATTGCTGTAGATTGGTCCATACAGTGTCAGAGAGCAATGGCCACTCCTGCACGAAGGTGCTACTCGCGAGAACATGTACACATTAATTGGTTGTGGACAGTATGAACACACCTGCAGAGGAGATGGTACACGAGTTGCCACTCGGACCATGCTGAGTTTAAAGGCCTCAGTATGCTTCCATTAAAGGGCTTGTTCGATCATCTAATGGTGTCTGAAATCCCCTTTACGATGAAAAAATCAGGAAGGCCTGTGTCCAACAATCATGCCCCATTTGCGTAGGTGTGTAGAGGTATAAGAGTAGGTGTTTGAACTTATCTCTCAAAGTGTCTTTTTTCATTCTTTCCACAACTACTTCTGCCCTGTTTTGTGTGTGCTGTGGAGTACAACAGCACATGGCTTTGAGGAGAGCCTATCCCAAAGTGTGTGCACTTATCCCCATTTACACAATTCATTGTGTAGAGTAGTGTGATGCAACCAGGAGGAGACTGTAATAGCACTGTGGCCTTTTGGAACGGGTATAAACACTTTTGAGACATGGTCGGATGACATGTTGTACGAACTACTTAGTTTGGGACATACTGAGGCCCCAAGAGGCTTTGCGGTGTGATAACAACATCCAACTACTTCTGTCTTTGCTTCATAGAGACAACGTCAAAATTCTAATGACCACAAGAGATCCTTGTCAGTTAGTCATAAACATAGTTTGTTTTGGGCATTTCAACAAACTCCTCCTGTTGTTTTTCTAATGAGGACAGTCTTCGCAATAAATATTTTACTATTCAGGCTAACAGGTTCTGTTCATCACCTTAGAACCTGTGAATAAGTTTTCTCTTCAGTTGACTTAGAGTGAACCCCATTTTTATTTTCAAGTTGAGGCAGTTGAGGATTGAGAAGGCAATCCAAGCAGCTTCTGTATCTGGTTCCAGCCATTTGTTTTACAAATTAAAACATTCTAATCCCTTAAGCTGTTTTGCCACTTCTCACAGACTGAATTTGTTTAGAATTATATTAATTTCAAAGGTTTTAAGCCACTCAGCAAATTCATCCCACTGGCCTTGAGTGGAAGGGTTAGACAGTCAACATAGAATGTCTCTGTCCTCTCTCCCAAGGTAAAGCTGCCCCCCTCCAAATAAACACATCAAAGTAGTGAAAGGCACACGTGTGCCTTTGAAGAGAGTGTAAGGTTTTTTAGCTTTTTTCCCCCAAGACTGTGAAGTGTGCCTATGGACCCTTGCTGGTAGAGTGGTGATTGTGGAGCAGGTAGCCACAGCCAGCCCCACTCAATAATTCAGTGTCATTGCAGAGGACTGGGGGCCCGCTCACTGTTCTGTCCCCCGGTGATGCGACCTCGCTTTAACTCAGGGGCCCCGCCACTGTCAGCTGATAAGCACCCAAGGTGGTGTCTCATCTCATGACACCGAGGATGTGGGGAGTCACGTAGCTGGGAACTGTCAGAAATAAGGTCTGAGAGTGCACAAGCGGCACATAGAAAGAAAAATATATAACACACACACACCTATAGCAGTCTAGTCTTTACTAGACTAAAAAGGCAGGAGTGTCAGCAGGAGCTAGGCATGCCTGTGTAGTATTTCACCTCAATGTCATGAACATTGCCATCACTACATGGCTGATCCGAACCTGAAATTATATAGGTGTATTAGAGAAGGAAAGCTGTTTTTATAATGTGAGGTGGTCTATGTTTATATGAATACATAAAATATGTGAAAGCCATCAGACTGCAGAAATGATATGCTGTATACTGAACACAAATCTGTACAAATTGAGATTAAGAATGACTGACATCCAAAAATGTACAATCTTCTGAGTGTGGCGATAGGATTTCCTTTCAACGAAATCCATTAGCTCACTTAACAAAATAATCAGCTCAATGGACAGAAATGAAATCTCGGGTTCAAAATTATGGTAATATGATCTTCGAGTGTGTGTGTGTGTGTGTTTGAATACTGTATATACCCATACATTCAGGCATGTACATACCCATTAGCATGTACAATCACATATGCATAAACAAAGTCTATGGACACCCAAACATTACACCCATATGTGATTTTTGAACATGTCACTTCAAAACCATGGGCATCAATGTTCTGCTATAACAGCATCAACCTGCAGCCAGGATTTGGTCCCATTCAGCAACAATACACATATATATATATATATACACACACACACACACATATATATATATATATATATATATATATATATATATATATATATTCATTTATGTATATATGTAGTGATAGTGAGTTATTTGCTATAGTTGCATTTTTAGTATTGATGAAACGGCAAAAACATTTTTTTTTTAAATGAGAGGGCTGTGAATTTACTGATCTGATAAATAGGATTTAAACCAGCTTAGTGCGGTGCCTTTAATGCCAATTAAATGTTCTAGTCTCTGTAATAGAATGTGATGGTCAATGGTATGGACTGCGGCACTAAGATCTAGTAAGACAAGTACAGAGACAAGTCCTTTGTCTGATGCAATTAGAAGGTAATTTGTAACTTTCACCAGTGCTGTCTCTGTGCTATGATGCACTCTAAATCCTGACTGAAAATCCTCAAATAGCTTATTGTTGTGTAGAAAGTCACACAACTGATTGGCGACTGCTTTCTCAAGGATCTTAGAGAGAAAAGGAGGGTTAGATATAGGTCTATAATTTGACAAAACCCCTGGATCAAGAGTGGGCTTTTAAGAAGAGGCTTAATTACAGCTACTTTAAAGGACTGTGGCACATAGCCTTTTAATAAGGACAGATTGATCATATCTAGTAAATAAGTGCTAACTAAGGGTAAAATTTCTTTAAGCAGCCTAGTTGGGACGGGGTCTAAGAGACACGTTGATGGCTTAGATGAAGAAATCATTGAAGTTAGTTGACTAAGGTTGATGGGAGAAAAGCAGTCTAAATGTACATCAGGTTTTACAGTTGTTTCTAAGGTTCCTGTGTTTTAAGATAAGTCAGTACCAACTGAGGGCAGGAGGTGCTGAATTTTGTCTCTAATAGTTAGAATTTTATCATTAAAGAAGCTCATAAAGTCATTACTACTGAGGTCTATAGGAATACATGGCTCAACAGAGCTGTGACTCTCCGTCAGCCTGGCTACAGTGCTGAACAGAAACCTGGGGTGGTTGTTATTTTCCTCTATTAATGATGAGTAGTAGGCTGCTCTAGCATTACGGAGGGACTTCCTATAGATTTTAAGATTATCTTGCCAGGCTAAACGTGATTCTTCCAGATTGGTAGAATGCCATTTCCTTTCGCAATGTTTGCTTTCATTTGCGGGTTACACCATGGAACTAACCTCCTCTGTTTTATCATCTTCTTTTTTAGGGGGCAATAGAGTCAAGTGTTATTTCCAGTGAACCTGCAGCACTATCAACAAGATGATCAATTTGGGAGGGACTAAAGTTAGCATAGGAGTCATCTGTTATATTGAGACGTGGCATTGAATTAAATGCCGATGGAATCACTTCCTTAAATTTAGCTACAGCACTATCAGATAGACATCTAGTGTAGGAATGTTTGCCTAATGGCGTGTAGTCCAGTAATAGGAATTCAAAAGTTATTAAATAATGGTCTGATAAAAAAGGATTCTGTGGAAAGACTAATAGATGTTCAATTTCAATGCCATAGACAAGAACAAGGTCGAGGGTGTAGTTAAAACAGTGAGTGGGTTTATGTACACTCTGACAGAAGCCAATCGAATCTAATAATGAGATAAACACAGCACTAAAGCTATCATTTTCTGCATCCACATGAATATTAAAATCACCTAAAATAATTATTTTATCTGTTTTAAGAACTAAACCTGATAAACCTGAACTCAGAATTGAGAATTCAGATAAAAATTCAGAATACGGTCCAGGAGCTTGGTACACTATAACAAATAGAATTGGTTGTAGTGTTTTCCAGGTTGGGTGTGAAAGACCAAGAACAAAGCTTTCGAACGAGTTATAATTTAGTTCAGGTTTAGGTTGAACTCTTCCATACCAAACTGGAAAAACCATTTCTTTATGGAGCTGGCTTTGTGCATTGCCATGTTGAAACAGGAGAGGGACAAACATCACCCGTATGATGTAGCATTAAGTCTTCCCTTAATTGGAACCAAGGGACCAAGCCCAAACCATTAAGAACCAGCTCCAGACCAAAAGTACACAAACGTATGCTGTCATTATCTGGCTTATAGTGTATTAACAATGTCTCAAATGACTGTTTAATTTAAAAGGAGTTGCGTGCAGTGACGAACCCACAGAGAATATTCACCAACTCTGCAATACCCCCAAGCTTGTTGGAACTTTTTTGTCTCGTTTAACTCATTGTTTAGGTTTTCCAGGGCCCTCAAACTCTGCTCTTTTCAACCTGGGAACATACAGTAAATGTATCTCACCCCAATAACCTATTGAAAGTGTGGCCTTAAGACAGAATATTAGCATATTTTTTGGGTAGTGTAGTCAGTTATAGGAGCCCTGTCTTGACATAACACCATTCTCATGTACCTAGTGTGATTACCTCACAATATAGTGAGTGTGTAAAATCATGATAGGCAACTTGGGGGAAATGAACGTGCTGACCTGAGAATTTAAGGCGAGTCACATCTGGGCAGATGATCCCCCAGCCTCAGCTCTTTCCCTTTAAGGTCATAAACTATGCAACCATAAGTTCAAACCTCAACTGGGACATAAAGGCAGAAATTGTATAGTTTCCACTCCAACAACAATGTGTGTGTGTGTGTGTATTGATGCTTGAGATGCAGAGATGCTATGTGTTGGAGGAATATTGCTTCTGAGCTGGATATATTGTTTTGTTCCATTTTATTTTCATTGGGGTTGGTTTTGATCCAAGCAGGGAAAGCACTCCTGTGGGAAAACACTGTTTGTTTCTCTGGCCAAAGGGAGACAATACGGCAGCATGTGAAGAATCAGCCGTCGGGCACCAGATGGGGTCTGGACGTACAGTGTGCTCAGTAAGAGGGAGTATAGGAGGAGGTGGTTGTGGGGAGTGTTCAGCACACAGACAACCTGCTAGCGAAAGTGAAAGTTGATGGCTTATTTCTTCTCCATCCAGCTCAACCAGCAGGCTTCTGAATGCAATGGTCTGTGCTCCAACTTGCCCCTATCAACATCTGTCTTTAGAGTTGAGAGGAGAAATCATCTCCTGACGCAGCTGGCATTGAGCTGCTTCCAAACTTTACATGTTGGTGATTTTTACTCAACTAGTTGTGTCAAAAGCAGGGAAATTATGGTATTCAAGGGGGCAAGGATTAGTCCATGGTGAAATGAATTGTGTAGTGAGACTTAATGTATCAGTGAGTGCACCTGGCAGACACATGTGGCCCTCAGCTCTCCCTCTATTTAATGTGAATGCCACATTCCTGTTGAGTTTATTTTATCAGTTTCCCTCCGTATAAACTCTGCAGTCTAGATCTCTGGGGACTACGTTAACCAGTTTGTTTGTAGAACCTCATAAGACAAGTATCAAGACAATTAGGCCAATTTTCATAATCATTATTCACTGGTCCCCAGGGAGAGCTTAGGTATAGTAAGCGTATAGCTGCAGTAGTGATTTGTCTGGTGTCCGCTAGGTAATTCTTCTATTTATAGAGGGTCATTAAGCTGTGAAAATCTCTCTTCACTTCACGTCATTTCTTACAGTAAAATGAAAGCCGAGGTCCAGTTCAGTCTGAATGTCCAGACCACTTAAAAGTCCATTATATTTTCCCGGTGTCATTACTTTTAGTGAGCCAGCTCTGAAATAGTAGTTTAAAAAGAGATATGACTTAATAAACGCTGTGGATATTGTCCTTAGAGCCTTATTCAAACAAGTCTCTTATTATGCATTAACATATTGTAGATGATATAGATTTCTTGTATCCCATATCTGATTCAACATCTGTATTATTCAACCCAACTGGATTTCAAATAGAAGTCTCACTTTTAAGAACACATTTCCACAGAAATACATAATTAGAAAAGGCAGCCAATATTACCAGCGTAAGATATTCAGATTCCTTACTGTCCTTCAGCTATTCTTCTGTCTTCTATTGATCACCACACCAATGGACAAAGCTGACAATGAATTAGCATGCAGTTGGTACCCAGAAGTTAGTTGCTGTTGCTCAGGGAAAAATCATGTTCACAGACGAGGAAATGTATTAAAGTTTTATTCACGTTACATTTAGTCACGTTATGTCATTTCATTCTAATGAAATAGCCGTTAGCTAACATAACGTTAACTTGCTAACTTACCATTAGGTGAGTCAACTACCCATACAGCTACTGTAGCTAATGTTATGTGGTGAATTCAATCGTGGGGTAGTCCAGCGCTGTTAAACGTGGTCAAAACAATCGTGCTAAAAATAACTTTATGTGTGTTGAATTTTGTTGTAACATTACCGTATGCATTAGCTTGGCGGCTGGCATGAGCCACTTGTCATAGTAGCACATTGTAGTAAGCTAGATCGATATTGAAATATATCAATAAATTAGGTCTCTTCTGGATTACTGTGTTGCAAAATGGCATGCAATTAATGAAAAACGTATGGTGTGTGGCAGAAAAAAAATGCTGTATTACTGTTACTGAGTATAATTCTGTGACTTTGTATTCCTTCCTTCCTCACTCTCTGATGCATCATCTGGTGTTTCCCCTGAAGTTATAGCAGCTAGAGGGTGTAAGGGGTATATGACGCCACTGACGGGCGACCAAATGAAACGCACCATTGCCTTGAATAAAATTACGGATTTCTCTGGGTTTGAACGTTGTTGGAAACATTTGGGATAATTCAAGTACACAACTCAAGAAAATACATAACATAGGTCTAGTCATTTTAGACATTTTAATGCATAAGTGTTATATATTATACCTTTAATAGTTGTTGGGATATTTCAGTGGCTAAAAATTCATAAAACGTGTACACTCTTTAACAATTGCTGTGGACATATTGGGTTACGTAACAATACTGTGGCCTTTTGAAAGGTGAGCTAATGGTTTTTGGAAGCTCAAACAACTTTGGTTAGAGTGGAACAATTTAGTGTTTGGGGAAGGCCCGGGACACACCCCCTACCTGAGCAGCTTTTCATTTCTGCACCCATGTGACGCACGCGGTTCTCAGCAAAAATAGACAGTGAAAATGATCTGTTGATAGTCATAGTAACAGTACACCTGTCAGTTTCAGTTTCAATGTCTATATTTGTAGAATATGTCACAGACATGAAAAATATAGAAATTTTTTTTTGAACTTCCCAGTTACAACCGAGGACACACCTCTTAACCGTTTTCTGTTTGAACTAAATATAAATAAAATTTATAATGAAATTAAATGAAAAATTATATTATTGATGGCTATTATCAAAGGCAAACTCAGTGTAGAAAGATAGGGCTGGCAGTAGCAGCGCCGCAGCAGGAACACTGTCTGTGGGACACCACAAGTGCTAGCCGCTGTCACGCACAGGTAGAGGTAGGCGGTGTGGCCCAGCTGTAAGGTTTAAGGTTAGGGTGAGAAATGACACAATTTTATTTTCTTGCTATTCAGTTTTTTTATTTAAATGTATCCAGACTTCGATGAGATTGGTGAGCTTCTGTCAATGCTTTACTAATCAACAAACCACATGAATTTAAGCCCCTATGTGTAGAATTTGGAAACATATGACTTTGGTGCCCCCTAGTGGCAGTGTCAATAAGGTCAATCTGACACTGAAATGAACAGGTGGATAACAACACAAAGTGGCACCAATTTTCATTGATTGTGAGGTTTTAAACAAAAGAATATATGCTGTCATAATAATTTGAAATTGCTGAAATCCACACATAATGGCTTACATTGTAAATGTAGATATCCTAGACCAAACTTTGAATTACTTTAGTAGGTTTAAAATGCAGCTTGATTTCATTTTCATTTGTCACTGCATGCATTTTGCCATGCCTCTCCGCCAACACACCTTACTTTGTATTGAATTAGGGATGCAGAATACAAATGAACACAAACGCTGTAAAAGTCAATGAACTATAAACAAAAGCACCACATAATCTGCATGACAAATGCTCATGCCTCTGTCAAGGCAAGGTGGCTTAGCTCTCTGGTGCACACAGCCAGCGGTTCACTTTTACTGTCTTCTGAGATGTGACGTTAAGGCATCTGCATTTTCCCTGAAAAAATCTCAGGCCTATGATGTATTTGCCTCTTATTATTCGCATGATGGCATATCTCCAGGTTAGCCAAACTTATTCAGAAGACAGACCACAGGTGAACATTAAAAATTACAACCAAAACATCCATCACAGCTTACAGCCCAAAGTCCTGGTTCCATTTTGACTTACCGTACTTGCCCTAGTTGTTTTCTTGTGCAATAAGGCATTATTTAGAAACATAACGGGTGCGGTCACTTTCAGTTTTACCTCTAAATAAAGTGGTTTAGACAATCTGGCTGATCTGTTTACAACTTGTCTCAATGTTTGACTGCTCATTTTTCTGGCCCTGATGGAGCTATTTTTAGCGATACTGCTAAGCCCATGAATGGTTGTGTTAGTCTATCAGGATGGGAGGTAAGGTCTGCAGAAAAAGTGCCCTGAGATAACTTTGTTATATGACGCTATATAAATAAAACTGAATTGAATTGAAAAAAAATGACAGAATGGCAGAAGGTTTTGAAGATAAACTAAAAGAGCTTTAATAGCTTCTGCTTCTCCTGCCAATGTTACTTTTCTTTCCCTATCATCCCTAACAATGGCTCATATGCACTTTTTAAATTAACTGTGCCCAAAATATGTTATATTACATTTAGAATATAAACCAGACCATTCTGAGACACATTCCTAATTGTCAAGATTAGAGGGCCAGCCAATTTGATGTTGGGACCATCCAGACCTGCTAGTTTGTCTTGGCATGATCAAATGATTAAAAAAAAACAAATGACACTGAAACAACTAGTGTAATAACCAGCTGCCCCAAGGCTGTGCACTTTTTTTTGTTTGTTTGTTTTGTAGTTTTTTGAGTTCAATTAATTAATGTTGGAGATAAGATGTGCATCACAGACATAAGAAAAAAATCTGTCCAAACCAAGGCAGGAGCAGGACTCTACAAATGTAAGTGTTCCTTTTGTATTCATAAGGATACAACTATGCATTCATAGTTATTAAAGATGTTGAAATAATAATATATATATATATATATATATATATATATATATATATATATATATATATATATATATATATATATTTGTGTATGTATGCATGTATGTATGTATGTATGTATGTGTGTTATAAGAAAATTATGCCACGTTATAAATTGAATTAAAAGTAAATATATAAGTTGTCATGAACACTGTTATGCTCATCTGATAGAGATGATAAAATACAGTGGTAGGCTATAAGAAAAAAAAAATGGACAGATATTTAATTGATGTCACTTTAAAATGATGGCTCCGAAGCACGGATGTCTCATTTTGTTAAATGTCTGTTGCCTCAACTCCTCTCTCCTCGTGTCTATTCCTTGCATCATCCGCTCGCGAGGAGAGGAATCGAGGATGTACAAACGGAGTACAGAATTACACTCCCTCATTTCTCACTCAGGACTGAAGCAACCACAGCCTTTGGACAATTCAAAGCTATCAACATTTACTTTGGCAATTGTTCCATGTTGTATTTCTGAGGAACATTGGTGGGGCCCACATGTTAAAATGTAATCTTATACAAATTTTGTTAGAAGTGAGTGGGAGTCACAAAACAGTGTGAGTGCATTATCTCAAGTTCTCTGCTCCATCAACTCTGTAGAAGAGTATTGATGTGATGCCCTTACACTAAATGTGCACTGGCAGTTGTCAGAGGACATGTGCAGTACTGGTGGCAAACAGTTCAAGTAACCAAAGATATTAGGGTACCACTTTCTAATAAGACACCATTTATAGAGGGTTTATACATTGTAACTAATGGTTTTATTATTATTAATTAAACTTTAATCGTTTAAAGAGCATTAATAATAACTTTTGGGTTGCCAGATTGTGGAAAATCCTCCTCCAGAATGACACTTGATTTGTATTTTTAAGTCTTTCGAATCATTTAGTTTAATATTTACAACTGCAGACTTTTATTATAAGAACCCTTTTGGGGTATATTTATTAATAGTGCAAGACAAGTGATTAACAGGAAGACATAGATAAGCTTAAGTAATTAACAGGAGGTACCCGATTAAAATTGGATATACATTTAGACTTTCTTATTGTACTACGCACGCGAGTAGGTGTGTGTAAGATATATAGGGGAAGAGAGAGAGAGACAGAAGAGACAAAAAAAAGGAACAAAAAAAAAGGGGGCATTTACAAATATAACAACTGTAACAATAACGGAGAGAGAAGAGAAGAGAAAAAAAAAGGTTCCTAGGGGGCGTCTCTGGTTCGGCCCTGGGGACGAAGAGGTGTCAGAGTGGAATAGTAATAACAGTAATGCTAATGGGCTCCTAAGATGAAAGATGCATCCTGCAAATGCGCTGGGACACGTAATCAGTGATGGAACCTGGGGTCCTCGGGTGTTTTGGGTCTTTCAACATCAGACACCCACACCCAGGCCACCCAGCCAGGGTTGATCAAATCCTAGCTTGCGTCCCAGCAGCATTCGCCCACGGATCTGCCTTCTTGATCCATAGCCACCTAGTGGCTTTCTCTACAGCTTCAGTACCAGATCTGATGGCTTTCCTCTTTGTCTCCCTGGTGATGCCAAGTAGCATAAAGGCTTTGCAGAGTGAGTGCCCTGCGAATCCTCGACAGCCCACCTCTACAGGCTCACAGCGAGTTCTCCACCCTTGCCTTCTAGACTCTTCCACAAGCTCCTGGTACTTGCTCTCCTGGCCTCCTCCATATGCTCTTCTCAGGGCACTGTGAGTTCCAGCATGATCAGTTGTTTGGTGGACTTTGACACAGTAATCATGTCTGGTCAAAGCTGTTAAAGTTATATGGGCTGGATACTTCAGCTGCTTGACAAGGTCTACTTCCAGTTGCCAGTCAGTAGCAATGGTGAGGAGACCAGACTTTGCTCTAGGTTGGGGGTGGGGCTTCTTTCAAGCTGTGAGGAATGTGATGGTCTTTGGCTGGTGGTGGTGGCTTGCTGGTGTTGATGGCCATACTACACTCTCAGCAACTGCCTTAAGCACCTCGTCATGGCACGTGAGGAGGTGTTCCAAAGATCCTCTTCCTGAACAATGAGGGCAGGAAGGTGTCTCAATTTTGCCCCAGACGCAAAGGTTTGCTGAACTTGGTAGGGCATTGTATACAGCTTGAACTAGGAACCTGATGCGATGGAATTCTGCTTGCCAGATGTTGGACTAGGTGATCTTTCACTGCAGTGCACTGTCCCATTTAGTCCATGCTCCTTGCTGCCCCATCCCTGCTGGCTCATATTTCCTCCACAGTGGCCTGTACATCCATCTGAACTACATGTTGCCGCTCTTTGGAAGTAGCCTAGGCCTGCACGCTCTGTGGCAGATGCCACTTTTGGGTCCCTGGATTCTCTGAACTGAAGGGCTTCTCGTGTACATGACACCATGAACACTTCCGCCAAGCGGAAGCTGCAGGATGTTACTGGTGCCATACAAGGCAGCACTGCTCAAACTGTGGGGTAGACCTATCCATCTTCGCAGATAGTTGCTGATTTTCCTCTCCAGGGAATACCAATATTAACAACAGCCTAATAATGATAACAACAACAATAATGAAGTAACACATTTTAAACAAAAGTAATAATACTCATTACATAATCATCATCACCATAATCACCCAAATTATTATTATTGTAAAAAAAAAAAAAAAAAAAACTTACGTGGATTAATGATTGAGAGTTTGAGTTAATGGATAGGTATAAAGGTAACTGACAAGTGGTACAGTTTTGATGGTGGTGATGGTGGTGACAAGGACAATAGTTACCGCAGTTATGCCAGGTAATGAAACAATAATATGGGGGGAAGCAGAGAGGAGGAGGAGAGGAGAGAGAGCGAGAAAAAAATAGAGATAGTGGGCGAGGGAGCACACTTATAACAAATAGAGAAGGAGGTAGAGGGAAGACAGTTGTTTTTTGTACATGAGAAGAAGCTTAGTTGTTGAGGAATAGGGGGTAGTAAATGTGAGACAGAATGGTAATGTATCATTATGTGTATGTATGAGCAGGTGTGAGTATGGAGGTGTGGCTGGCTTAGTGGCATTCGCTAACAGGCAATATTGAAATTAAGATTAAGATGAAAATACCATCCAAGTCCAGGTTTTTAATTGATGTTTGCTTTCTTAGAGAGGCAGTTATTTTTTCCATTGCTATGTGTTCCGTGAGAAGATTTGACCAATGATTGATGTCTATTGTTTGTTTGGATATCCAGTTTGTAAAAATAAGGCAACAAGTGTGGGTTTTGGTGGAAGTACAACTGAGGATAAATCACAAGTTATGCACAATGTGGGAGAGAGGGGAATGCTGCAACCCAAGATTGAGGAGAGCTACCGTTTTACCATAAACCAGAAGTACAGGTGGACAGAGCCATACAGAGTAAAAGGTAGTGTTTATAATTACAGATTAATTACTAACTTGGTTTATTAGAGAGAGAAAATCTTTTGTCCCTTCACTTGTGACTTATTTGTAACAGGAGACTTGATGTTTATTACCCTTTATTAATGACGTATAAATGTTTATAACTGAAGACTTGATGATTTCCATCCTTTACAAATGACTTAACATTTATAACTGCAGATGTAATATTAGCCTTTTAGTGACATTAACATTTATAACTACACTTCAAGTTTATTACCCTTTACTAATGACTTATTCACACTTAACTTCAGACTTAATGTTTATTGCCTTTTTTTTAATGATTTAATTCTTTTAGCTGCAGAATTGATGGATTGTTGACCTTTAGTGTCTTTTTAACATGTAAAATTGCAAATATGATTTTTTTTAAACTTTATTGATGACCTATTGACAAAGCAGACTTGTTGGCCTATCAGAAAGTAAGAAACTCTTGACCCTTTATTAATGATTATTAATGACCAATGACTGGACTGACAAAGTTTTCACAAAGAAAAGGTTGTTCTTATTAATGGATTATAACTGATCAATTGATTACATTAAAGTGTAAATTGTTAATAAGGTTGTTTTAACCATGAAGAAAGCCATTAGTTACAACAAATAGACCTAATAATAAAGGGTGATTTATCAGAAAGAGGTACTGATGTTAGTTCTACAACTGAACTCGGAGAGAAATAAAGCAATCTGTGACGAAAACATCATAGCTCAACAATGCTAAAGAATTTGGTAATGAGCCGACCAGGGGAGAAAAGACATAATTGCATACACATGAGATTCACACCAACCCTAATAGTGTAAACACACTGCTCTTTAGTCCTTCCACACAGGGAGAAATAGATTAAAATCATGTATCACTGAATGTGTTTCACATTGAGCTACAAGCAGCTGTTTTGGGAAATGAAGGCTTGCTCTGCACAAAATACCCAGCTTATGCATGGAGATGCAAATTCCCACCCACATACTGTACACTCATGTACTCCCAAACCAGCACATGTTCATGCCCATACAACATTGCTGAGTTTAAATCTGCGTAAGCATTTGAAAGGGCAGGTGTGTTCTGATGAGGCTCCAGTGTTGCCTTGATAAAGCCCTCATGGATGCCAAGCTAGGATTTATTGCTGCATATGTTAACTTAAACGGATGGAGCTCTCTGCACTTTCACTGGTAAGAAATGAAATCTAGAGAAAAGCTGAAAGACCCGCAGAGAGGCTGAATAAATTAGTCTCTGCTTCTAAATGAACTGGGGAGTCGAGGAGGAAGGAAACATGATTTACTGTATTTTACCCTCACCTCTTCGGGGCGGAGAAGCTGGTCGGAGCTATTACACTCTCTATCATGCCGTGTCCCATTGGACAATGCAGGATGAGCAGCACGAGCAGCACAGAGCTCCACTGCTCCTCTAACTGATCATCAAGGTGTTGCATTAGAGCTGCTCATGTATCACAACTGGAAAGCAACAATACAATCAGTTATCATTATTGTACTACAAGCTTCAATGATCCTCTAAATTATACTTGCCAGGTAGGGAGCAGGAGCTACACATGCAGCCATGGTGGAGATATGCGTTTACACGCCACTGCAAATTAAACCTAACTTGTTACGATGAACCATCTAGGCAGCAGGGAGAAAGGACCCAAACGCAGACCGATGGCAGGCTGAGTGGTGCAGAACACTGATTTATTAAACACAAAAATGAACTTGCAGAAACTCAGGAAGCCACACGCAGGGAAACACGAGGAACATGACAGGGAGAGACAACCAAAAAAACATCAATGACCCAACAGAGAACAAAGGGAGAGGACCGGTATATATAGGGGAGGAGACAACGAGGGAAGCAGACACAGGTGAGTAACAAGACACAGGTGAAAACAATCAAAACTGGAGGGAAAAGAACAAAGACAGGAAATAAAAGGCACACAAGAAAACAAGAACCGTGATTTCAAAATGAAACAGGAAACAACAAGACAAAAAGCACAGTCCTAGGGATCATGACATAACTCCTATATAATCACATAATCATGTCATGGAATCTGGATCATTTGTAAAGGGATTTTGCAATGGTAGAATTTGTTCCTCTATTGTTTCCAACTGTCAAAATACAGGGTCTTGCTGTTGCCATGTGGTTTTTCTTGTTGTCAAGCTCAGTATTTACTATGCTGTGCAAATTACATGCCAAAACATGCACACAGTCAAAAGTATGTGCAGTATACATCTTATTTTCTTTGTCTGTTTGCTCGTAATTTCTATAATTCATGATCTAAACATTCATATCTAACTATTGTAAAGCATGTGAAGCATTCTGAATGTGATTCGATGTAATGATTAGGCATAATTCAGTTTTATCATATACTTATGTTTGCAGCAAAAATTGTCATCAACAGACAGACCACCAGGAAGATGAGTTAATACTAAAGAAGAAAAAGTAGAATCTGAGTTTGTTTCTAGCAGACTTCGTGTGAAGTGTAAAAAAGTGGACAATAGCATGCATCAGCTTTAATGGTGGTGAAACCCCTCCTGGCAGCCATGACACAGAATTTGAAATTCTTCAATTGCTTATGACTACTGTGACATGGTTATGTGAGAGAGGAGGGGATATTTGTACATCAAAGGCTGAACATTTGTGGAGTGTTATTGATGACAGCGATGACTTTGACATCATTAGTGGCCAAGAATAAATAGACAGATGCTGTATACATTCCTTTAAAGGATAAGGCTGGTGTTATTAAATATTTTCCTACTGTCAACAAATCCCACGAAAAGGCTGAAACCAACAATGTGCTAGTTTGTCTCCCAATACTTTCTGACTTCCTTACCCTTTCTGTGACACCCAACCTCAAGCCCATTGGCTCCTACTGAAGACGTCAACCTTTAAAAACAGAACACAAATATATAGTTTCATTTTTAACTGTAAAAGGTTAACTTCCTAAAACAGCTGGTCACTGTAGTTTTTAACAAACGTTACTCAAACAGCAGGAAATAGTGCATTTTTTGGGGACTATTTTCAGCAGCGGATTAATACACATTTGCTACTCTTGTGAGTATTTGGGGCAGCAGGACGGTGTATGTGGGATTGAGTCAAAATAAACTACAGTGTGTGTTCATGGTAATGAAGGAACATGTTAGCCAGTGCAATAGTGTGACTCATTTATGTGTTTTTTAATAGTTTTTGGACAACAATGGAGCTCTATCGTACAGAGGAATATAGATATTTCAGACTTTGGATACACACACAATATTTGTTAGGATTCATTCATTGTCGGTTTGGCTCTGCACATGGGATTCTATATGACAATAGAAGAACATATAGAATTCCACTAAAGTTACGTGAAAAGATCTGAGAGCACAGCAACATCACAAATGCAAAAATGTGAATTTTGTCTAAAAGCAAACATACACTTCAAGAAATTCAATTTTCTTGAATTTAATTTCCCTCCATAATTAGTACCAAATTACTAAGAAAAGAATAGAAATTATTGGAAAGTTACGGATACATAAAGTAAAGAGTTATTGATGGGTGCTTACAATGGTCTGACAGGTTGTGTTTCTTTGACTGTTTGACTTCGTTGTAGCATTCACCACATTCCTAGATCTCAGATCTCAATTAACTTATTGTGCACAAAGTTATTAGAAATGACAGCCAATGACAAAGGGTGTTAGTTTCCCCATAGTCTGCCCTCTTAACGTGAGATAGCATGTCACTCGTCTCTCAGCCCATCCCTCACAGTTCATAAAGAGATCAGTCATAGCCCCAGCTGAAACCAGTGTCCAGGAATTCCCTTATTACAGACAGCTGCTTCTCAACACAATAGAAGCAGGGAGGGACCTGAATACCATGTGGCTTTCTTTTGTTGCAATTTAGAACCCTATTTATGGCATGAAGCTTTAAAGGGGCAGTCCAGTGATTTAGTATTGACTTGATGCATTTCTACAGAGCCCCAGACTGGCCATAGAGAGAAAAGAATATTACATTGAGCGCTTGAAATGCTATTGCGTGTGCACAAGATACACTTCATTCCCACGTTTTGATTAAGTCGTGCGCACAAGATACAATTTGTTACCACATTTTGATTAATTCATTACCATGTTTTGGTTACTTTGTGCGCATGTCTTAATCCAAGTATACCCACCGTGTGTAAAGACAACAACTCATTCAACAACACCGTTAGCTATCCCCTAAATACAAAAAAGAGCTATGTGCCAGCTGTTTATATGTTTTTCCTTTTTTTTCTAAAACATTCAGTAACTCTTAGCCATTGTCTATGTGTGCGTCCATACACACGGTGGGTATACTTGGATTAAGACGTGCGCACGAATTAACCAAAATGTGGTAATGAATTAACCAAAACATGGGAATGAATTGTATCTCATGCTCATGCAATAGCATTTCGAGCACTCGATGTAGTAAAACGTGGCCTCGATATATATTATTTTTCTCTCTATGGCCACTCTGGGGCTCCGTGCATTTCAGCAACAAGGAAGTGCTCCGACTCCGTTACTTTGTTTTTTAACTTCCTGTCTATACCGGAAGTGAGAATGTGTTGTGTAGATTGAATGCTGCTGCTTGTGATGACCCCTAGGTCACATTTTAGTAAATATCTGACCAGTTTTATGATATAACGTACAGTGTGAAGGAATGGCAGAGCTGGAAGAAAATGTTAAGCTAATGTACTGCTGCAACACAAAGTAAACTAGCTGAGCTAGTTATAAGTTAGTTAAGGATATCCGTAACTTTGCACCAAAGTTAATCTGATATATGTGGTGATGTCAGGTAATATGTGTTCCCAACTTTAAGAAATGTACAGCAGGCTGTGTGAACTGATCAGGACTGCGAATTTTGACTTGAGTTTCCTGTAGCCAGCATTAGCGATCATAAAATAAAAGACAAAACCAGAAATGGAAGAAACTAAAAATTGGGCAGCCACACGGGGTCAATAGTACTTCTATAATGTTGGGGGACTTACAAGAGACATTTTTTTTTTTTTTTAAGAATGGTCAAAATCAATGCAACCTAGCTCAAAAAATCCTAACTTTTAACTCCCTAGCGTCAACCTCCAAAAACTCCAGATCCCCAACCTCAAGAACACACAGTTGATCACAATCTATTCATTTTACTTCCAAGCTACAGCATTATTGACAAATAGGAAATATCAAACATGCATTGCTTCTCTTCAATGAGAACTTTGAAATATCATCATACCTCTGTCCAAGGCCAGAGACCACATTTCTTATTCTGGTTGTGAAATGCCTTTCCGGTTTTCACACCCTTACTTTTAACTTTTCTAATTTCTGTAATGGCACTGGACATAAATTGTGCGCTGCATTATCATCCAGTATCAATGTAATTCCTTGGGATACTGACATGATCATCCAACTTGCCTGCATCACCTAAAAAATTTTTTAAAGCTGTAGACTGTGACATCTTAAAGCTATGGCTCATTGTTTTTGGTTTTTAGTAATGCACCGATCTGACATTTTCTTTCCCGATACTGATTCTTGATACCTCCATGGGTTTTTAAAATTCATTTCAATGAATCACCTTCCACTAGTTCTTTATGATGCACTGACCTCCTCTCTCCTCCTCTTCCTCTCCATCTGTACGCACTCATATCCCATCAATGCTTGTTACTAACTCAACTTCGTCCCGTAGTTGTGTGCTTTCTCTCTCTCTCTCCTTCTGTTGCTTTCTGCAGGTATTTCTGCCTCCAGAGCTGTAGAGTCTGGATCTGTGGTTGCAGGCCACCTGCTGCCCCCATGCTCCTGCTCTGCACCCGCTGCTGCTATTACTGTTATTGCTCTTATTATTAGTATTACTATTATAATATTGCTCTTAGTATTATTTCTGTTAATATTAACATCAATACCAATACCACAACTATTACTTTACATCTCTATGTGTGTACTGTGCTGCTGTATGTTCTCTTTCCTCCTGCTCTCTCTCTCTCTCCCCCCCCCCCCCTTCAACCCAACCGGTCGAGGCAGATGACCGCCCACCCAGAGCCTGGTTCTGCTCGAGGTTTCTACCTGTTAAAAGGGAGTCCTTGCCACTGTCGCCTAGTGCTGCTCATGGTGGGAATTGTTGGGTCCTCCTAAATATAAAGAGTCGGTCTAGACTTGCTCTATATGAAAAAGTGCCCTGAGATAACTTTGTTATGATATGGCGCTATATAAATAAAACTGAATTGAATTGAGTTACGCAATGCTCTCCTTAAAATGTAAGGGTTAAGTCTAAATCTAATCCATGATTTACAAATGAAATTTCCTTTCCTTTTTTTTATTTATCTATCAGTACAAGAATATTGGCAGATATTGGCTCTGGTGGCTAAAGTTTCATTAGAAAATGAAGATTTATCATTTACAAAAAGGATCCAAAGGGTTACAAAATCTATTCAGCATCACATACCTAAGGAACCTTTGTGAATTTACTTGGATTTGATTTGATGAATCAATTGTGACTGACCCTGTTCACCTCAAAGCTATAGTGAACTCTAAAATCCTAAATTATTCATCCCAATCATTAAATATATATGCACATCACATATTGGCTTCATGAAAACTTTACATGTGGAACCACGGTACTATTTATCAAGTCCCTGCCATTGAAGCCAGTGCTACAAAAGCAACAGTATGTAACAGTATGTTGATGTCTCTATAGGTTCTGTGTGCTTTCTTTGCAGCTGCTTACTAAAACATGAAAAGGCCTGTATTCCATCCACATTACACTTCTAATCAATAAATGTGCTGGTGGTGTTACTCGCTGGTGCTAATCATAGCTCGGCAGAGCATGGGGGTCTGAGCCGGAGCTGGGTTCACACACTGCCAGAGACATGAGAACTGCACCACTAATATCTCATTATCATGGATCTGCTGATTACTTTGCCAGAGTCCCACCCTGCATCAGCCTTTTCCTCCTCATTTGAATACATTTAAATACGGCGAGTGAAGGATGAGGAAGGCAAAGTGCTAATTTGATAGCCGAGAAGACAGTTTAAAGATTTTTTTGTTTTTTTTGTTTTTTTTTCATTGGGCTCTCACTTTTTTCCTGGTTCAGTAAAAAGGGTTGAGGTGTGACCTATCACATATAGCCCAAGCTCCATCAGCCTGTTCTGTTTTAATCAGCAATGTCACCTCTCCAATCAGCTCCCATGCAGACTCTTCCCCCCTTACTGATGTTTGCAAAATATTCAGCAAATATTTCCCCCATGGCATAGCTTTGGTTCTGCAGAAGGAGAACTGATTACTGATTACAGCTGACCCGTTTTGCAGATGTAAGCTTTTTTGCGTGTATTATTTTTCCTGTGATCTAGTGTTCCTCTGTTTACCTCGGCAGTGAAAAGACGGGCAACATGGCACAGATGGTGCTTTATGCAGGATAATTCCTCAACAGACGTTATTTGAATGGTTATTCAATGTTAAATGTGATAAGTGCTTAGGGGGGAGCGCGATAGAGGTGGAGAAAAGCAGGAGTTTGTTTCTGCTACATGTGCTTTGCATATTAATCAAGAAAAGAGCGCTGCGGAGCCACACTTTCACATAGACGCAGTGGGATGTATATAACCACACCCCCACATATGGATTCACACAGGAGCTACATGCATGTGGAAAACGAAACAGTCAAGGGAGTTCTGATTGGGTTAGTGTATGTTTTGTTCTTAGGTGAGTGTTCTTCTTTGGCTGACTAAGTAACAACATTTAGCTTTATTAAATCTGCCTACTTCCCCTGAGCATACCTAAATTAAATTGTATATACTAATACAGTATATGATGCAGTAGGCCACCAAAGAGGAGCTGTGTTATACTGTAGGTCAGTGTGATCCAGGCTTCCAATGTTTGATACAAGATGTAGCAGTGGAGTGCTGGTGAAAATATTGTCTTGCTTTGACCTTGGAGACAGGGCATTTTCTTTTCATATGAAATAATACTGGAGAGGAAGTTCACTGCTTTAAATATGGCTCCATGTTTGATGCAATATGCATAGGTAGGTGTCATGTAGCCCTTATTGCGCCTGAACATTTGGTATAACACATTCTTCTCTAAAATGTGTTTATATCCCTTGAACCAAAGTGAAACTGAACTTCCATGTTTTGTTCGGGAAGCAAGACAACTTCATTCAAAATCACAATGATATTTGTGACAATGCTAATAACTAAAAATCCAGCCTTTGAACAAAGCCAGAGTCAACAGTATGTCATGCAGTTTGTTCAGTTTGTCCAGACACGGAATTTATTTCTTAAATGTAATGTCACTGTAATATTTGTGTTTTTAGCTGCCTTTAATGAACACCATTTCCCATAAGCCCTAGACCATGGCGGGTTAAATGTCACCAACTCAGTGTTCAGATGTGTTCAGAAGTGTCTGTAATAACAGCAGGACAGAAGAGTGTAGATATTTGTAGAGCGCAGAGATTACAGCTAAAAAGTTAGAAAAATTGGAGGGGGGCTTTAGTGGAAGAAATGGAAAAAAAACAGCAAAGTGATTTTTATGGGAGGTGTAGTTTTTTGTATCCTAACAAATGTATTAACTTTGTTAATTTCATAAAGGATTCAATTTCTAATTGTAAGCGCTGTAGTAGATACTGTTGAAAATGGATAGTAAATCCCAGAAACATGTTTCACCTTTTCAAGAAGACTGATGAACGAAACCCTCATTGAGAGATTGCTTTTAGTTACAGAAGCTAAAGTGTTGATGTTAGGGTTAGACACAGAGTCTAACCCTAACATCAGGACTTTGCCTCTTTATTGCACCCATTACTCAACTGTGTTAAGGATAATTCTGCATTATAACAAATTGAGTCTTATTTTCGTAATTTTGGCCATTGTTATCGGTTATGATAACAGAGAGATCTGGGAACACATCAACATTGCTACATATCAATGCTGTAGACAAGAAACATGAGCAGTCAAATGATCAGACTGGTTGTAAGCAAGCATCCAGTTTAGCCAGATTATCTAAACAACCAAAATTTCACTAACAATCCCTCATTTACATTGGACAGTTTGGGTAATAATCGGACCCTCCACCCTTGTTTTCTCTTCCAAATAACTTATCTAATCTGAGGTTTCATTTAAAACCTGTTTGATCATCTTCTTGCCCAACCAGGTTTCTTGCCCTATCGGTTTTCCTTTCAGCAATGTCCCTTATTCCCAGATTTCAACAATTATATTGGAGGAATAATGTTGTTGAGTATTATTGTTAACATTATTGACATAAATGGAGTTCAAACTAAGAAAAGAAGACCAAACTTGTAAAATACTGGAATTATCCTTTTCTTCAAAAGATATTATGCTGTCAAAGCTAATGACGCTAAAAGCAATCATTCCATATGTTTCTTGGTGGCCACTTTGAAAATATTTGTTCATTTAAGAAGGTATTAAGGCTTAGTTGTACAATTTGGGTTTGTGGACCTTGATTGACAAGTTCTTTGACAGTCTGCTCCAATCAGATTTCATTTGATCCACCCACCTGTGTTCCACATCAGTGCCCATATGTAGATGTTTGTAGCTCCAAGGTCCTCCGTCAATTGCAGGGGCTCACCTCACTCCCCTAGCTTACACAATTTGTCTACGAGTATTTGCATGCCTATCATTATCCATTAACCCCACTCTAAACAGAAGCAAATAGCACAGCTTATTATGAGACACTTATAAAATCTTCACTTGTGTCAGTTCTAATTTCAAGCTTGCACAGAATATGACATGAGAAGGATGTCCCTGCTAAGTCCTGTGGGACTTGCCTTTGATAAAGGGCTCCATATAAATAAATTAACTTGACCTTAATGCTGAATTATTATGGTACATAAAACCCCATTGCATCCCTCATAAATAAAATGAATACCATAACCATTAAAAACCAAACAAAAGCTGCCTGGTTGTTGACAGTTCCAGTTACAGGAATTGGTATAAATGATCTCAGTAATATCTGACTGAGCTGCACTGGGTAAACAGTTTTTTATTTTTATTTTTTATGAAAGAGCTGACTTATAAAAAGCTCTTTGGATTTGCATTTATTCTTTGAATGATGTGATCCTCTTAAATGACATAAATGTCACACCAATTCATGAGAAGAGGCAATGACTCAGTTTCCATCAATCCGCTAGTGTCTGTGTGGATGGATATACTGTATAATTGCTTTCTAAAACAAAGACTGTTATTATAATTTGAAATAATAATAAAAATAAGATCTACTTTAATTACTGTGACATAAATTATGGTTTAAGAATATGCTGATTTTCTTGTGTCTCATTTCTGCCCCTTTTTAATGAAACTCAGACAAGCGAAACTCATGGTGGGCAACTCAAAGACGCTGCATCCTATCACAGATGTTAAAACACCAGAAAGCATGCGGAATCGCAACAGGAACTGCAAGCATGATCATAGTTGTCACTCATACTTGTGTGTCCCAAAAGATTCCATGTTGTGTAGGCAGGATGTTTCACTGGATGCCTCTTAGATGTTTCGAAATGTGACATTCGGTTGTGATTTAGATCAAGAGGCGCCACAGGGACTGATGAAATTACTTTCCTCTGAAAGCTGTGCTACTATTCCCATCTCTGTTCAGTATGTATTATTATTTGTATGATTATTTTGAAGGGGATGGCAAATAAGCTAATAAATGGCCGCATTCAAAATGGATTGCATGTCTGTAGGAAAAATAGGTCCAATAAAGAGTTTAGTATGTCTTTGAACTCTCAGCAGACTTGAAGCTCTCAGCTGAGATGTACAGCACTTGGAACCGTGTGGTGAAGGTAAGTGACCACTGAGACAACGGGATCGAATTCTGAAAACACTTGAGTAACTGTGCCATGGGAATTTACTACAGGATTCACAATAATGAGCCTACAGCTTCACTGCAGTGTTAGTTTAAAGCTGCATTAATTGGTTTTTGGCCACTTGGGGGCAGAGGAACAAGCTGAAAACACAACATCTAAAATAATATCACCTTATGTAGTTGTTACTTATTTACACGTCCAGCAGATACAGAGCAACATTAGCATTCATTTGGAGTGGTGTCTAATATTCCAATACTCACTCTTCTTTTAGAATAACAACTGACAGATGTAGATGTAACGATGATTTATTGACATGTTCATAATAAAGGTGAGAAATGTGAAGAGTCTTTGGCGATTAGACCCCATCGTGACTTCATCATATTTTAAGGGGGGTAGAGAAGCCGTGAGTTGTATGGGATACCCCCCAGATGGAGTCTAGACACTGATGGAGGTGGTGGAAGGATGGCTGAAGATCTGGATGTGATGAGGAGTGGAGCCCAACCCCTGAACTGGAGGTGAATGGGGTGGAGGAGGGTCGCAACGAATCTGCACTGAAATGACAGCTGACAGCAAGCGAGAGGAGAACAGATTTAAAGTTTGACAGCAGCACTGTGACTGGCTGATGGAAATCGTGGCAAAGTCTGGTTGGATAAGTGAATGAGAAACCGCCCATAATCAGCTGATTAAGAGAAGCAGGAGGAGAGAGAGAGAGAGAGAGATGTGAATAAATGAGGCATAAAGATAGTCTTCCTGACTGAACTTATGCTGAGCTTTATTTAAATCTTACTGCAGGATTTTATTTGTTATCACAGTGATCCATACAATAACATTCTACTTATAATAATAATAACATATAATAATACTAAAGTATAATTTAAAGGTACCGTATGTAACATTTTACATGTATTAATCATACATATATTGCCTGTGTGAACGGACTGTAACACAACTTAAAAAATGAGACCTTTCCCATCTTTCTCGGTTGCCTATAGCAGCCTCTGGACTGATTTCTACGTAGAGGACTCGGGTCGGATTTTGTGACGTGCTCCCGAGTGCCTGACCTCTCTTCAGCTACAGGTCAGACTTCGGCTCCCCAACATCCACCATAAAAACAAAAGAAGAAACTCCTCACAGTTGCTAACGTTAGTTTAGAAATTGAGTCCGCTAACATCAACAAACGACCATGTAAGCTAACATTACTGCAAAGCATGTGAAATATATGGTGATTTTAGCTGGAGCGATGTTAGCTAACATTAGATTAGTTGCATGGATGTATAAGACCTTGTAATACATCCATGTATTGTGGATGAACTGCTAGCTAACATAGCTAAATACTGTCTAGAGTTGATAACGTCAGCTAATTCATCCAGATTGCTTGCTTGCTCGCTAACGTTATCTCTATCAAAATATCCTATCTGATCTATCACAAGGAGCTGCTGTGTTTGATTATGATTGATGGAGAAGTCAGGCCTACAAATCATGCCCTGTAATGGCAAGATGCATTTATCTCCAGTACTGTAGACGTGTTTGTTACCTCTCATGCTCAATCTCCTATTCTGTGGATTATATGTCAGTGTAAAGTCATTTCATTTCATTGGATGTCATCAGCCTGATTTTTCCCCTGCCAAAATGACACCCCTGCTTATTCTTTATACATGTCTGCTGATGTATACCCATGTAATGAATTGACCTACTGGTAATATGTAATATTTAAAAAAAAAATAAGACACTGAAATAATATGTACTTCTGTAAAATAAATGAGCTTGTATAAAAAATAAAATGTAGTTTTTCTTTGAGGTAATGAACTCACCTAAATGGTGCTTCCTTGTAGACAACATAGTGGCTAAAGGGATCAGGGTATTTGTCTGTAATCCGCCACCCGGTTCCTGGTTCCCAGACGTCCCAAATGATGTCCAGAAACAACTCTGGCAGACAGGTGACCACCATCTGCAGGACTTCATCCCTCTCCTCTTGTGTCAATTGTTGCAATTCTGTCTAGAAATTGAGCAAGAACATCTGTTTAGAATGGCTGAATTCACATGTCAAGTGGCTGTGTACTTTTTACAGTTTTATTTATATATTGTTTTACCAAAGATCTATGACTGACCAACCTGCATCTCTGCTGTCCTGGCAGCAGTCAGAGGAGCAACCCGGACTCTGTCCTCTTCAGTGACAGAACCAGCTCCTGCTCTTCCTCTCCCCCTACCTTGGCCTCTGCCCCTTGCCCTGCCCTGCACTCTATCTGCACCCCTGTCTTGACCCCTTGCTCTCCCCCTGAACCTCTGCCTCTCCCACTTCCCCCTCTAGCCTCACTGTCACTGCTTTCTTCCAGTAGAGCTGCATAATATTCAGAACTTGAATCTTGAAATGAAAATGTATAAAATGGGTAGCTTTATTGTGATGCCTTCCATATTTGAGGAATGCTGATTGACAGTAACAGTGAAATACACAATGGTAAGCTGTAATGATAAAGCAAGGTAAATTACAATGATGCACAAATTGATGAATACATAGGATATATTGCCAAAAACGTCTGTTCTTTACTTTATGTGCATTTTCTCCAGTCTAACGTTAGTCATCCCACTCCTATCATCTGTTTATAACTGAAGTTAGTTTAGTATTATCGTTGTCTAAACCCACTGCAGAGCCCTTCAGTACAGTAACAGTACAGTTTGTTGACAATAAAAAAGTCTCATCTATTATGCAGAAACATTAGTGCATCAATTCAGCTCTCACGTCAATAATGAACATCTAGTTCACTAACCGTTAGCGTTATCATCCAGCAAATTTAGCTGTGCTGACATTGCTGAGCCTCTCGGTGAAAGCTGGACAAATGGTGATTGATAAAGCTGGCTGGCTAACGTTAGCTAATGCTGAAGTGTCATATAAATGCAGTCAATGTATCATGCAACGACAATGGATTAGTTCAAAGTCACTAGCCTATATTGTTCAAGCTAGCAAGCTGATAACGATATTGCTCTTTATAAATCTGATTTAAAAAAAAAAAATAACGTTAGTCAAGCTATAATAACAGTGTAACTTCACTTACTCATCTATCAACATGATGCCGGTCGATCACGTTCAGTCTGCTGTATGTCATGTCACTGTTTTGGCCGATGCCCAGGATGCTCGCTCGCGCCTACTGTGTGCAAGGCCATTGGTGTCACCAAAAACAGCGACTTTCTGAAAACTACACACAGCACCTTTAATTGGTTGTCTAGTGTTTTGAATGTTGTTGTTTTTTCTGAAATAGTAATTCTGTTCAATTTGACTGTTAGAAATTGTTGCCTCTTTAATCTAAATATTGTGACATAAATGTGATCCCAGTAATGATCCACAAATAAATTGGTATTTTAAAAATAACACTCTTGTTTCTGGGAACACCACTACAGAATTTAGCAAAACAATCTCTCAATCTCAAGAAGATGGCATGTGCAGCTGTTGCCCTGGTTACCCTGTGTTTTGGTAAAGACTGGCAGGAACAGATAGTCTGGAGGGAGTTATTAGCGGAGAGAGACGTTTTAAGTGATCCACAGTTTTTCATGGAACTGTGTGAACTGTTTTCAATGCATCCAACTGCAAAATAATTTAATTAGCGGATCTGCAGTGCGTAATTGTGGCTTGACAGCGCGCAACATCACTCCAGTTAGAGACTGCTGTTGGAGCAGATCTTTGGTATCAACCGATGCAGGTGATGAAATAACATCACCTGCATCGGTTTGCCCCGACACCAAAATAGAGGCAAGACTCCCTTTGAACAAAATAATTAAATAAATAAATAAATAAATAAATAAAACAGTGTAAATTCTGCATAAATGTACCTGGGGATGTTCAGATAACATGCAGCCTCACATCTCACTGTCACTACTGGATGCTGTGTCCCTTTTTTCCATAGAGCCTATTTTTTAGTTGGTTTTGGAACATTTAAGTTAAGAAATGTGTCATTTTATTTTATTTTCTGTGCCATTATTTTGCTATGGCCACTTATGTTCAGCTCCTCTAAATGTTTAGCTGAGTTGAAGGCACACAGTCATGTTAGGACACTGAGGTCTTCAGGGTATAGCTGAAGGTTATGAACAAAAATTAGGCTACCACTAAAAACTATAGTATTCTGTAGTGCCTTCTCAGTTAACAAAACTGACTTAAAGTTAAATATAACTTTAGTAAGTTTACAACTTTGAAAGATAAACCTAATTAGATTTAATAGAGGATTCGAAAGGATTCAGATCTGATAAGTGGATGTGATACTTGATTCAGATTCAATAAAATTCTGTTGAAAGCCAACCCTAGCTGGAAACCAGGCTGATGAGAGCAGAGTTTGTGAGCCAGAAACCAAAGCAATGAGCAAAAATAACCCTTAAAAGCTGCATACAGCTAAAAGGAACGGCAGAGTTTGGTGATAATTATCTTCGGTCAAGCTGCATTGTCATTTGATCCATCGTTGATATGAAAAAAATATTGCTTTGTGCACCTTTAAGAATCATTCACAAGTTATGTTCGCAGTGTAATCAAATGAGAGGTAGTATGCAAACACCAAGCAGTCACGCCTTCTCCTTCTTCTAAGTCTTCTCCAGAGATGAAGGAGCTACTTACTTCAGAATAGGGATAGGCATTTACCGAATACTAATTTCTCCTGGCGTTCTGTAGATACTCTACTGTATATAATGACATATTGCTTCTTCCATTTAGTGTAGATTTTACAGATAACTTTGTTTAGTACACTTGGAAAATTTCTGGCTTTAGGCATTCACATTAACAATACATTGATGGCTGGAACTGTAAATTTGAGCACTGAAACAAATGTTTTCAGGAGTGATGAGAGCAGCTTCTGGTGTTAAAGGAAATTATCTTTCCTGATGGTGTTGGTCTCTCCCTTCGTCTCTAATTATCCCTTTTCTGAGCCAATCATTTTAACGTAATTATTCTATTCACACATAGAAATAAGCCACGTCCTCTTCTCTAGTGAATATTTATAGCGTAATGCAAAGCTGTCGACTGCCTTTTCCCTTCAGCCAGACAATTTGGACTTCATCAATATGTATTTCCAAGGACTTCTGGAAAAGGCACTTCAAAGGAACTTTATCAAGGATTCCTTTTGTCTTTTTAGTCGGTCTCATAACTGAGCCCACATACCCTCTTCCCTCTCTTGGTTTGATGTATATCAATAAATTATTCCTCTCAGGGTTAGCATGATGTCTCACTCAAAGAATTTCCTCACTCTGCATTGGGTGAGAGAATGGCACTGTGACATCCATCCACACAATGTCAGTATAAATGCACGAAGATGTAATGATGTCTGAAAAAAAATGTCCTGGAAACTGAGCTAGAATATTTGAGCACATGTCAAGTAAGGATAGAATTTATCTGCTGCTAGAGTGTCTTGGTAAAACTACTGTGTCACATTTACTAACTGAGCCAAACACGAGCTATTGCAACAGCAACTTTTCTTATACCCAGGAGGCAGTGGAACGGGGATGTAAGTTGATGGGATCCCCTTGTTTACATAAATAATTCAATGCTTCCCTGTGTTAACAAAAGATTTTAGAAAACATCTGTTAAACCTACATCTTTTCTCCCTGCTGTCCCTGCTGCATAAACAAATCACATGCTACTTCATACAAAATAGAATGCACCCTAAATATCAGTGGTTTTATCACACAGTGTTTGTCATTTAAGAAATGTTTGGGTCTGTTGTAATACCCACACTTGTATTATTTGTCTAGTCACGTGCCTTGTGTCATGTATTTCTGGTAACTGCCCCAGTGTCCAAGTACCACTTACGCACTTATTTAATGAGGACATCCAGTGGCTCTAGCAAATACAACACAAATACATGGCTCAGATGTTTTGTTGGTTTTATTAATTTTCACATAATCAACAAATATATAGGATCAGCCATACAGTATTACATTTACAATCAGATGACAAGACACACATTCAGGAGCTGAAAGGAGTGCCTCCAAATAATAAAAGGAATTAAATCTAGTTATCCAGAAGCACATGGGTTCGTTGTATGTAAAACAGACATAACATGATATTATTTTTAATGGTTTTTGTCATTCATGCTGAATCAGTCACAATCTTCAACTTTTTCATGTCTACTGATTAATGTTGGTCCTAAAACCAGCTTATAGGCTTATTACCACCACCAATTTGACTGATGTGGTGCAGCAGACTGAATTGAATTGTGGGATACACTTAGCTCTGACTACTGCTTCGGACCAGTATTAGGAGATGTGTGCTTCCAGTGTGGTATAAGTGCACTGTGTATTGGCATATTTCAGACATGAGACACACTTGCATACACTCGAAATGACAGGACTACAAGTGTGAATAGTGGGACAGACATTTTATCTCTTGTTGTCCCGTTCCATTCACTCTTAGTCAGGTTGCCTAATGATGATGCAGCTGACTCAAGAGAATATTGGGAAATGAAGTAAAATTCAATTATAATCTCTAATATATAACAATAAATTACAAAATCTGCATTAAAATCTAATTCATATACATTTGTGTAATATTGTATAGGGCAGTTTTAATTAGTTTATTTAAACTTGTCTCTCTCCATAGACAGCAGTCAGTAGAATAGATTCATATCCAACTCATTCAGATTAAAGATCAAACAAAACTTTGACAGTATTACGCGCTCCCCCTTGTGTTCTTCTCCCTCTTTTCTCCCTTTTCCCTCTTATTCTCAGGCTGGAGGAAAAGGGTGTCGCTATCTCAGACGAAGCAGCGTTCTGACCAATGTAGTGTTCCGTTTTCTTTAGTCGTTTTCTTTCATGTTGTGTTTCTTTCTTTTGAGGATGGAGGCCTGGTAGTCTAGTTTTCGTGACTTTGTTTGTTAGTTTAGTTTATCCACTGTTTTAGTAGGCCAATAAAATCTTTGTGTTTTCTATTAACTAATCCTCGGGTATGGTGTCCTTTGTATAAGTTGCTGGTCTCAAGGTTGAGCCAAATATTTTTTTCTCTTGTTGTGGCCGTTTCAGAATCAGGATCAGCTTTATTGGCCAAGTAATATGACTCAAGTTTCTCTCAACGTACTCACACACAGTTTAAAGAAGTGTTTCCTTTGTTCATTGCATTGTGGGACAATGGTGTATATCAACAGCACACTCAAATCAAGCATTTTTTGCGATGGTTTCACATGCTTTACCAAAAACAATGACATTTATTTTCAAACAAATAAACACAGATACTAGTCACGGCAAAGAAATAGAGACAAATTATCTGATAAAGTCAAGTCAACACATCCTTTTTTAAGATAAAATAGTCATCCTGACCAGACTTCAGTAAAGTTTGCACTTCTTACAGCTAAATATCTTCTTCTATGCAGGGCTTGTTCATGTGTACTTCATGTTCAATTTTATATTCAATTGTTAATTTACAATGTACAACTCAGCACTTAGCAGGGCGAATCTGCAATGTGAGAGGGGGCAGTGCTAGAACCTCACTTTATTGTCTAGCCTGGTGAGAATGGTTTATTTTTACATTAAATTATTTTTATTTTTACATACTGTATTGCCTGGTGTATCTTTGCTGAAACTTAAGAATCAGTAGATGGAACAATTTTAATGATCTGTGATATTTAGTCCAGTAACAGTTAAACCTGAAAGTAGGCATGCTCCAATGCACAAGAGAATGTTACAAATGAACACAGTTTTAAAAATCAAGAGCACTTTAGAGCTACTGATATAACATGACAAATATAATATGAAGCATTAGACTTCCATTAGCTGACGTTGTAGTGATTTAGGCAAAGAGAGGACCCCAGAAAGCAGAACATGTAACACTGCAGTTTGAAAGCAGCTGGTTTATTTCAATGCTGGTGGTGTTTGGACAGGAGATAGTAGACGGACTGGGTCGTAAGCGGATGTGGAGCCAGGAGTAACCCAGAGGTGGTTGAGGTCGGAGCAGGCGAGGCAGGGCAGGCTGGGCTGGAATTTGACAAATGGCAAGCTGGGCAGGCAGGTGATCAGGCACAGGTAATATGTGTAGCACGAAGAAACAGGAGTCAAACAGGCTGACAAAATACACTAGAGCAGTCTTTCCCAAACTTAGGGTTGCGACCCAAAATGGGTCACGGAAACGTTTTTATTGGGTCACCAATTGGCAGAGTAACAGAGTAACAATGCTATGATATGTGAATTCATGGTCTGTTCAGTTCAAATGCTGTGTGCTATGTACATACTCATAGAACTGGAGTTACTTCCAGTAACTACTTTTTTTCCTCTATGCTGGTCTGTTCAGCTGAGATGCTGTGTGCGGGGCTGTTTACTCCTCCACCCCTTCTCGCGAACCTGGACCTGAAAGGGTGTTTGTGCTCTCTGACTGAGGTAACATTGAGCGTTAGCTGGGAGTGCTGACGTTATCTTGCTAGCCGCGATTGCGTCCCCCCGTCTCTGACTCGCGGGCTCATCCCTAATGTGGATTAGTCAGCAAAGTGCATTTATTCAACATTGTTTTGACGGTGGAAGAGTATTAACCTAGTTAGTGTGTTTGTGTGTTAGTTTCCATGCCGGACAAATGTAAGAAATTCTGTGCGTGTGTGTATAAATGACTAATGTGGTGGTGACTAGTGAGAGTGGTGATTTTTAATGATAATATCCTCTATGTCATCTACCTCTCTGTCTCAGTCAAGGCATTCATGGTTTGTTGTGTTCTTTATCAGTAGTTTATAAATGTAGATGTTATGGCAATTCATGATGTATTTTTGTAGATTTGGGTCCCGGGGAGAAACCAAATTTCTCTTTTGGGTCTCGAGCTAAAAAAGTTTGGGAACCCCTGTACTAGAGGTTAACTAGAGTAAGTGGCTGGCCAAGCCGTATTACCACACTGGCGAATTGAACGATCTGGCGAAGACTGGAGAGTTGATCCGGCTATATGAGGACTGCAGGGGTGATTTGTGGATGAGCCACAGCTGCGCAGGTGGATTGATGGAAGCGGGAAACCACAGCCACGCCCAGGCACGGACACACACAACCACAGAGGGACAGACTGAAAACAAACAGGAACACAGTGAGGAGGGGAAACAGGACAACACAATGGAGGGAGAGGAGAGCAGCCAAAACCCTGACAGACATGACTGACACGCATCAAATGCCCAATGTGTCGTACTTTAGAGCTCCTTTATCAAGTTGTTATACTTCTTACATTCTCATAATTTTAATTTAATTGTGTTACCCTTTGGATTGGTGAATAATGAAAAATTAAAGATAAAACAAATATAAACAAAAAACTTTTCTTTGAGTTTAAAGAATTTTTTAAGGTCTTTTTTGTGCTATTGTGTTATACTGTAGCTAAAATAGCCCTGTGCACTTGAAAAGCGAGGGATTGCCGGATACACAGAAGGTCATCTAACTTTATAGTACCCTGGAAATGTAATAATGCATCAGCCAGCAGAATGTCTGATTGATTGTGTAGCAAACTGGCAAGCTCTCCCACCGTGTCTCTCCCTGGGCCGAAGCCAGAGGGAGGCTTCCTAACAGCACCTGCAACTCTGCCCTGGGATGAGCAGGAGATGCATAACACAGTCATACTTTTTTTTTCTTTGGCATCAAACAGGAAGCTCTACCTCCAAAGGCCATAGATGATGTGGGGTTTGCTGCCTTCTCTCACATGTGGACTACTCCTCTAACCACAGCTCTCTCTTTGCTGTGTGGCAGCATACTGTAAAGTTTGAAGATGAAAACGTAAGGAGAGAATTTTATTCTGTACATACCGTTTTTTAGAACAAAGAAGAACAAAGCATCTATTCTGCTGATCATTTGCCAAGCAGATTGGTGGCACACTCAAAAAACCCAAGTTTTTTGTTCAATACTGGAACAGCAAGGTGTCAAATGGAAACAGTAAATCCTCAGATTAATTCAGCCAACTGTCTAACAAACACATTGGTCCTGAGAAACATATGTCTGCAACTAGAAAACTGGTCAATTTGCCATGAAATGTGGCATTCTGCAGAGCATGAGTCTTATTGATTTTGGTGACCTCCTTGACCTTTCATCTAGTGCCAACATCTGGTCTAAACTTGCCTTGAGGTTTGCCTCTTGTGTGTTTGTGTAGTTTGTCCTCTTTTCAAGTCCCCGTGGTGGAGAGGTGGTGCTGTGGCTCTGTTTGGCGACACCTGAAGTTGCTCAGCGTCCTCCCAGGTCCATATTATTCTATCAGTCTATCTATAATATTGTCATTCTGACTTTCCATATTGTAATTTTACTATTGTTATGTCAGTCTATTCTGTACACACGCCATCTATTGTATGTCTGCAAGTGTCTAAGAATAGAGGGTGTCGTATGCTGTAGAGATTGTAAAGCCCCTTGAGGCAAATTTGTGATTTGTGATCTGGGACTATATGTTACTACTTTATAAAATTGACTTGACTTGACTTTGGTCATCTTAAAAACTAATCGCTGAATTTACACAAAAAATATTGAAATTTAATAGGGAAATTAGCATGAAATTTCCTGTACACATGCTCCCCTCTATTATAGCTTTTAGTATAGCACCATAATTCAGTATTCTAATAAATTATCTAAATATGATAGCCACACTGGAGAGTGCAAATGCTACAATTTGAATTGAAATTGGAATTTTGGTGACACAATTGTTCTGGCACTAGTGGACGTGATCAGGTGAAAATCTGCTCTGGGCAGAGCAGTTTAAGGTGAAGATGCATAAGTTGAAAATCATTCAACTTTAGCAAATATTTTGCACTTATCTCGAAGCGTATAACTCCAATTGAACAAACAGAGACAAGAAAAAAGGAGATAGCAAAAATTTGCTTCACATTCAATCTGAACGCAACTTAACAGGCTGATTGCGTCACCAAAATTATCATTTGAATATAAAATATTGCATTCATGCTCTGCTGAGGATGAATCCTGTAGACAAGCTTTACATTTTCTGTTCCCATCATCAGCAAGGTTCTAAGAATTCTAGAAGAGTTCCTTTTTTTTGTGCGATGATTGATCTGTCCAATAATGTGTCTGATTGTTACATTAGGAGGAAAAGGTGGACAGGTTCAACATGAGAGCAACAGAGGCCATTTGATTGATGTCAGTTGATGACTGCAGCCCCAGACAGCTAACAGATAAGGAGTTAAGTAAAGCTATTTGACATCTGTCTGAAAAGATGAAAGATGATGTTTAGTATGCAGACTAAACATCATCTTTTTTCTCCAGCACTTTGTATAAAACATGATATAGTTTTACTTTCATTACAACAAAATAACAGAAAACAAACAAAATAGGTGTTTATTGGCAGCATAATTCACAGTGTAGTGAAACAATGTTCAGTTGAATTGGATTACATCTGGCTCAATTATATTTACTGTGTTGAAACATTACATCTAATATCAGATTAATTTGTTTGTTTGTTTGTTTGTTTTTTCTTTTTTTGGCAAGCTGAATTCTTAAAATATTTAATATTGTACCTGTATGGAGAATTTATGTGCATTAAAGATCCCTGATCATTAAGCCCCACAAAGGAGTTGTACTATAAAGAAATATTTTATTGATTTTACTAAAAAGTACCTGTTTGAAAATGCTATAATATATAAAGTAACGGAATGGTTTGAAAGAAAAGCACTTAGCCTTTGAACATACAGTATTTTTTTTCTCTTTATCATTTATCCATTCAAGGTGATGAAAAGCATACAGTCACCCATTGTATTTTTGAACTGACTTGAAGACGGATTACACCGCAGCTCTTATCAGTCCTGAAAGCCACGGCATTCTTGATGTCAGAGCAAGTTTGACAAATGAGTGAGGCACTCTCTTACTAGCCTGTTTGTCATCATGACTGTGACAAGCACAGCACCAATCTGAATAGAGGCAATATGCTTTCCCTTTGCCTTTCTGGCCATAATAGGAAGCTCTTGCCTGCACGGTATGTTCGCACAAATTTGCCAGTGAACTATAGAGCCTGGGAAAAGTGCAAGAAGGCTTTTTATATCCCTAAACATTTAATTTGTCGCCTGTTACAGCTTGCCACATTTGTACATTTCCTCTGATACCATCGTTTTTACTCCTCCACCACAGTCGTAAACACTTGTGTGAAAAAAATCTATATAAAGTACAACACCAGAAACTTTTCTCATGCACAGTCACATGTACCAGAACCAATGAGTGCAAAGAGAGGCTTTTCTTGACTTCAGTTCTCCCTGCGGGAGCCATTGTGTGGAACCCAACTGCTGGTACCGCCAAAGAGAGCTTCTGATCCCTTGGCCTTCCTGTTACAGTACTGTGGCCCTGAGGTGGGTCATTGAAAATGACATGCACAGATGTTCATGTGGCTCTGCAGGAAACCAATATAATAGGCTGCCATCAATGAACCTGTTACACCACACATTCCCCACCAATTTTCCCCAGTCAGATGATGCCAGACCACATTCCCCAGTGAACAGAAAGAGCTCCCAGAAGCTCTATTACTCTTTGAGCTTCTCTCAAGAACACATGAGGACTGAGTGAGAAACATGTTTGCCATCTTGCTGGCAGAGCGTCTCTTTATGGATGTCCTATCAGCTCAGGTAATAAAAGTCTGAGCCATTAGAGGGCCAAGGGAAGAGGGGAGGCCTGCATGCAGCACAGGATGGAGGATGTGTTCAAAGGGACAGCAGAGGGTTTAAAATGATAAGCAGCATTAATGAAAATTGCTATCTGGTTCCCATTTGATGGAAGGCTTTGTTTGAGGGATCAGTGGAATTCACAGTAGCCTTTAGCACAACAATCTCTCAAACTGCCATCTAGAGTAACTGTATCCAGCTCCTCACACACTTTAAGTTGGTGTCACTGCAAATCAATACTTCACTGGCTCTGTCTCCAAAAAATATGTTCACATACAACTAATTTAATTTGCATTAGCAAATACATTTTGTAGGAAATGTAATACTGAATGGATTACATTTTTTCTCTCCATAATGTGGAAACATTTCCATTTAACCTATCTGCAAACTGTTCACTGCCAATGAAAAATATTTATATTTTCTTACTATACTTTGCTTTCAACTTTATGTCACAGTCCAAACTCCATCGGAGAAAGACCATTAGATGTGTTGACCCAAGCCTCCTCCTTACGACTTCTGTGCAAGGCTGTAGTCAAAACCACCTAGGTCAAGTCTGAGATAAGGCCATGTTTGAGCAGTTTCAAGATCGAGTGAGGACAGAGGCCAAATGGGGAAGAGACCAACTTATGACCAAGACCAAAAAATTGTGATTACAATTATGATAAAAAAAACCCAATCATGCTTAAAACTACACGACTAATGACAGTGCAGTATATAGTAATAATAGAAGTTTAAATTAAAGCTGGGGTAGGCAGAATCTGTGCAACCTAGGCAAAACCTTCCGCCTCTCTCTCTGCTGCCTCGTATCACTCCGCTAAGCCCCTCCCACCAAACCCACAACTTCGACCGGCAGCAAAAGGAGTCGGTTTCCCAGTGAAACTGTATCCCTCGTCAGGCTCGCTCTCCACGGCGTGAGCCTCACCGAGACCACGGTCCCTCTTGCTGTGACTTGTCTTCTCAAAGACGCCCCTCCAGCACTTCGCGGCCGCGGAGCACAGCACCCCAGGCTTCAGAAGCAGCTGCAACGCCCTCCAGCAGCGGGAAGAGAGGCTAGTACACCACACACACACCACTGTCCCCCGTCAAAAGTTGTTCCCCACTGTTTGTCATCATGCCTCTTTGCCACTCGTCGTTATGAGCGCCATGGCATTGAACGTAATGAGCCTGAAGCTCCGTGTGGAGCCGGGACGTGTTGTTTTGTACTATACACCGCTGTAGGCAAAGGAGGTGTTGGAAATTTATCACAAGTTTCAGGATTTTTGGAAGGATTTTCCTCCACTGAATCAGGTTTTCACCGTCTGAAGGGACGTGCACACACATCTGCTCTTGTAGCTTAGCCAATACGAACACACCGTCTCTCTGAAATAACCTGTGATAGGCTAAAGTCTACCGTCACGGGATAGATTTTCTGAAGCCTGAAAACAGAGGCTTGTAATTCTCAGACCACTTGAATTACAATATGCTGCACGGTTAATATGGCATTTTTGCCCAGTGACGCCAAAAGAAAACTGCCTACCCAAACTTTAAAGAATCTTTGCATCTGTATACACCCCTTTTCTATTATGATGTTTTCTTGTGGGAGGAGCTTAGGTGGAGGCAGAATAATTCCCTGAACACATTAGCTAATGCTAGCTTACAAGTTTTGTTGGCTTGTTTTTTAACAATGGCTGAAGAAAACTTACTTACTTACTTACTTACACTTACTCTCCGAGTGTTACTTGAAAAAGTTACCAGTGGGACCAGATTGGCCGATCCGTACACGCTCACTCAATGGATGGACGATCTGACAGGATTACTACAGTGGAATGGCCAGACACACCCAACACACACACCTGACACACAACATGTGCCTTCTCACTGTTGAAGTTCCGTCTCCCTTTCTACAATTGCCATAGTTGCAATGGCAATTGACGGTACTTCAACAGTTTCCTCTATGTTTTTTATTGTCTCTACAACTAGCTAACAAAGTTAGCATTACGAGAGAAATCACCTCTTCCTCCTAGTTCCCCAATTTCTGATTAGGTGGGCATGACAAACCTTTAGACACTTAATGCTATCTATACCTACAACAGACAGTACTTTATTTAACCTTACCTGATATAAAGTGGGCGCTACAGACATGAGCATTTTTGATGATAGCCTCAGTCCAATCCTTTCGTGTTTGACCATAATGTTAGTTGTCTTCGATTTTTTATTGACTGGCACTGGCAGCTGGTAAAATTTCAATTTGGAGCTATTTCTCCTTCGATTCTGGTACCCAGCAATGCAGCAAGATGACATTTTCGGTAGGTTATGTAGCCTTCTACTCTGAGGTGAGGTGAGTTTGCCTCCAGCTTTTTGTTTGTTTTACCTCCAGCTAACGGCGTGACGTAACCTTGATGGCAGCACTCAAAGGGTCTATTGGGAACTGAAAACTAACAGACAGAAGACCAGCCTGTGCAGTCAGCAGGTTTGTTGGGCAGGAAAGGCAAAAAAACAAAAACAAAGGGCCAACTTGACTCAATCGACAACAAAGACTAATAAGCAAGACTGACGGCTGAGACCAAGACAAGACAGAGAATAAGATGGAGACCAGACTCAAGTGATATAGCCCTGCCTCTGTGTAGGTGAAAGTGGCTGAAATCTGACGTTGAACTATAAATCAAAACCTAGGCTGTACACAGTAGGTATCTACTGCGAGACTGTCATTAACATCAACTCAAAATCCAGTTACACTTCATGGACTGGAAAAAATCTTGCCAGCAAAGGAAATCCAGGCAATCACATTTTCTACATTTAGTGTTTTTGTAAAGAGAATTAGTAGTAGATTAGCATACTTTGTAGGAAATAGAGCTGCAATAAACTAAGGGCAATAAGTATTCTGCACAAAATGCAATTGCCATTGCTTGTTAATGGAAAACACTTTACTGTAAACATGTTATGGTATTGAATGTCTGCAATAAATCAGAGATTTTCCTTAGACACTGGTATAATACCTACTGAAAACATTCTACTGTGTATACTTCAAAGCTCAGATAGTAGTGTGAGCATACATTAGAGTGAATGTGTCTACACTTGACACTAATGGGATGTAATTGCTGTTTTATAACAAAGACAGGTTCTTATGTATCCTGGCTACAGTTTATTTAGAAGAGAACTTTGAGATGATTGCTCAGAGCAGCTAAGTTTCCACCTTTGTTAGTTTTTTTCTTCTTATAGAAGAGGCATCCTTTTTTCTTACATTACACAATGGCTGCTGTCTGGAATTAAGTGATTCCCTGAACAAGTCCAGACCCTCACAGGCGCCACACCTACTTAAAGGCAATTGAAAAGGCGTAAGAGATAGGTTGAATCAATAGCCTGTTTTTTCACTTCCCTGTCAACTCCCATTGTTGATATCTCCAGAATGCACACAAAAGGCTGGCAAGCTGCAGAATAAAAAATAGCTGACACCCTGTATGGCAAGTGGAGCATCCTGGGAATAATTGAGAGAAGTGGCAGTGGAAGTGACGTGAAGATTAAGCGATTAACGTCCTGTAGTAGGAAGCCCAGAGCTCTGGCTTAAATAGGATAGATGCCTGCTGGATACAGTGAATTATACACTCAGTGGTGTATTGTTTAGGTTTCCAGCTCGCCTGTTCAAACTCAAGTAAGACTTTCTTTTCTTAAAACAGCAGTGTGGGCATCTGGGATGAGGGTGATGGTGAAGCATAGAAAGGCTGAGCAGCTGATGCAATCCCTTCCCTGTTTCTGCCCTGAATGCTGCATACACACTTTGACCTGAATCAATGGAATTTTAAAACCAGACTGTGTCTCGACTGTGGTCCCCTAGTGTGTGTTGTGTGTGTGTGTGTGTGTGTGTGTGTGTGTGTGTGTGTGTGTGTGTGTGTGTGTGACTGTCTGTATGCAAGTGTGTGATTATGTGGAAAATGGTGGTCATTGCTGCAGGGGCACAGAATGAATCTATTATCCAGGGGAGAGTTTTGGGTCAAAAGTGCATTTTTTAATAGAATCTTTAAAATGTCTACACTGTACTGACTCTCAAACAAAAGACAATACTCCTTCAGTACAATGCTATTTTATCATCAAGATGCCTTTCTTCTTTGCTGATGTGAACCAACTCAAATATGACATTCAACATATACACATAAACTTAAAGCTGCACTAATCAATATCTAACAATGGATCTGTTGCGTACTGTATGTGTAACATGAAAGGTGTCACTCATACTGTAGTGATGAATCCGAGAATGAACAGAGAATTATCACCAACTCTGCTGTTCCCCTCAGTTCTTCAGGCTTCTCTACCCACCTCTACATATCAGGTACATGATTTTTAAGTCTTTTGGCTCACAGGACATGTGAGCTACATCTAAAATGAACATGATATACAGTAGGAACATGCAAACCAGGTAATTAATTCAAATGAATAATGAGTCTTACAACATACTGATGCATGCTTCTCAGTAAACGCTGTCTCAGAGGAGTGTTGCTTTCACCAGTCCATGGTAGAATGCTTGAGGCCATTACGTATGAATTATGATTGCAGAGCTCAGCAGCTCTAGCAGAGCCACCAGGAGAGGTGTTCCACGATAGCACATCTACAGTACTTTCCTGCATAATGCGCTCTCCTTAAACATTTAACACTAAGGCCGCTTAATTATATATCAAAGTAATTGTTCATCAACGAAGAGCAGCACATACATCATCATGCTTTCTGTCTCATCTGTGAAGAGACAAGGACCAAGCTGCTGTTAGGGCTGGAGTTTCCGCTGTAACCTCTTACGCGTGGGCCACACCGCCTACCTCTACCTGTGCGTGACGGCTACCTCGCTGAACTGTTGCAGCTGGCACGCGTGTGGTGTCCACACAGAGAGTTTTCCTGATGCAGCATTGCTGCTGCCAGCTCTGTCTACAATGAGTTTGCCCTTGATAATGGCCATCGTGATAAATTGAATTTATATTTAGTTTAGACAGAAAAAGTTTAGGAGGCATCCTCTCAATTGTAACTGTGGAGTTAAACAAATAATATTATTTCTTTCATGCCTGTGACATATTCTACAGATATAGACATTGAAACTGTAGTGAAAGGTGTAATGTTGCTGGTTTGATGTCAATATGACTAACAACAGATCATTTTCACTGTCTATTTTTGCTGGGAACCACGTGTGTCACACAGAAATAATTGACGACATGCCGAATCCACATGTGCTGTTTAGGTAGGTGGTGTTTCCCTCTTCCTGTAGTACCCTCTACATACAGTATACTTCAGAATGGTAGCATATCTTTACACATTTCTCTAAATCTTTTCCTCTACATATCCCTTATTTCCAATGTAGTTATCCAATTTTTCATTGAACATTATTTATTGAACAAAAATAACACCATCTTTTGTGATGGCAATGTAGGGACTGGATACAGGCCGTAATAATTAGAATCTTAAAAGTAACTGAATACCTACAGTAAATGTGACATTTAACCACCAGTGAATACTCAAACCATCTGTTTGAATTTATGTGGTTTGATTTCCCCATTTTTAAACTTCCAAAGGGTAATTTCCAGTCCACAATTCCTTTTTTTTTTTTTCAAACAATGCAAACCATGATGATAAGTATCCACTCCAATCACTCCACAATACTTATTCTACTTAAGCCAATCAGCACTGATCATTGATCCTGGACTGAATGTGGCTGCAGGCAATACAGCAAAAGCTGTAAGCATGAATGTTAAATCAAGTCAAATTTAAACCTCCTGTCAATACAGATAATTGGTTTGTATCTGAACTCAACTTCTTGAATATTTATTATCATATACATTATAATGGGTCCATGTCAGCCTGCTAGCACTGCTCTCCTTTACCACAGAGACTCTACAGAGCAAGCATTCCACTGCATATGCAAGTGAAAATTAGAGTGTGTGACTTTTCTGAGACCCCAGTTGGCAAAATACATGGATTCGCTAAGCTCCAAAGCTAATTATCATTAGCAAAGAGCAGTGTAGAAAACATTCAGGTAGCAGCTTCTCGTTGTTAGCTGTTGCTGACCGTTGCTTTCGCCAGTAAAAATGACAAATGTCACCAGCGGCAGGTCTTATCAGCTGTCGCTACTTAATGCTAATGCAGTGAGTAACTTGATGTCAGGCCAAAATTAAATTTGGCTGTTGTCTGGTTAAAGTGCTCTCTGCAGCCGGTGTCTGTAGTTGTCAAAGATTATTTGTGAGGGAAGAACCTACCTATCACTGTACAACCACAAGTGGACTAAGTGTTTTGTAGTTCCAACTCTCTAGCTTATCACTTCACGTGAGTTTCAGTAGTCACATTCTCCAGTTAACCTGCCATGGCAGTTCTGGGAATACTGATGTTAGCAGCTTGCCTTTCTAACTTACAGTAGAACACTATTCCATTGATTCACACCCACAGCATCACCATATTTTATAGGCCTCTTTCTTTTTTAGTCATGTTGCTAGAGCCATCACTTGCACAGAGCCAGTTTTCCAGTGAAACTTCTCGATGGCACCAGCAGTGGTTGCTAGGAGATGTGTGGCACATTTGCAAAGCCTCTATAGGACGTGTAAACTCTCTGGCTCCTTTATGTGGAGAGGGGCAGGCATGGTGGGACTGGGCAGTGGGCTGGAGAGGAGCAGTTCTACAGATGGTCAGAGCAGTGGGGCTCCTGGCAGCTGCCCTGTTTAAAAGAAGTACCCACTGCAGCTGCCTCTTGTACCATTCAGGCAGTAGAAAGGACAGCTTTCTGGAGGAAAACCACTGTAACCTCTCTTCTAATCAAACAGTCAGATGCTGTGATGAATGTGCTATGACTGATTTATTTTTTAACAATTGCTCTTGGAAAGCATTTACCAAGCAACAGGTCCAATGACTCTCTGATTTCAACAACCATGTATTTCCATGATGGCTGTTGCTCTGCTATTATACTGTGCTCATATGTAGACCATGAAATTACCTATTACTGAATCTAACAAGGCAGTGATATTAGGAGGCCATTTTTAGTTTAATTGGTTAAATAACTTTTAATGTCTTTTCTTTAGAAACATTTCCACTATAGTTTCTATACATTTGTATACATACATATGTGAAATTCATTTATGTTATGTAATTTACTTTGTTTGGCCAACAAAATGGCATTGGTTTGATAGGCTATGTAGCAAATGGACATAGGTAAAGGTGGATAAAGGGCAAATGATATGTTTGATGTATGGTTGCTTCGTGGTGCTTTTTGTGTTGAGAAAAAACAATATAAAGATATAAAATGGTTTTTAACAAGTAGCAAAGACAGAATATTTTGTGGGGGTGGGCATAGAGAAAATCAGGTGGGCCTACCTCCAAGCCCAAAAAATATAGCTACATTATAGGCTTAAAAAAAATCATGACATCTGAGGGAGGGCATGGCAACACAGCCTGGTAGTCCCTGCTAACCAGACCACATGTAGTTGGCAGACAACCACAGCCACATCATTGCTAAACCATACTTACACAGGCAACAAAACTAAAAGCAGCTAGCTTGATAGGCTCCCATTCCTCTGCTCTGAGCAGTGCACAGTGACAGTGTGACAGAGGAGAATCATGGACCGATGAGGTCCTGACAGTTTTACTAAATGTTGCTGCTGTCAATTAGAAACAGAATTATCATTATGTAGTAAAGTGCCCTGAGATAACTTTGTTATGATATGGCGCTATATAAATAAAACTGAATTTAACTGAATTAAACAAGACCCAAACATATTGTGTTTTATTTTCAGTAGTCACATAGTTATTGACTGGTATTCAGTCATTCGGATTTGACCCCGTGTGTTTGAAGCTCTGTGATTGGCCAAAGGTGACAAGTTTTGAACTCATTTCCTGTTTTGAGAGTTATCTAACCACACAATGTTTTGTATTTTAATATATACATTTGTCACTTAGAAGCGCTTTCAAATAATTAAATTTGAAGCTCTAGGAAATGCACACTGATCCAGCCGAGAAATGTTCCCTCCCACCTCGTTTTATGAAGTCAAATTTCATTCACAGTTTGACTGGATGTAATAAATGTAGAGGAAAAAGTGTGTTTGTAAATGATCAGTCAATACTATACACCAGGAGAGTGGCAAAATATTGAAAAGAGCACATGCTAGAGAGAAACAAACATATTATGCCTTTTACGCTATTTCATCATAAATATGAGCGCCTGAAGACAAGCTGAAAACAAGCGTGGAGTCGCAGCTGGAAAATCAAACTGTAGTGTTATGACTGATCAGAGCTTCCCTCAGCGTAGGTGAGACAAAATGCATGAGCTTTAAGATGCATTCTTCACTCTCAGTCCAGTGGTTATGAGTGGAAGGAGTGTTTGAAGGTGTTTCACAGGGAGCCATTCTCCAGCCCTCAGAGACTAGCAGAAAGTGTTTCTGATCTCTTGTTACACTTCATTTGAGCCTTTCAATGCATTCACTGGATGTAATTGTTCTGAGGCTGAGGAATAATGGGATCACTTAGAAATAGAATACAATGGTAATTTAATATACCTGCGTGTGTGTGTGTGTGTGTGTTTGTGTGTGTGTTTGCGGGCTGCCTTGTACCTGGTTACGTCTTTCAAAGATCTTCCAGTTTCTCCAGGCTCTGTATTGATTTGTAGCTCCATCCTCTGGCCTCCAGTCCTCTTTACACTGTACAGGCTGTTTGTCAGTCAGCTCATTTGTTATGTTTCTTATTGACATGTTTGTCCAAAAGAAGTGTCTGGAGGCCCATCATTACAAAAGGACTACTGTTACACTACAGAATAAGCAGAATTTACCATCAGTGACAGCGATATAGAGAATATGCATTAAAGCTTGGAAGATTACTTGGTATAGAGTTATTACTTGACTTATTTTGAATGGAGGACAAAGGCATGGCTATCAAGATGCAGGTGATTGTCAGGGAGGCAAAAAGTGGCAGAGATGACTTGCAGCGATCATAATTGTGACACATGTTGATAGTAATAGTGACAACAACAGTCATGATCTCATGAGTGGATTGCATGCATTCTAGTAGTAATGACAAGATCAAGGAAAAATCCAGATGAATGCAGCTGTAAAGAAAAACACCTTAAAGGAAAGGTTCAACTCTTTTGGGGAATACACTTATTTGCTTTTTCTGAGAGTGAGGTGAAAAGATGAATATCAAGTTGTCTGTGTGTTAGATACAGAGCTGGATTTAGGACATGGTTTGCCTAGATTGGCGGGGTGTGCAGCTAATCTGGTTTTGTCCAAAGTTAAAAAATATACCTACCAACACCTTTAAACCTCAATGACTGACATGTTGTGTCTCATTTGTTTGACCCATACACAAACAAGAATGTAAAAACGTAAATTTGTGGTTTCAGGGGGAGTTACATGGTGGAACTATTTCTTGACGAACAACAATTTATCCACCCGCCCAGCACTTCTGTGCAGCATCTCTAGCTACAGCATGGGTTTGCCAGATGTGGTCTATGAGCGTAGTATTGTGGTAGTATTAGTCACTGTACAGGTATGATGGTAAAATCACAAGAGTGAAGACTCCTGGAAGTCACTGCAGCTGTTATTTGCTGAGAAATGGTTCTGACCGGTAACTGCCCATAAGTCGTTCTAAGTCTGGAGACAGCCCTAGGCAGAAAAAAGTTTATGATTGAGGTTGTAGTTAGCAGTGGTGTTGAACTGGACTGCATTATGCTGAGAAGTGTTTCTAATGTCATTTCAGTATAAAGCGGTCCAATACAACACCATCACTCAACCTCAGTAATAAACATATAGTTGAACTTATACACTTTGTAAAGGAAGAATGTGTGGCAGGGCTGTTGTACTGGATTGCATTAGTTTGTATAGGTGTACCTAATAAAGTGACCAGAGAGTGTATGTCTGTATATCTGTTATCACTGTCTAGTCACCATTTGATATACTGTAATCTCTGAACTAACAAAAAGAAGAAAGCAAATCATTTTTCAAAATGCTGAACTATTCCTATATCCAGTTAACTTACTTTCATTTAATCATCAGTCATCACTTTGTCATAAATATATGTCTGCTTCCAGATACAAAAAAAAATCACATTTTCTTTTATTCTCCATATTGTTCTCCTAAATAGAAATATATGGTAATTATGGTAAGGATTTGAATTGTATTGACTTCTTAAAGTGGCAATAGAAAATGTTTTTGCTTTAACTTATCATCATGAAGTAAATGTTGATTTCACAATGTAATGGCTACAGAACAATGACACAATTGGTGTTTAGATTGGTTCCCTATAAACCTCACTTTCACTGTGAAATTGTCTGCCACTGGGCCTACTGGCTCTATTTATGGCACAGAAGAAGTGGGTCAACCACTGCGCAACCAAAACAGGAAGAGTAATAGCCAAGGATGTATAAAGACAACAAGGATAGCACTTTTACACAAGGTGTTGTAAACTTGTTGCATAATTGTTTCATTAAAGTTCTTAAAAAAAAGTAAAAAAAAAAAAAAAAAGAAGATAACACTTTTGTTTTCCCTGTAGCTATCCCCAGACAGCAGAAATGGCAGACAGAGGAACAACCAGAGTAACTGTGGAAACTATATCCGGAAAAACAACAGCCCCGCTGACAGAGGAGGCAAACAAGGCAAAGAGGGAGAGTGATAAAAACCAAGGTAAAACAAGAGTGAACCTCGGACGGGCATTCACTCGATGGAGAGAGCTGCGGGACTTGAGAGAGTTCCAAACAGACATTCAGTTGGCATTCTTTCTACCAGATCAGTAAGTAACTAAACCTGCATACTTATTAATACTACCAGGTGTTTTACTCTGCCTCTATCATAGCACTGAGGTAGGGGTTTCTATTTCAAATTGAGATTCTTATGGTTGTTACTTGCTTTGGACAGTAGCAAGGCTGCTAGCGGTAGTTACTTGTTTGCGCAAAGCAATACTCAAACCATGTTATTACTCAGTATAAAATTATGACAATTTCACATTACCTCTTCTCTGTACATGCTTCTTTCTTCTCTTTTATTTCCATAGTGGTGGTGTTGATCACTTCTTCACGTAAATTTGGAAACAAATGCAGTGTGTCCTGTGCTGTTAGTAGTAGCTAGGCTCTGAGGAAAACGGAAAGCGAACTGCTTGCCTTTGCAACAGCGGCGACAACAATAATACCACTTGGAAACGCTGTCCTGATTTTAGCAAATTTGTAATGAAACAGAATTGGAAATTGATGGTAATTTTTAAAAGATCAGGATTCCCTCAGGCTTATTTTGTCAAATCTGTAAACGACAATGATCAAGACCACTGGTGAGATCTGATTTGCTCAAATGCAACAATCAGAGGACACTATTTCAATGATCTGGTTTTAAAACCCCATAAATGAGAATAGCAGTTTTATTGATAACTTCAGAAACAAAAGTATGTAGACAGCAGCATGTGGCTGCAAAAAAACAGCAGTGATAACAATGACAAAGCCAGAGAGCCTTTAGTAACAACCAAAAATGCTCTTTGGCAGATATAAGCCATCACTCAAAAACTCAGTGACAGTCTGACCATCAACACTTATTGTCTATCAAAGTAATCTCTTTGGCTTGAGAAAGGAATTGAAGCCACAACTGCCCAATCCAGCTATTAGCAGTCCCTGGATGACAAATAATACCTATCCACTGCAGAATTGGCAGGGCTACAAATGAGGGAGGAAAACTCCAGAGTCAGATAGGTATTTGTGAAGAGTCGGTCAAGTGGAACCCACCACGACTACACTGTTTACCACCATCTTCCTTAGGTGTTTTCAGCCTGGACTGACAGGGTGGACACCCTCAGGAGATTGTACACCCACACACACATACACACACAAACACAGGAGAATTACAGGAACTACCACCTCTTTAACATACTAAGTGATTGGGTACCCACTGAAAACACTCACTTGAAGCTTTAGGGATGTAGTATGTAAACCTAATGCTGCTTCTCTCAAGGTTATATGATGAATTTCAAACAAAGTACTCCAAGCTTGTGCTGCAGCATCTTTTTCAACAGGCCTGAATTGTCATGAACTGAGCAAGATATTACAAATTACATAAATCATTAAAGGAATAGTTCAATGTTTTGGCAAATGCACTTTTTTTACACAATTTTCTCTCTTTCCAAGAATGACATTAGAAGATTGATCTCAATATCATGTCTGTGTATTCAGTACGGAGCTGGAGTACGGTCTTGGTTAGCTTAGCTTAGCACAAACACTGGAAGCAGGGGGAAACAGCTGCTCTAAGGTTCAGAAATACACTTACCAACAACTGTAAAGCTCAGTAAAGTCCCACTTGTTTAATCAATACACACATGCAAAAATGAAAATCTGTGCTTTTAGGGGGAGTTTTGTGCTGAAACTATTTCTTGACAAGCAACAGTTTATCAATCCGCCCAGCACTTCTGTGCAGTGTTCCGGGCGGGTTACCAGATAGTACCAAGTGTTATTGTTGGTGCCGCTGTTGCAAAGACAACTGGATCGCTTTTCATTTTCCTCAGAGCCTAGCAACTACCAACGACACAGAACACACTGCATTTGTTTCCAGATTTCCATGAGAGAAGAAGAAGCATGTTCACTGAAGAGGTAAAGTGAAATTGTCATAATTTTTTTCTGAGTAAAACATAGTTTGAGTATTGCTTCACGCAAACAAGTAACTACCGCTAGCAGTCTGGCTAACGTTACTGTCGAAAGCAAGAAACAACCATAAGAATCCCAATTTGAACTAGAAACCCCAATCTTAGTGCTATGATAAAGGCAGAGTAAAACGTATTAATAAGTAGGGAAGTTTAGTTACTTACTGATCTAGTAGAAAGATTGCTGGAGCTCTCTCCATAGTGAATGCCTGTCTCACACTTGAATTCACTCGTTTTACTTCGGTTTTTATCACTCTCCCTCTTTGCTTTCTTAGCCTCCTTCGTCAACGGGGTTCTTTTTCTTTTGCCGGGCATAGTTTCCACAGTTACTTTTCTTGTTCCACTGTTCGCCATTTCCGCTAGGACCCACTTCCTTTGTGACATAAATCGAGTCTTCATTTTTCCCGGAGATCGTACCTTGTGGCAGACAGAATTGCACTTGAAAAATGCAGATGGTGTCATTCTACAGGCATTACATTGTGCTATCAACATTAACGTCATAAGTTAAAGCAAAAAACTTTTGCCAGTTTAATTAAATGGTCAAAATAAAACATTGTAAAAATACTCCATTACAACTCCTGCATTCAAAATATTGTTACTGATAAGTAAATGGTCTTCACTTATATAGCGCTTTTTCAACCTTACGGTTCCCAAAGCGCTTTACAGATTGGTCTCATTCACCCATTCCATTGGGAGCAACTTAGGGTTCAGGCACACTTCAACATGTGGACAGGAGGAGCCGGGATCAAAGCGCCAACCCTGGGATTAATGGACAACCCACTCTACTTCCTGAGCCACAGCCACCCTAGTGTTAGCAGCAAAATTTACTTAAAGTAGCTGAAATTGATAATTTTATGATGACAATTGTTATGACCTTGGGTCATGTGTATATAAACTGTGACTGTGTGTGATTGTGATTCTGATGCTGTGGTCCCTCCCTGCCTGAGGGTGGTGGTGATCACCATGCTGTGTTTTTTTTCTAGTATGTTCAGTTCCAGGTGGTGGCTGGTGATTGGATGGGAGACTGATGGCACCTACTTAGTGCCAGGCTGACGGGACTCCTTCTCTTTGCCTGACTCCCAACCAGAACGTGCTGTGCCGTGCCGAATTGTGTGTCGTTGGATTTAAATTGATATCTTAGTGCTAATGTGTTTAGCTACTGTTTTTATGTAAATACTGTTAAAAGAGCAGTCCAGGTATCTGTAGGGGAGAGAAGCTGTTTCTGTTTCTACAATTGTTTTCTCCTGTTTTATGTTAGGGAGTTAGGTAAGACCCCTGTATTTCTTTTCCTGTTTTGTTGGGTTAGGTAATTTAGTTGGGTTTTCATAGATTGTTTTGTTTGTTGTTTTGGCTGTGCTCTCCCTGACGTCAATTATATCCTGTGATATGAATAAATCATTCCTGTTTGGACTGCATCTGTTGTGGCACTGACCATCTTTGGGAGCAGGGAAAGGGAGGGAGTCACTTTCTTTATGTTGTGCATCGGTTTACCCCTAGGCCGGTCGTAACACAATATATCAAATGACAATGTTAAAACAACGTGACAATGTGGAAGGGGTAGCTCATAGTGATGAACCTACATAAAATTATCACCTGAATTTGCACCTCCCCTTGGCTTTACAGAACTTTATGGTGAGTTTCAGTTCATTGTTTAGCTGTCCAGCCCACAACTTTAATGTTTTGGCTCACTCACATCATCATAGCGTAATTTTTGTCCACAGCAGGCAGCCTTTTCATACTTAAAAACCCACTGTACACTAGCTGCTCAGCACCAAACAGCAAACAGACACAGTTAGCAACTAGCTGGTGACCATAGTGGAGCATTTAGCAGTAAAAGAGCCAGATATTGTTCTCAGGAGTTGGTGGAGACCAAAAAGAGAGTGAATATTGGACACAAACACCACTCTAACTGCTGAATGTGTAAATAACTGTTTGGTAACAAATTCGCCATATCAACTTAAAACGTGATGAGATGTCAATGTTGTGATCACAATTTGTTTCTGCTGTCCCCAAGTGGCCCCCCAAAAAATCAATTATTACAGGTTTCAATGTATCAAAAGTAAAAGTATTCATTATGCAGAAAAATGGCCACTGTGGGTGTTATATTGTTGGACTATTATTGCTGATGCATTAGTGTTTAAGCAGCATTTAGGTGGTCGAGGATGAGCTAATTTGATAACTTTTAATACTGTTGGATAGTCTTATCTGTAACAATGCAAGGTGTTGTGGTATGTATGTAAAAAAGTACAATATTTGCCTGTGAAATACCTCGAAATTATACTTAAGCACAGTACTAGAGAAAATTTAGTGATTAGCACTCAGCATTAGCATTCATTTGGAGTCAGGTTTGTAGCCACTCTATTATGTTCACCAGCTGGTCGCTAACTTTGTCTGCTGTTTGGTGCTGGGCAGGTAGTGTACAGTATGTTTATAGCCTGCCGCCGCTGGATGAGTTTAAAGCTAAAAGAGTCTAAAAGAGGCTACAACACCCTGTAGGGCTGAGGGAATCTGCAGCAGAGTTGGGTGATCTTTTTCTGTGGGTTCATCACTACCAGCTACACCTTTCACATGACAGTCCTCGTATTCATAATACATAATAATACATAGTGTACATTCTACATATTCTGCATTTCTGAAAAACACCAATATTTGTGCACACTGATGTGTTTCATTACTTGTTTGTGAAACAGATGCCTATTTCCAGAGCAAATTATCTTTGATATCATTATACAGTATGGCACTCATTACACATGAAATGTTTTCAAAGAGTCCTCTCGCGTCGAGCAACTCATGTCTGTGTTGAGAGAGTTTCAGCTTGTTGTGCATCCTACGCATATATCCTACAGCAAAGCTGATTGTATCACAGCTAAGCTGACTTTTTCAACTTTCTGGCAACTTGGCTTCAGATAGGGGAAATTTGCATTAATTAGATAGGCTCTTTGAGTAGCAAGAATATGCTGCAGGATGAATATATTAAAAGGAAGTTTGAGACATGCTATAAATACTAAACAACATTGTTTTTCTCAACTTGAAATATTTATAAAGAAGGGTAGACATGGTGCTTGAGCTGTGGAGAGTCTTACCCATTGTGACAGTGCGCTTGTTAATAAGAATGGTTAGTTTAAATAAAATGACATATAAACAAATACTGCTTTTTAAAAATACACTTTTACGTACCTGTTAGAGCTTCATCAGTCTTAGTGGAGTTCGCTCCCTGGTGGTTTAAAGGATTTTAATTATGTATGTGCCTCCTGGCTCAAAGAGAACACACAGTACAGTACTTCCCAGATACAAGTGGTCCAAAGAATCAGCCATTTGAAGCACATAATTATACTTTTAGCATCATTCAGTACTAGTTATGCTACTATATTTATTATAATTCAGGCTTCAAACTCACTGGTCTAGCTGAGTATTCAGGCTGTTCAAATGGTACAAGCATAAATGCGTGAAATGTATAATCTTTGAAAAGTGCTTTTTAGATATTATTTGTGTTATGTGTCCCTGTGACATGCAAAAAGGTGCCAGGTGAGGGGTTCAATTTAAGAACCCTTAGGGGTTGGAAGGAGTTAACTTACCTTAACCTTAACCAAACCATAATCATAGAGGTAGCAGATCAGAAAGCAATCATATTAATTGTTTTTGGAAGACACTGACAAGCAACCTATTTTGTCGTTAGGTATGGGGACTTGCTGGAAACCGGGGCCCTCTTCTGTAGCCAGGCCTGAATGGAAGCTTGCAGGCAAGCACCTGGTAGATGGGCCTGCACCCACGTAGCCTGGTTAGGCTCAGCCTGAATAAAAACAACATTTGGTCATAGCTGTGCGGACCCACCACCTACAAGGATAGGCTCACCTTGGCTACTACTGGCTATCCCAAAGGTCAGGACAATAAGTGAGAGTTGGAACATAGACCACTAAATCAACAACATTGCCTTTAGGTCTGCAACAGCATCCATATTACTGCTGTTGTTGTGTCCATCTACCTGTTGGCCTTGGGTTTTATCTTACCCACAGTCAAGACCCCAAGGCACTTGAACTCCTTCACTTAGGACAATGAATCACTGAAGTGAGCAATCCACAGTTTTCCAGCAGACTATCACGTCCTCAGGCCTATATATGGATTCTCTCTTTCTTTCTACTCTTCATCTCTCTTGTGATACATCTATCTATCTAGAGAGAATTCATGTGAATATACAGTATAGATAAACATAAGATAGACAAAGATTAAAAAAAGACAGAGAGTCCATGTGTTTTCCAAAGCTGGCGGCTAGACAGAGACTTGTGGAGTCAATGATGTGACGGTTATGGGATAATAATGATACAAGTGAGATGATAATGACAGCTTTTACAACCATATAGCAGCACTTCACCAAAATAGCTTATGAGACTTAACTGTACCTGTGCTACAGCTCCTCTGTAGGTCAGTCATGGTGATGTGTCATTAGAAAAATGACAGGATCGTTGCCATTTGTCAATTTGGATTGTCAGTGAGTGCTTGCATTGTGGCGCACCATTTGATATATTGCTGTTGAAGCAGTGTGTGCTGTCCATTAACAGATTTTATGACCAAGCATTTTTCCCAAAGCCAACATCAGCAAAATAAAAGCATCTGCAATGTATTTCAACATGCTTTCCTTGCAAACGTCAGTTTCTCAACATCAGTTTCCTCAGGCATGTCATGCAGTGTTATTACTGGGAATTAAATCTAGGCAGCTTTATGATTATTCTATTGCCACATGTCATAAAAAAGAAAATTCGCTTCCCACTGGTGATATAAACCTTTTAATTAAATATGGTATTTGCAATGGAGCAATGCACCATAATACATTTTATTGCTGTGGAGGTAGGTTTTGAGATGCAGGCTGCGCAGCCATACTTTTAAAGCAGACCTTTCAAACATCTTAACACAGAATCTGTCAAAGGCACAATAACATTACACTGCTACTGTGAATAGGAGCAGATATTCTGAGCTTTTGATGAGTCAGTGAGGTCACCCCACAAAAACAATCCACCTGAGACAGACAGCTGTGTTGGTGCTGGCAGGCTTCCTTCTGCACTGCGGAACAAACAGCAGCATATGAAAAGAAAAGCCTCACTTCAATTATGCATGTGTTCAAATGAGGGGCTTGCAGTGTTGGCTCCTTTGCTTGCATATGCATAGGCAGCAAACTGGATCTCTACACTATGTCTCCAAAGACCTTTCTGGTCAAATTTCTTCTTTCATGTCACGTCAAGCTAGATCTAAAGATGGAAAATCATCCACACACTAAAGGCTGTTGGATTCAATATTGTAGAATGTGAAAACAGCATAAAGAATAGAGATTCTGGTGAAACAATGAGGCCACAAGTTTGAATTCTGGACTGGCCCTGAAAACTCAAGGCAGGAAAAATGACTGAGTAACACTGTCAACTTCAACACCTGCTTTGTTGAGTAGCCAGTGATAAACAAATAAGATGTCTTCAACCTAAAGTTCTGGAGGTTTTTGACTCTAAAATTCCATTTTGGGGACATGAACTCGGACGTGAACTCCCAAGCTCCAGTGCAAGCACCGTTGCACTATTGTGCAATGGTGAACATACATATAGACAACAGCAACAATGAAAGCTTTCTTGGGACAATCGTGGGGGGATTGGGACGTGAACTCCCAATCCCCCGACGGCGTTATTTCCATGGGGGGATTGGGAGTTCACGTCCCCCGATGAAATATGGAAATTTGTACCCCCAGTATTTGTACTTGACAAACATGTCACCAGATCTCTCCAAAAGCTGAAAGAAAGCTCAATATTGAGTGTTAAACCCAGTGTAAAACGCACTTTTCATTGAACTCTTCCTGCTTCATGTTGGTGTACATATCAACCAGCAAAAGTGAACACAACCGAACACAACCATTGAACTTCGTTAATGGGCCTTGGTTTGTCCTGTGCTGTGACCTTGCTGTGAAAGAGAGGTCTGTGTGAGAGAGAAGGATACCAAAACAGAAAAGAATAGTGAGAAAGAAAAAACAATAAGAGGGAACGCAGCTGTTCTCTCAAAGAATGGTCCTCGTCATTTTTCTTTGATTATGAAATAAGGTGATAAAGTTATCCTTTATCAGAGTAGGGGCTACAGTAAGATGACTTTCCACCTTTGTCTTATGACCAGGTGAAGTCCTAAAAAATGTGTCAGAAATAGCGTTCTATAATGTTGTAAAACCTCACAGCGAAAGGAGGGCTGAAATATTTGAGACATTTCAGATTGTGCAGACTTTATGAACTTTATAAACACTTCATTACTGATTATCATACTAAGCACTAGATGCATGTGTTTACTTGTTGATTCATTTATTTGTACATACATTGTAACAGATGTATTAAAAGGGGCCCACTGTGGCTGCATATATTTGGGGCCCTGATCTTTGTGCTAGGCCACTGGCTATTTTATCATGTATGACATCTCTCTAAGTGCTCTGGCTATTCTTTTATCTGAGACTGTTTCTCCAGCCTCAGAAGAAATTGTTTATCTCTGGTTTGGTTTGCATGTAATGGTTAAATTTACTCTTTATGTGTTAGAGGAATACTGACAATTTGTGATACTAACAAGTTAAGGCAATGTATTTGGTTATTAAACATAAAATAAATTATTGAATGTTAGCATGACTGTTTAAATGGTTTTATTTTGTTTCTTAAAATGTGAATTGTTTTTATTCTAAATAATTATTCAAAGTATATATGACTTTCTTGGCTTTTTAGACCATACTCAGTTTTTAGTCTTATAGTCTTTATTATTGTGTTTGCCCTACTCAGAATACCCACCCAATAAAAAATGCTTGGAAAAATGTTGCCTCAATTTCTATGAGTAAACTCAAATTAAAAGTTTGAGGTGCATACTGTTTCTAAAGAAAAAAGGTTCAACATAGTAATACCACCATGCCATGCAGATTGGTGTAAATGTGTGTAACATGTTAGAAATGTGCTTAAGTTGGAAAATAAAGTCCTGAGAAAATCATCTACTTCAGGTCATGTCTTGTGTAAACACACCCACAGTGTCCCTCACTTCTTTATTTGACGATTGCCAGACATTTGATGTTAAAGTCACTCGTGCTTGCAGACATAGTCTGGGACTATGTAGTGAGAGTGTTTTGACAGGCTCATAATATATCTCTCTGTAGTGCTTGGCAGCGCCGATCAACAATAAACATGCCTGGATGCCTGCTGTAAGCTATTTTACAGCTCTTGATTTTGCTAATACATTTTGGGAGGAAAGACACTGCCTGCATGATGCTCAACACTTTGCTGTCTGGCAAGTGAAAATTGAACTTCGTTAATGGGCCTTGGTTTGTCCTGTGCTGTGACCTTGCTGTGAAAGAGAGGTCTGTGTGAGAGAGAACGATGCTGAGAGCAACAGTACAGTTGGACAACAGTCCAGACAACAGTTACCATATGTCCTTAGGCTGGGGTTTAGCTGTATAATGTATGTATAATATAGTGATCTCCTTCAAGTCTCTTCTTAAAACATAATTTTATATAAGAGCCTTTTCTGATTTTACTTGAGTTTTAATATTCTTTGAACTGTCTTTTATTTCCTGTAAAAATGTTTTTTTCCTATTCTTGCCTTTTCCTACACAGATTAGTATTTGTTTTCTTTCAAAACTGATTATTTTATGACTTGTCTGTTTTATTTTGCTGCCTTTGTAAAGCACTATGTAACATGGATTTTATTAATACATTTTATTATTATTAAATGTTATTATTATTATGTAATGCAATGGTTCAATTATGGATAAAAAATTCTATGATTTCCTGATGGAAATATGTTTCCCCACTATGAGAGGATCACATGGAGGAAACGAGTAGCAACAGGGAGCAAGTCCAATGGAACCTGAGATCCTTGATGTCAGACTGATCGTTCACAATGACATCTCAAGACTATTTCTTATTGAACTATGACTAAAACTGTAACCTTGACCTTTAAGGAGAAGTGTAGTTAATGACAACTTTGGTTTTATTCTTATAGCTCGAGCCATCAGATCTTTTCCTTTTTAATATACTTTATTGGCATAAATTTACTTCATTATGTCCGCAATACAAATTATTATTACTATTATTATTATTATTATTATTATTACAGTTAATATTACCTTTTATTTTATATATGATTTTCTCAAGGCTTTAAATTTGCTCTACTAGTGGCCTCCATTTTTTTGTAATTACTTTTGAAGAACTTATTCTCAATATTCTAAGAATTACACCTATTAAGACAAGTAAAACAAAATTTGGACCCATATAAACTTTCATAAAACATTCTATTTCCCTTTTTACACCAATCCAATATAATTATAATATTTCACATGAACAAAATATATGGATTAAGTTTCCATAGATTTCTCCACATTCCCTCCAACACTTAGATGATGCTGATGAATCATATTTAGCGTATTTATTTGGGGTAATTAAATACTGCATCTGTATTCTTCAAGGCATATTCTTTCCATTCTCTCTGTGAAGTAGTTGTTTTATCTGTCCCAGTACAAATGCCCTCCCATTAGTCAGTATCAATCACAGTTTCCAATCCTTTGTCCCATTGCAAGCAAAAATTGGGCCATTGGTTCTGTCATTTATGATAATATTGCACTCACCAAAGTAACTGTGAAGATCTCAGACATCATTAAAAATAGGTCCAATGCAGGTCAAGAAGCATGAGTGGTAAGTTGATGAGACAGGTTCAAGAGAGCAAAAACTAGTAATGGCCATTGACATCCTCATCTCGTATCCAGCAAATAGCCAGACCTCTTTTGTATTTCAGTACAACAAACAGTTTAGAAAACTCTCTATGAAAACTATATTTTTACATCTGGTTATTCCCATATGACAGTGTGTTTGTTGTTTTAAGGCCAAGAACACTCCACAAATCAAAAAATGATTTTGTGCATATCACCAAAATTTGTTCCTACCATCGAAATAAGAAAACGTTAATGAATCTGCATGTATCTGTATGATCATTTTGTGAACAAGGCCCATTAATGATGAGGTGAAATATAATTTTACCATATTGCAATTCTCAATATTGTTTTTATACTTATATTCCTTGTTTCATTTTTATCAGAAAGTAATTCATTTGTGATCACAAGGAAACATTCGTTTGCAACACTGCACAAGATAAGCATATACATATACTATATATATATATAAATTATTTTGTGATCAGCGTAAAAACAATTCTTTATATCCAGACCATAAAATATTAAGACTGAGTGACCTTGTGATTGCTAAAATTACCAATTTTTTTGTGATCTCAAGAAACCAGCTTTTAATCATATAATCACATTTTGTTCTTATAAAAAGTCTTTAAAATAGTGTATTTCCCTTTGTACAGTGGGACACTTTAACATTTTGTCACTACAATCATTCACTACAAAGCTTTATGTGCCACCATGTGTGAAGAAGGCCAAATAAAGCTTATGAATCAAAGACAGTCAAAAATGTACAATGAAATAGATCATTCCAAACACAGAATACTGAGGTAACATAGAGGTAGGAATAATCTGTTGTATTCTTGTGGCAAAATATCAATTTGCCGTTGATAAAAGATGACTGAGATCTCTGCAACTAAGAATAATGACATGTTGTTTTGTATGACTGAGTTATATGATTGCTTCATGTTATCCATGTTCATGCAATGCACAGTGAATCACTTTCCCAGCTAGCCTGTATGATGGTGTGGCATGAATCAAAGCCAGGCTTTATTTCTGAGCACGCTACACTGTTATGTGTTTGCCCCATAACACCTTCATAACAGCTGGATTTGCATGCATATGCTTAGTATGTCAATGAGTGTGCATGCAATGTTAAGGTTTCCCTTCCAATAAGCCATCTGATGTTGCCTGCAGCTTTCAACTTTTGCAGGTTTACACGGTCCCTTGGGGGGATGGGGGGCATGGGGGAGATCCCAGATTATGATGCCATAAATCTGCTAAGTGCCTTTTTTTCCCAAGCAATGAAAGGGTTGATTTATGCTGACATAATTGCCAACAGCGTAAACTACTTGAAGAACCTGAAGAACACTAAATCTTGCATGGAACAATTAACCATCTTTCAGCATTCATGCCTCTGCACTGATTCTGCTTCTTACTAACAGTAGATAAGAGGAACATGAAAGTGTCTGCTGTTATTAGCTTTCAGCCTACAGAGCTTTTGACATGAACCATGAGACAGTTTAAGACCTCTGAACATCATCATTAGTGTTTTGAAAGAATGGCCAAAGCTTCAAATCTCTGCCTCTCCACTCTGATGAAATACAAACCTCAGGATGAACAGCTGACCTCATTTCCAAAACACTGAGTCAGAGCTTCAAACTATTCGTGGTAGATAATTACGGCGGGCACACATTCAATTATTCTGATTTCTACTTTAAAAGAATGGGTCAACATTTTGGTAAATATGCATATTCCTTTCCTTTCCACCAGTGAGCTGTGTGGATAAATGCCACTCTAAGTACAGAGCTGAAGTCAGGAAGCTTAGCATAAAGTCTGAAAGCTGGGGAAAACCACGTCCTGACTCCAGCTCTTTACTTAACACACAGACATGAGATTGACAACTTTATATATATATATATATATCAAATATATATATTAAGTAAAACACACAAAAATAAAAATAATAATAATAATAATGTAGGCAATATCTTAAAGTATATATATATATATTTTTTTATAATATTTGTTTTATTAAGAGTTAAATGAAGTTATGTTTTGGGGTGTATTTGCTTCATTGAGAGGTGCCTCAGCCTACCACGGTCACCATGATGGTTGAAGCTTGCTTATCCTACCACACCTCCACTCAGGCTACCTCCTTTTGACTAAACTGTTTTCTGAATTTAATAAGTGACAAAGATGGCAGTGAGTAGTAAACACAAACTGCAGGCTAAAGCATTCCTTCAGAAACCTATTGTGACACAGACACTGCATTCATGTTTCCAAAGACTGTCGAAGCTTGGAATGTAAATGTTTCAACGGTGATAAATACACATCTGGCATTTCCTAAACATTAATTCTTTTATACCTTTATCAAGAAATGAATCTTGCACAATATCACACCAGCTGATTGTTTCAAGGGTTCTTTTTTTGAGAAACTCACAGCAGTAAAAGGTTGAAAAACTTACAATGCAACAAATAAGTGAAGACCTTGACATTTTGATATTTACTGTTTCTTTTCTTAGCACTTGTAATTTTTGAAAAAGTTTTGTGTATTTGCCTCTGTGTTATGCTAAAAGAACTGTTGTTAACATTTTTTGTCTTCCTCATTCAGGGAGGCAGACTAATGTTTTCCCCATCCCGTTACAAAGCCTGGTGAAGAAAAGTAAATCTAAAATGTCAAAGTATGACTTTCACAGAGACAACCTTTGGAGAATACCTGCTTCCTGATGCATCTAAAGCTGGCCAGCATGTCTGCCTGTGTGATTCATCCCTCTACAGTAGACCTCTTTACAGGAATGTTGGGAGATCACTCCCCGCTCCCTAAATGTGGATCAGTGAGCTTAATATTTCCCTGATTGCTTTTATTTGGGGAAATAGGCCTGAAAACAGAGCAGTGCGCTTTTTGCTTGCAGCACTTTACCACCTACTTGAATCATGCCCATCCATTCCCATCTGCGAGCCCCATATTATAGGACAAACCTGTGCGTGACTGCTCCACAAGGGTATTTATATACACCAGAGAGAACTGATGGATGAATTTCAGATGTGCTTCCCAAGAGTCTGAGGGGATGTTTCCATTTCTAGTCTGGAGGAAAATGCTCTGCACGGCCCCTGGGAATAAAGTATCTGAGGTGCCCATGCTGCACTTTCCATTCGATTAACTCACCTCAAACTGGTGCTGTTATTCCAACAGCCTTCTGTTCACATTTTGTATGAAGCAGAGCAAATGTATTAACATTATACATAATATATACAAATGAGTGCATGTTTAAAAACACACACATGAATGAGAGGACTCACCAGCTGCAGACAATTATTTTCCTATCACATCGCGAGGCTGTAAAGAGGGCCGCGACTCCGGTCCAAAGAGGAAGAACTATGAAGTGCAGCATTACACCCACTTTGTTCTCTTTCTCCTTCTTTTATCCCCACCACATAGATTTATTTCAGTGTCCTGTGCACTTTAACGGGAAAAGTGGACCTGAGCTGCTTTATCGGCAGAGAGTAGCAGTCATTTCACAGCATAGTTAGCTTCATCCTGCAAGTTTCTGTCGCAGTAATTTCCCAAATGGTCTTATTTTTAACTATGAGTTTCCAAAAATATAATACACATACATACATAACACACTCCCAGGGAGGACGAATCACACAGCCATTTCTTCCTATATTGCATAGAAACCCAAGAGACACCAAATCTACAAATGGACTATTAAAGGTACAATCTAATTCGTGAAATTAATGTATTTGTGGTCTAGTGTTCTTAATTCATGTGCAATGCATTCTATAGGAATGCTATTCCAGCAATACCTTATTGTTTTATCTAGACTAAATAATGCAAACAGAATATATGGAAGTATAATGAATATAAGTTAAATACAACAGAAAACTAAGACTGGTGAGCTAATTAGCCATGAGCTGAATTTTGCACTCTGTTTGATAATGTTCAATGTTTGTGCTTGTAAGCAAAAATATAATTGTTCCACTGTGAACATATTGTTCCCCTAATGTACTATACTAGTAGTTCACCACACCTGAGACAAAATTTATCACAGGTTTGTGCACCAGAGAGCATTACATTATTGTGCTCACATCACAAATGATGTATCTCCCAATACTGTATGAACTTTTCAGGGGAGAAAAAAATCAGCTCTACATTTGGCTCTATGACCACATTGTTTTGTTTGTTCCAATGGGTTCTGGAGTAGTTTCATACATTACACAAGAATTGTACAATTTCCTCAGCTCATAAACATACATCAGCACAACTGAAGGTATACTGTTTTCCTATGACAGGAGTGCCATAATAATTACTTGCAGGTGAGAGTATTAGTGCATATTTGAGAAAAAAAAAGTTAAAGAGAAAAAGGTTAGTAGTCATACTTTTTAGACTTTTAAACTCAGATCAGTGAATATTTATTTTTAAAGCTTTTTCATGTTTTAGTGTTGCTTTTGTCCCTTTCAAGAGTTGGTCACCTAAATTAAGAAAGTAAAATTAAAAAACAACGAAAAAAACGTGTGTCTGTCCTCCATTGTATTAGGTAGAAGCATAAATCTGAGTAACAAATATCTAACCTGGACAAATAAACCAAAACTATCTGCACAGGGATAGATAGATATTACTACAGATAGGCAAGAAAATATATTCTTTCTTTCTTTGTAATTCAGGTAATTTTTTTGACAAGTTAAGGGGTACTCCAATTTTACACATGAAGATCTGTTTACTCATTACGATGAGTACAACTCAGTCTGTGAAAACAGTTGCATAATGTCTTCTTTCATGATATGAGCTCAGTGACTGGATTGACTGTTCAGTTAAGGGTTTGTTGACTGTCTATATTTTGCAGTGTAGTATTTCTATTTTTTTTTATTTGCTATGAATGCTAATTCTGAAAAGGGTATTTATTCAATGACTTGTTTGGTGTTAGAATTACTTTTTCTCTCTCTGCACATCTAATCAAATTGTATTAGACAACTAATGTGTAGTCACAGTGCTGAATAATCACATTACTTGGCTGCAAGAGACTGCAGCAAAGATATGTGGACTACACCATTTGCACAGCTTTAATGGCTCATATTGCAAACAAGTTCCTCCACATTTACATATGTACCCTTTGATTTTCATTGTAGCTGCCTCATGCTCTCCATTAATCTCTACAGGGTGTGTGTTGAGACCCTGTTGATCTTTTTCACTCCAGCAAAAGAGGCTGACATATCAAAATCAAACGTGTTATGTAGGGTGACGTTATCTAACCGTAACAAGATTTATCAGTTTTGACACCATGATAGACAACCAGTGCATCCAATCAAAGATAGAGGTGACAATGACAAATAGAGGTGACAATGACGGTGGTCTGACCAACTTGCCACAAGCTCTGTTTGATCACAGCTTAAAGGCTACAATGGAATTGGCATCCTAAAGGTCCCATATGACAGTTGTTGCAGGTACATGTTATTTTTTACTTAAGTGTGGGGAGCTGATGGTCAGCATACACATCTCAGGAGAGTGGTGAGATAAGTATTCAGATCCTTTACTTAAAATAGTACTCCACTGATTAAACATTGCACTCCTAGAACATTGTCGGACTCACAAAGGACAGTTTAAAAAAACATATTAAAATCAATGCAGCAGAACCAGAGATATTGTCTTTTGTATTCCACACATTCTTCTTTCTTGTCAAAACCTGCGTGTCATTTGATGCACTGCAGCGCCAGTGTGTTTTGCGCTTAAGTAGAAGTGGTGCAGTTACACACCTACTAGAAAGTCAGTTACAATTGCATCTGTTTAATAAATCTAGTAAAGATAGATGCCAGTGCAGCCATAATGGGATTCCCTTTCTCTGTACTTTCACCTGGTTGCACGATCAGAGAGCTTAGCAGCATCATTTTGCTGTCCATGGGTGATTACCTGTGCAGGCTGACCAGCAACAGCCTCAGACTGACAGGGCCAGGCACTGTGCTGAGAAGAGGAGGGGATCAGGGTTTAGAGGGAGGCTGCAATGCCTATTGCCTACAGTAATCCTGGATCACAGAGTTAACTCCGTTAGCTTCTCCCACTCACTGCGGGGATTAGAGACACTGAGCTGACCACTCTGATAAAACACTTGCAATATCTGGGGACTGACAGAGACCTGGCAGGACGACAGGTTACTCAGGGGTGAGTGGGGCGTCCACTGTGACTTTCTAATAAAACCAGAGATCATGCCAGCCTAATTAACATTATTTCCAAGTGGGCATGAGCTAATATGAAAACTCCATAGTAAAATTATCCTGCCACTGTTATCTACAGTAAAAATACTTACAATATCTCGCTGCTGAAACAAGATCTTTAAACAAGCACACCTAAGTGGAGAAAAAGGTTACTTAAATCACTGATTTCAATTCAATTCAATTCAATTCAATTCAGTTTTATTTATTTAGCGCCATATCAAAACAAAGTTATCTCAGGGCACTTTTTCGAGTAGAGCAGGTCTAGACCGACTCTTTATATTTACAGAGACTCAACAGTTCCCGCCATGAGCAAGCACTATGCGACAGTGGCAAGGAAAAACTCCCTTTTAACAGGTAGAAACCTCGAGCAGAACCAGGCTCTGGGTGGGCGGTCATCTGCCTCGACCGGTTGGGTTGAAGGGGGAAGGGGGGAGCGGGAGAGAGAGAGCAGGAGGAAAGAGAACATACAGCAGCACAATACAGTTCCACATAGAGATGTAAAGTAATAGTTGTGATAATGGTATTGATGATAACACCAACAGAAATAATACTAAGAGCAATATTATAATAGCAATACTAATAATAAGAGTAACAACAGTAATAGCAGCAGCGGGTGCAGAGCAGGAGCACGGGGGCAGCAGGTGGCCGCAACCACAGATCCAGACTCTACAGAAAGCAACAGAAGGAGAGAGGGAGAGGAGGAGAGAGGAGAGAGGAGCTCAGTGCATCATAAGAAGTCCCCTGGCAGTCTAGGCCTATAGCAGCATAACTAAGGGGTGGCTCAGGGGTCACCTGAGTCAGCCCTACTATAAGCTTTATCAAAGAGGAAAGTCTTAAGCCTACTCTTAAATGTGAGGAGGTTGTCCGCCTCCCGTACACAAATTGGGATCTGGTTCCACAGGAGAGGAGCTTGATAGCTGAAGGCTCTGGCTCCCATTCTACTTTTAGAGACTCTAGGAACCACAAGGACCCTGCATTCTGGGAGCGCAGTGCTCTAGTGGGGTTGTTAGTTTGAGATTTTAGGTTTGTTTTCTACAAAGTGAGTGATGACATTTAAGCCACAGACATTGACATTAACTGTTTTTAATGTGTATTGTGACCTTGTCTATGTATTTGTATGTATTGTTTTACTAACTGCTTGTCTGTTTTTTATTTTGTTGTCTCTTGTGTTTGGTGAGCCAAAGACAAATTTCCACCCTGGTGGACAATAAAGATATATTCTATTCTATCATGGTTTCAATATGATGTATTTTGATAACTTTGGCAATCCCCTGACGTTTCATCTAGCACAGGTTGACTTTTCTGTATCTCAATAACGTTTGGATGGATTGCCATGAAATTTCATATAGACATTCATGGTCTCCAGAGGATTAATTGTATAAGCGTTGACCCCCTGACCTTTCCTCTACTGTCATCATCAGGTCAAAATTTCAGTTTGTCCAAACCTTTGGTTTATGACCAAATTCCTGCAAAACTCATGGCATTCCCATTAGCCTCAGCTGCTAATTAGCAAATGCTTGCATGCTAGGAAGCTAAGCTATGATGTTAAAAAAAAAAGTGGTAAACATTATACCTGCTCAACATCAGCATATTATTATATGTTATTGTGAGTATTAGCATGCTGACGTTAGCTCAAAGCACCATTGTGCTTAAGTATAAGCTCACAGAGCTGCTAGAATGGCTGCAGACTCTTTGTCTTGTTAATCTAACTTAATTTTTAGGAGAGATCATTGTAAAAGTCCTCACCTTCCAACATCTCTTGCACAGGTTTTTTATGCACAGGTGTATTTGTGTACATGTATGATGCAAGTGTGTTTGTGTATAAGTATGCAATGTCTCTGTTTATATATGATATATTTTAAATAGCTGTGTTTATGCGCAAACAAACAAACAAATACACTATAAAAATGTTCTTTTCCTTATAACCCCAACCCATGTATTGACATTAAGCATATATATGCTTATGTACAGTAGCTATATATAGCAGTAGCTATACGGTATATACTGTATATCAATTAATTCAATTCAATTCAATTCAGTTTTATTTATATAGCGCCATATCATAACAAAGTTATCTCAGGGCACTTTTTCGAATAGAGCAAGTCTAGACCGACTCTTTATATTTACAGAGACCCAACAGTTCCCACCATGAGCAAGCACTATGCGACAGTGGCAAAGTGAAAAAAGGCAGTTCTTGAAGTTTGTTTTATGTGGGAGTTTAAGGACATATCCTGATCAAAGATAACTCCAAGATTCCTTACGGTGTCACTGGAGGCCAGGGCAATGCCATCTAGAGAAACTATATCTTTAGATAATGTGTTTCGAAGGTGTTCGGGGCCAAGTACAATAACTTCGGTTTTGTCTGAGTTTAACATCAGAAAATTGCAGGTCATCCAGGTTTTTATGTCCTTAAGGCATGCTTGAAGTTTAGCTAATTGATTGGTTTCATCTGGCTTGATCGATAAATAAAATTGGGTATCATCTGCATAACAATGAAAATTTATGGAGTGCTTCCTAATAATATTGCCTAAAGGAAGCATATACAAGGTAAATAGAATTGGTCCAAGCACAGAACCTTGTGGAACTCCGTGACTAACTTTGGCGTGCATAGAGGATTCATCATTAACGTGTACAAACTGATATCGATCTGATAAATAGGATTTAAACCAGCTTAGTGCAGTACCTTTAATGCCAATTAAATGTTCTAGTCTCTGTAATAGAATGTGATGGTCAATGGTATCGAATGCAGCACTAAGATCTAGTAAGACAAGTACAGAGACAAGTCCTTTGTCTGATGCAATTAGAAGGTCATTTGTAACTTTCACCAGTGCTGTCTCTGTGCTATGATGCACTCTAAATCCTGACTGAAAATCCTCAAACAGCTTGTTGTTGTGTAGAAAGTCACACAACTGATTGGCGACTGCTTTCTCAAGGACCTTAGAGAGAAAAGGAGGGTTAGATATAGGTCTATAATTTGACAAAATCCCTGGATCAAGAGTGGGCTTTTTAAGAAGAGGCTTAATTACAGCTACTTTAAAGGACTGTGGCACATAGCCTTTTAATAAGGACAGATTGATCATATCTAGTAAATTAGTGCTAACTAAGGGTAAAATTTCTTTAAGCAGCCTAGTTGGGACGGGGTCTAAGAGACACGTTGATGGCTTAGATGAGGAAATCATGGAAGTTAATTGATTAAGGTTGATGGGAGAAAAGCAGTCTAAATGTACAGGTTTTACAGTTGTTTCTAAGGTTCCTGTGTTTGAAGATAAGTCAGTACCAACTGAGGGCAGGAGGTGCTGAATTTTGTCTCTAATAGTTAGAATTTTATCATTAAAGAAGCTCATAAAGTCATTACTACTGAGGTCTATAGGAATACATGGCTCAACAGAGCTGTGACTCTCTGTCAGCCTGGCTACAGTGCTGAACAGAAACCTGGGGTTGTTCTTATTTTCCTCTATTAATGATGAGTAGCAGGCTGCTCTGGCATTACGGAGGGCCTTCCTATAAATTTTAAGACTAACTTGCCAGGCTAAACGTGATTCTTCCAGATTGGTGGAACGCCATTTCCTTTCAAGTTTTCGCGATGTTTGTTTTAATTTGCAGGTTTGCGGGTTATGACATGGAGCTAACCTCCTCTGTTTTATTATCTTCTTTTTTAGAGGGGCGATAGAGTCGAGTGTTATTCGTAGTGAGCCTGCAGCACTATCAACAAGATGATCAATTTGGGAGGGACTAAAGTTAGCATAGGAGTCATCTGTTACATTGAGACATGGAACTGAGTTAAATGCCGATGGAATCACTTCCTTAAATTTAGTTACAGCACTATCAGATAGACATCTAGTGTAGGAATGTTTGCCTAATGGCGTGTAGTCCAGTAATAGGAATTCAAAAGTTAATAAAAAATGGTCTGATAAAAAAGAATTCTGTGGAAAGACTATTAGATGTTCAATTTCAATGCCATAAACAAGAACAAGGTCGAGGGTGTGGTTAAAACAGTGAGTGGGTTTATGTACACTCTGACAGAAGCCAATCGAATCTAATAATGAGATAAACGCAGCACTAAGGCTATCATTTTCTACATCCACATGAATATTAAAATCACCTACAATAATTATTTTATCTGTTTTAAGGACTAAACCTGATAAGAACTCTGAGAATTCAGATAAAAATTCAGAATACGGTCCAGGAGCTCGGTACACTATAACAAATAGAATTGGCTATAGTGTTTTCCAGGTTGGGTGTGAAAGGCTAAGAACAAGGCTTAACAAATTAGTATGCCATAACTATCATGTAAACATTACCAGAGCCTTCTGAAGAAAATAACTTTCCCACTGAGATTCTTTTTCTTAGGTTTTGTGATCTTGAGAAAAAAATCTGAAATAAATATGTCATGGAGACCATTCAATCCTACAGTTCACTGTAGATGAGCATGCAAAGTGTTTCCAGGGGAAAGGAGATCAGCTCAAGTGTTCATGCAACCAATAAACATTTTACACTGAGTAAAACATGAGAAAGTCTGTCCTTTACATGACAAATTGCTTCTGTCACTTTTTAAGTGCCACTCATTGCAGTCTGCAGTCTATGTTACCTCTGTCAGCTTGACCAGTTGCTGGTGATTATGGAAGGACCAGTCTGATTTGTCTGTCTTCTTCTTTTACACAAGTTCAACTGAAAAGATGGCAATATATTTAAATAATTAGGTATATGTGTGTGTCCTTTATTTGTTCAGGTTCTAACTTCATTGTAATGTCTTGATAAATGTGCTCAAGCTGCCGTTGAATGTCATCACACCCAGACAAACTCCCATCCCTCAGTATAAGTTTCTCTGGGTTTGCAGTATGTATTTGTACACACATCACTATTGAAAGCTGAATGTAATGTAATTTCTAAATACAAATACAAAAGTGGACTGTCAGAAAACTGTCAGAAGCTTAGCAAACACGAATACCAGTAAATCATGTTAGCCTAGCTTTGTAAGACTGGAACCAGTGGGAAACAAGTTGCCAGATACAGTTGGTGAGCACAGGTTTTAGTGTAGTACAGGCACGATGGTACCAAACCTGGCAACCTCACTGTGAAGACATAACTCCAGTAAGACACTGCGTCTGACTATTGTATGTGATATACAAAGCAATTAATACATGTAAATTGCTACATATAGTACCATTAAGGTTTGTCGTACTAATATTCATAGTCCTTCTCTTTATGTGTTATTGTATGTTCCAACACATAATGGGCACCCACTCTGGATACATACAAATGTCCTCTATAGCTTAGGGCAAGTACAGTCACTACACCTGGCACTAGCCTCAGGTGGATTTTATACTTATGCAGAGCACCTTGCAGTCTGTGGTGACCAGTAGCTCACAGGTTTTTTTTTCTCAATGACGACATATACCATATACCACATCGCCGCAGAGCCATGCAACAAGAATGCCAATGACTTCTGAATGAGTCCTGTCAGCAGTGCTCTTTCACCACCATGTCACCCTTAATAAGCCTCTCTGCTGGCCCTGCCAGAGATGTGAGCAACTGTCACAGTGTTGACAACATGCAAAACTGCAGAACAGTGTCAGGAAACAAATTCAATTTATGCATTCTGGAGTTATCATTATGTATGAAGAGAGACGCTGCCTTGGCCCGCTAAGAGCTTATGCAGCACTGAGACCAATCCAAGCAGGGAGAAGAGCAGCAAAGTTCCTGTGCAGCTGCTGCATGACAACTATATCCCTCTAGGCCATATTTCTACATGTTAACATGTCATTGCGAGGCACTGCTGGGATGACAGAGTTGGGTAGGTATACATATTTGATGACTTCTGAGTGGGAGTTCAATAGATGATCAAAGTAAAGAGAGAGGATCTGCAGCCCATTAGGAGAAGAAATATTAGAAATACAGATGGGGTAATAGCTCTATGCTTAGTTTTAATTCAGGCCTATTGCATGAATATTCAAGTTACATTGATTTAGACTTTCTGTACTGCAACAAACCTGTAAAAAAAAAAAGTAATATTCTTTGTGCACTTTCCTGAGCCTGAGGGCCATCACAGTGTTATGACTGTTGCAAATACATTTGACATTTCCACCACTGGAATAAAAGTGTGTGAAGGATGAAGAGAACTACTGACATTTATGGTAATAAAAAGAGTGGTGGGCAATGCTCTGTATGTGTCTGACCTCATCTTAGGAAGGGAGTTGATTATGCATTGCTTTTTGAAGTGGCCAGGTAAATGAAAGGCAACTGGTAAAATAATAAGACAGAGAGGTGCTGTCAGACTGGGATGCGCTGTGTTTGAGGTTGAGAGAGGGGGACAAAAGAATGACATTCTGCTAGTCACAAACAAAAAAAGACGTGTATCACCAACAGGATGAAAAAGTATATCAGGGAGCACGCATGACCTGCCTCACAAGGTAGAGGGCTTACAGCATGTCCTTCAAGACTTCAAGGAATAACACAGCAAAGAGCTGAATTCAGCATTACTCTTACATACTCACTGAGGAAACCCTGCATCCTGACACTGACACTACCAATTTAAAAGGAACTTCTGGTTTCTTAGAGCTATTTCATTCAATCATTACTATAATTTATAATAACACTGTACTCACTAAGTACCTTTAAATGCTGACATCAGGGAGCACAGAAACCTGTCGCTAGAAAAAACATCAAGATTGGACGATTCTGCAAATGTTATGTTCAATGACAATGTGTTTAATGTCCAATGCCAACGTTTTTACAATGGTTATGGCAATAAACAATGTATCAGTACCAGCTTAATGCCGGCATACTGCCAACTGTTTAAGTGTGGCTCGTACACGAACCAATTGGTCTATCTTGATGTCAGTCAACATATCCATAGTCCTGGTCCTTATTAGCAAAAATTGAGCATAGCGCTGGTTCAGACAGGCCACGAAGTCAAGCTCAGCTCATGATCCCAGCTACATCAGCTGATAGCAGCTGATCTCAAAGCCAGCCCACATCAACTGATGGCTCAGCTGATTCCCTTCTATGCACCCATTTCAAACAGGGCGCCTTATTTAAGCTGCTTTAACCTGCCTACCCTTGCTGCTTCCTCTGCAAGCCGCTTTGCAACCAATCTCCACCCTAGCTCCTCCTTTTCACACTATGTCTGACTTAATCACTGTCATGTTTTGTTGTCATTGATGCCTGCTCTGTTCTGTACCCTGGGGGTACCCTGCTTTCCCTGCCTTAAGCTTTCCAAGTATGCACATGGAAGGGCAGGAAGGTGTGCTCTCCCTGTCTTAGGCTTTCCACGTATGCACGTGGAAGTGCAGGGAGCTCCCAGAACATATAACTACTGCAGATGGAAATTAAGTTTTCTTTGACTAAAGTGGTCTACTAATTCAGTGGACTGAATTAGCTTTTTTTTAAATTCTTTTTGACAAAAATTGTGGAAAGATCCCTTTCCAATTGAAGAGTTTTCTGTTAGTATTACCTTTGTATGCATCGATAAACATCTTAATGAGACTCATTTCTTTTACTGCAGTAGTTTTAATATTTTTGTCAAAGTAATGTCTCAATTGAACATATCTAAATAATTCAATTCAATTCAGTTTATTTATATAGCGCCATATCATAACAAAGTTATCTCAGGGCACTTTTTCGAATAGAGCAAGTCTAGACCGACTCTTTATATTTACAGAGACCCAACAGTTCCCGCCATGAGCAAGCACTATGCGACAGTGGCAAGGAAAAACTCCCTTTTAACAGGTAGAAACCTCGAGCAGAACCAGGCTCTAGGTGGGCGGTCATCTGCCTCAACTGGGTTGAAGGGGGGGGGGGGGGGAGCAGGAGGAAAGAGAACATACAGCAGCACAGTACAGTTCCACATAGGGATGTAGAGCAATAGCTGTGGTAATGGCATTGATGTTAACACCAACAGAAACAACACTAAGAGCAACATTATAATAGCAATACTAATAATAATAGCAACAACAGTAATAGCAGCAGCGGGTGCAGAGCAGGAGCACGGGGGCAGCAGGCGGCAGCAACCACAGATCCAGACTCAACAGCTCCGGAGGCAGAAATACCTGCAGAAAGCAACAGAAGGGGAGAGAGAGAGAGAGAGAGAGAGAGAGAGAGAGAGAGAGCACACAACTACGGGAAGAAGTTGAATTAATAACAAATAAATCTTGTTTCCCTAAATTCTAAGTTTCTGTGAGTTGTTAAAAATATCTAAATCTTTATTGGAGGATATTATACAGTATGAAGTGATACTCCTATTTATCCAGTATCTAAATCTACCGTCCAATTCAGCTGGTATGAATTCTGTGTCATATGCCACTCAACACAATATTTGTGCATTTCTTTCAAATTCCAGGTCTTTAAGTTCTTTATGCCAGATGTTTAGAGGAAAAATTAGCTATCATGTTTACTTTTAACCTTAAACTTGTTTGTAAACCATAAACCTGTATGTTATACGTGTTGTATGTCAATCCAACATGTGAGCATCAAAGTTTAGTTGTTCTATACTTAATGGCAGAAGAGGCTGTAGAGAGCTCACTGAATAGTTGCCTCTGTTATCTATTAGCTATAATGCTTTAGTGAACTATTCACACTCTAGTCCTTGTTATTCACACACTGCTTCCTGCACTGACATGGAATACTGGCAACATCAGTAAATAGTGCGCCACAGCTGTATGGACATATTTCTTACAGCTTGTCTACACAGGAGGCATTTCAGCTGTGTTTTTCAGTTGTCTGTCTCGTGCATCTGACGAAACAGATACACTTCTATTTTATTCAATACAGCTGTCTACCCAGGCATAGCAATGGCTAGCGTTGTATTTGTGCTATATGCGTGTAAACACATCTCAAGGTGTAGTTTTATATTTCAAGTCTATTTTCCTTCTTTACACACATAACTACAGTGATTGTGTGTTGGGCTCTGACCGCTGCCAAAACACGTGGGACCTACACTCAGTGCTGTGTCTGAACGGATCCTGTGTAGACACAGACAGAGCACTGAAGCTGCTGCTCTGCTAATATGCTGCTTTCACTAAGCAGGCTACGTAGACATTGCTCTCTACAATATCTGCACGTGGCAACTACGGTATGATAAAGGTTAAGGATTGTAGATTTGGCAATGGTATGGTTAGGCAGCTAAAAAACTTGGTTAAGGTTAGGAAAAGAAGGCTAACATTTGGTTGGCTAACATTGGTGGCCTGTGACAGGACGCAAATTCAGGTCTCCTGCATGGAAGTCAGACCTGCTACATGCCCATCCATCATGCCAACTTTCACTCCTTCTGCTACACAGAGGGCTTAACCAATAGACATGTTTGGCAAAACTTTCAAAATAAGACTCAAATTCTTGAAAACTATAATTTTCCTTCAAAGCTTGAGTGCAGGACTTTTACATATGCATCGACTGTGTTTGTGTAATTACTCTCACTACCAGAAGGAGGAGACAAAAGTTCCGCACTCCAGCTTTAAAGTCCACTAAAACATAAATGCATTTTTCCTGGCTACTATATGATTTTAATGAATGCTTCCTTCAGTTTTTCTGTCACATACCTCAGTAACCAAACCTTTCCATGTCTAAATATTTGAAGATATGGCTGGGTATATTGTTTTGTTGTAACTTTTGCTGATACTAAATTGATGCTTTTTTTCTCTCTTGTCCCAGTAATGTCTGAGAGGACTGGAAGAAAATGATTGATCTGCAGAGCAGGCATAAAACAGAAATGAAGAACCTGCTTTCTGTGAAGAAGTGCAAGCTTGTATTGGCAAGGTTTCAAAAGTATTTAAAATTACTTTTTTGCTATTGTAAACATTCACTTTTTTCTCCATCAGTGGATAATTCAAAAGCCTCTTCTAGAGAAACGTGTTGCAAGAGATGCTAGCAATCTATGCACAGTAATAGACGGAATCAAGGCTAATTCAGATCCAAAAGAAAGCCTGAGTGGGTGGTGGAGCTCTGATGTAATATTTTTCTTTCTTATGGGCTCTTAGCTGCATCTTGTACTAAAAACATGTACTCAGAGTTGTGTTAGTGTAGCACACACTACTCAAGGTCCTCAAGGAGAAACTGTTATTGCTATACGCACTATGGAATCATCTGATAGACTAAATAAAGAGTGATTTATCCCATGGGCCCTCCCCTTTCCTTTGACTCCAGCAGAACAATCACAGTGATTCCTCTGGATGTCCAGACTGTCACCTCTCTAATCTGGGCCTGCCACACTCCGGAGTGAGGAGCCCACTCTTTTGTAACATTCCACATTCAAGGTCCATTAGCTCCATGCGGCTGCAGTACTTCACTCTACTATAACATGTCCTTGAAAGAAAACCGCTGGAGAACCATGAAATGTTGGTCACATATTTGGGGGTTCTAGATTGGGCCCTCTTTGAGACAGAGGTAGCTATTACCACATTTTGACTGATGCCATTAATCTCACCAAGCCCTGAAATGTGACGCAAGGTCCTCATGAACACTGAAGTGAAACATTAATTTACTGTTTGATCAGTAACTAGTTTAAATGGGCCTGGTGGCGTTAATGGAGCCATCACTGCCACAGTGAGGCATAACTGGGAGCTCTTGCAGAAATTATCTACAAACCCTTGAAAATGAAATGTGGTCTCTGTAGAATGTGGTTTATTTCCACTTGTTAAAAAAAAAAGTTAGATCCAGGTTAATGCCATGCATTACTGACTCTGAGGTGAAAGTAAAAATCCACCTGCGGATACTCTCACACTGTTAGATATCATCAATTTGTGATGTTCAGCGTGTCCCAGGAGTGATGAAGTGTTGTAATTTACTTTTTTTTTTGGTGGCACCACGTTCCCTCAAGCTGCCTCATCTACTTCTACTTCAAGTAGCAATTTCCTGCATTTCCCCAGGTTGGCTTTTGACAATCCCCAGAGAAGAGACTTGTCTGTGCTTCGTCTGTGTAGGTGGAGAGAAACACTGCAATATGTTTTTCCAACTGAGAAAAAAGTCAGACTGGAGACAGAAGAAGTCACTGCATCTGCTATCAAAAGTTAAATATATATATATATATATACATACATTTCTTGTTGATGTCCACTGTACCTGGACTCAAGGTCAAGACTGATCATCTGGTTGTCTACAGGAGGAAAACACAAATACACTAACAAACAACAAAATGGGTCCTGGAATGCAAATACACCTACAACTGTTCTGTTACAATGATAAAGTATGTTCAAGTGTTTACTTTAAAGTCACAGTGAAACTGGATTTTGCAGGCATTGTTCTTTATTCTTTAATGATTAAAGATTTAGGATGAAATAGAATGTTGAGGCAGGATAAATGTCTGGAGGGAGTAACTTTTTTAATTGGATGGCCAAAGGAGTTTGACTGGTCAAAAAGTAATGAGATTTTGATACACCATATTTTATCAAATAAAAGCCAGGTCTCAAATAATGGCCCGGGGCATGGTCACCATGAACAAATAAGGGCCCGCCCCAAAAATAGACCTTGGGAAACAAACGAGGGTGGATAAACATTGTACATGTACATTTCCATTGCTTTAATTTAATAAATTCAATATATGAATGCTAGTCGTGACTCTTTGTTGTTCTGGATTGCATATCTAAAGTATTTCAGTCATTGTGTATGTATGTTTATGTCCCAGCCAAACTGCATTTTGTAGCAACATTTTCCACAACACAGCCCTGCAAATGATTCACAATTAGGAAATGAAGGAATTCTGTTCACTGAAATACTAGAAGGCTTTTAATTAACACTTCACAAACATACACTGATCAGCCATAACATTATGACCACCTGCCTAATATTGTATAGGTCCCCCTTTTGCCGCCAAAACAGCCCTGACTCGTTGAGGCATGGACTCCATTAGACCTCTGAAGGTGTGCTGTGGTATCTGGCACCAAGATGTTAGCAGCAGATCCTTTAAGTCCTGTAAGCTGCGAAGTGGGGCCTCCATGGATCGGACTTGTTTGTCCAGCACATCCCACAGATGCTCGATTGGATTGAGATCTGGGGAATTTGGAGGCCAAGTCAACACCTTGAACTCGTTGTCATGTTCCTCAAACCATTCCTGAACCATTTTTGCAGTGTGGCAGGGCGCATTATCCTGCTGACCGGTCTGCAGCTACGCAGCCCCATACACAACAAACTGCGATGCACTGTGTGTTCTGACACCTTTGTATCACAACCAGTATTAACTTTTTCAGCAATTAGCTGTTCTGTTGGATCAGACCACACGGGCCAGCCTTTGATCCCCACGCGCATCAATGAGCATTGGCCGCCCATGACCCTGTTGCTGGTCAGTGGTCATAATGTTATGGCTGATCGGTATATAGTTTCATTTTAAAAGAATTGTTAAACATTTTGGGAAATATGCTTCTTCATAGAGCATAGTTACAGCACTTTTGGTTTTATATTTGATACAAGTTAATTAGTAAACTAGAGGTGTTAGTGGTTTTTGAACTTTCCCAAGAGAGAGGCTAGCTGTTTCCCCCTGCTTCCAGTCTTTATGCTAAACTAGGCTTATTGCCTTCTGACAGTATAAGTTCCAAAACTTGAACCTGAACCTTTACAAAGGCTCAGCAATTTGCTAAAACAGCCAGCCACTGTAGTTTTTATCGAACGTTACTCAAACAGGAAGAAATAGCGCATTTGTTGGGGACTATTTTCAGCAGCGGATTAATCCACATTTGGTGCTCTAGTGAGTATTTGAGGCAGAAGGACATTGTATGTTGCATTGAGTAAAAAAACACTACAGTGTGTGTGTTCATGGTAATGAAGGAACATAGTCACAGTGCAACAGTATGGCTCACTGATGTGTTTTTCATAGTTTTTGGACAACAATGGAGCTCAATATAACTGAGGATGTCTGTAGACTAACATTTTGATGTGTGCAGATGCGAACAACAGTAATATTGTGGTCCATCATTTATGGAATAATGGTAAATGCCTACATTTATATAACGCTTTATAAGGTTTTTGTCGTTCATTCACCCATTCACGCACACACTCACACACTGATGGGAGCGAGCTACCAGGCAGGGTGCTAGCCAACCATTGGGAGCAATTTGGGGTTCAGTGGACAGGAAGAGGTGGGGATCGAGCCGCTATCCCTGTGATCAGTGGACGCTCTACCTCCTGAGCCACAGCCACCCCACTATAATATATCACCTGCAAATACTCAGGTGCAATAATGTGGAGCCCTGCCTCAAAAGACAACACACTCGTGAGAAAAGTGGTGAAGGTAGGGCTGGGTGATATGGCCAAAAATGTTATCATGAATTTTTTTTTCATTTCAGTCGACATCGATAATTATCACTAATAATGTCAAATCATTATTTCTTTCAAGTTCAAAGTCCGATTTTTGCTCTGAGTGAAAGTAGGAGAAACCAGGTGGTTAATTGTTGTTTTAAACTATCCTTTATTGTCAGAACATGACAAACAGCAGAACATTTCACATATCTGAGACGCTGTAATTTCTTACTTTCTGTGTGTTCTAATGGGTGATATTGTTTCAAATCATGAAACAGGTTTAATCTTTTAATCCTGGCTTCTGATTGGCTCTTTTAATCCTGGTTTCTGATTGGCCCAATTTAATTCTGATTTCTGATTGGCTCTTTTAATCCTGCGAGGTGATTGGCTGTTTCATTTATGGCTTCTGATTGGCTCTTTTAATCCTGGCTTCTGATTGGCTCTTTTATTCCTGCAACATGAATGGCACTTTTATTCCTGACTTCTGATTGGCTCTTTTATTCTTGGCTTCTGATTAGCTCTTTTAATTCTGGCTTCTGATTGGCTCTTTTATTCCTGCAACGTGATTGGCTCTTTTATTCCTGCATTGTGAACAACGTTACATGTACTCCCAAGAAACCTGTTTTTTGGTCAGAGATTAGATACCCTGTTTGCATCACTACTTTTCTTGTACTTAGTTTTCTTGTCCATCTTGTACTTACAGTAAAATATAATGTCACGTTTGAATCTAATTGCCAAAGTTTCCTCTTTTTTCTCCAACTTTCCAATTTGTGCACTGTGTCAATACATTTTTATTATTCTTTAAATAAAGTCTCTCCTGATTGAACTAACAACATTAATGATGACAATGCAGTGCAGCACTTAATGATATATATTAGTTACTGTACACCTGTGTTTGGACCGTGATTGAAGCAGAGTAAAAATATTTTCGTTGGTTAAAAGAATAATATGACAAAATCCATCGAAAATTTGCATTGTGCTTTTTTAAACTTGAACTACTGTATGACAATCTTCCTAACCTTAACAACACTTTATATTTTAGACATTAATATGTAGATTGTTTATATTAGACAATCCCAGTGAAAACTGGTGTAGTCTGAGTTGATTTCAGCCTTCACTTTCAAGTGCAATACACACCAACCATGTTGTGAAGCATTGCAATTTGACAAGTATTAGTAGTCAAGGTACAGTTATCAACCCCTGATGAGCTGTGTCAAGACATAGAAAACAATGGGTGCGAGTGTTTTGATCGGACACTGTCAGTGTGTGTTGCCCTTCAGTGTATTTTTTTTACTGCCACTAGAAGTCTCCAAAGTCCAAAATTGTCTAATCTGACATGTAGGGGCTTCAAAAACTGCTGACATAATTTGACGTTTTGCAGATTTCTCCTGTATCAACATTATGTTTAGTGAATGAGTTTCTGACACTTTAGAGTCTTAGTATACAAGAAATTAATGTGTTACAAATATATTAAATAACTTTGATGTCACACCATTATCCACTATCAACACTATCAAATTTTCTCTTTATGTGTCTGCTATGGTCTAAAGGCCTGGTCACATCAGCATTTAAAAGAGCGATAATACATAATATTTAATAATAAAAAATCTATTCTTTTTTTTAAATTGGTGAAATAATGTGACAAAACAAAGACTGACATAGAAGTTAACTGAAACAGACAAACATACAGACTGTAACACAGCAGTTACAATGATGCATCTGATGACATATGATTTAAAGAGTAGAGGTTAGATCTGCTTAATTAGCGTATTGTTGCAGGGAGGGCTGAGTTATGTGTGTGCATGTTTTTATGGGAGGCAGTGATATGTGTCAGTATTATTATGTGTGAGACTGGACAGGATGGTGTTTGGAGTAAGGAATATGGGATGTGTGGGGGAGAGAAAGAAAAGGAAATGGTATTAATGTTATAGTAATAATGAATATATGATGCAACAACAACAATAATAATAATAATAATAATAGTTATTCTTGCCATAATAAAGAGTAAATAAAAGAGCAATAAAGAGTGAAGCCAGACTGGGTCACCAGAGCGGCTTGCAACCGGCTTGCAATCACCTACCCAGCCCTCCAGCTACGCAACAGGGAGCAGAGCGCTGGCCCATTGCAGGTCTTGTGCCTCATCCCATCTTGAACCAATCCCAGATCTTTTGGGAGGGAGTCTGTCCGCTGAGGGGTGGCACTCTGTTTTGTTTTTTGATTTTCCCTTTTTTTTTCACCTTTTTTGGAGGGTGGACTAGGACTTCCCCCAGCGGACATTCCAGATCAGCAGAGGAGCTAAGTGATGCTGGAAACCGGATGGAGGCCTACCAAATATCATGGAATTCTGGGCACTAGCAGCCATAAATAAATAAATAAATAGTAATAATGATGTGCATCAACAGGAATCACAAACAGCAGCAGCAATAATTAATTAACATTAATTAACAATAAAAAAACAATTGCTGGCTTTGCAGGGCCTTGCGGTCCTATTTGTGTTGTTTCCGTACCAGGCAATAATCTTCCCCATCAGGACACTCTCGATGGTGCAGGAGTAGAAATTCCTCTGTATTTCAGGGGATACCCGGAATTTCCTCAAGCGCCTAAGGTGAAACAGTCTCTGCCTTGCCTTTCTCACTGAGTCAGTATCCAGTGCACAGGTCAGGTCCTCAGTGATGTGGACACCAAGGTACTTGAGGCTGTCCACCCTCTCCACGAGGACCCGTTGATATTAAGGGGGGTGTAGTTCCTTACCTGCTCCTTCCAAAAGTCCACTATCAGCTCCTTAGTCTTGCTGACATTCAGGGGTAGGTTTTTGTCCACCAGTGGGTCAGGTCCTTTACTTCCTTCAGGTAAAAGTTTATGGCACCCTGGATGGTTCTGGTAGTCCATAGTTTCTGGTTGTGGAATGATTTAACTGTAGTTTTGGGTACAGTTGCTTCTGTAGTTTTACAAATCAAAACCACCACAGACTCAGTGGATCCATTGATGACATCGGTGATGTGGTGTCATGTTCCAGACTGCTTCATGTAGTGCTGACTGTAGGGTGGCATCTGATTGGCCTGACCATTTCCTGACCTCTCGCTTCACTGGGAGCATGCGTCGTAGTTTGTTTACATACTTTGACCTCAGCAAGATGGCCGCATGGTTGCTCCTCCTGATCGCGGGAGCCGTTTTTGAATGGCCTGTGATCCAGAGTGTTTATTCCCCTTGTGGCACAGTCAGTATGTTGATGGAAGTCAGGCATACCCTTCTTAAGATTAGCCTGATTGAAGTCACCAGCAACAATGAGGATTGCCAGTCTGTGAGCAGTTCAAGTCTTCGCAAAGTTCCAACAGGGCGGCTTCTGTACATGCCTGTGGTGGGATGTAGACCGCTGTGATAATGACCAATGTAAATTCCCTTGGTAGAAAGTGCAGTCTGCATTTGATTGACAATAACTATAGATCAGGTAAGCAAGAACGGGATAGCATTTTAATATTCCCATTGTCACACCAATCCTTATTCACCATAAAGCACACGTCTCCTCCTTTTTTCTTGCCAGAGTCCTCTGTGCTGTCAGATCGGTATACTGAAAAAAGAGTCATCTGGTTGAATGCCGCTGTCCGGTATTCCAGGATTTAGCCAAGTTTCGGTGAAACAAAGGACATTACAAACAAACTGACGTGGGCAGGGAGGTCGTCCAGTTTATTATCCAACGCCTTTACATTGGCTAGCAGGATGCTTGGCAGAGAAGATCCATGTGGCCGGGATCGCAGCTGGTGTTGAATTGTTTTCTTGGCGACAGAGAAATTAGCAAGCTTTTCTTTGTACTTGTTTGGTAAGTTGATTTCTGAAGTGTCTCCTAGCAGACAGAGCTGAGATTTGAAAATCTTAATTACTTTCCACCAGGCTGCCAGTGCTGAGGAAAGGTAAATCTGAGAGTGAAATGTTTTTGCAATACAGTTGTTCCAAGTCTATCCATGGGGTACTGTGGTTGTGTCCATTTATCAAGATATTGTAGTTGATTAACTCGCCTTGAGATTTGCTTATTTGTAGAGTGGATAGTTAAATTGTTTTTTTATTGTTCCAATAGAAATGTGTAATGAAGGAATCAATATATTTGTACCATGTATCTGTTGGTGTAACAGGCAGCATTGAGAAGTAGTAGTTAATATGGGGGAGTATTTTCATTTTGACAGTGGCAATTCGTCCTATGAGGGAGAGAGGTGGATTCATCCAGTGCTGGAGGTCACCTTCTACTGTTTTTAACAATGGAATGTAGTTAAGATGAAACAACCCTGACAGCATGGAGGAAATGCCAATACCCAAGTATCTAATCTAATGTTACCAGTGCGAAGTGGGAGTGTTGAGTTCTGTTCTGCAGAATCCCAGGCATCTTCCAAAAAAAACTTTGGTTAACTTGGTCGAATACTTTTTCTGAGTCTAATTATACAATAATTGTCTTGACTTGAGTTTGTTTTTAGAGATTAATAAGATTAAATAGCCTTCTCTGTAATGCAGTGCAGCACTTAATGATGTTCAAATCAATTTAAATCAAATAAATCAATTCATTTTAATGGAATCATCACTATGAGCAGATTCACTGGGGGGGTGAAGTTACTTTGCCCAAATCTTACTCTTCAAATTCATCTTAGTGAACTTTGACATGCCGATTCACACCGCTGACCAACAGCAACAGAACAGCTTAATAGTATACCCGAGTTGACAGTTAACATTGCACACAAGGGGAAGGGTCCCAGTGGGTGCCGGCATTACAGAAAACAACAGAAGCATTGCCAATAAGTACAAAGCTCCTTTTTGTCTATGGCGGGTAACCTGATCTGAACATGGTTGTGAACAGTGTGGTTGCTTTTCATAACAGGTAGACCTGTGCTACATTGAATAAAATACTATATCTCATTTTAAACCCGGTCTTTCCGATTGCATTTTTATTCCTAATGGACTCACATCGAACAAAACATGCTGTGAGTTTGTTCTGCATGCTAACCCAGCTCCCTGAAAGACAACGCCTCTCCTGTGGCACCGTGTGGCCAGACAGAACACACTCGTCCTCTCTGACAATCTTATGTGCCTGCAGCCTGGGGAGAGGGTTTTTCATGCTCCACTGTTTCCACAGAAAGCGTGCCACTTCAACTCCCAACTGCTGGGAAATTGGGACCTGTTCTGTGTTACTGTACAGTGAGTCAGAGAGTACAGCCCACTTTATCCTGTGTGAATTTTGTCAGGAAAAAGACACAAAGCAACCAGAAACCATATTAAAGTAAGGTATTATTCATTCATTTTTGGAGGATATTTTCCTTTGAGGTGCATCACAAATCTCCTAGCAACCACAGCCCACTCCATCACAGAACCACTGGTCCATTAGAGAACTGGCCAAGTGAAAAAAATCTCTGACTCCAAGAATAGAAAAGTACAAATGGGGAACAAATTGTGATCTGGTAGAGGTCACTTGTACTGGAAAAAAAATTCATTATTTTCACAACATTGTATTGTTGTGAAAATAATGAATTTTGTGAATTTTTAATTCTGGCCACAAGTTGTATTGGTTGTGCTATAACAGCACTCACGAGTTTAATTGCACAAGATCTTTTTCTCAAAAGCAAATATTAAAGCCCCCTTGTACGTTTTTAAAATGTTATTGCTGATGTCCTCTAGTGGTGGCCACTGTGACAGACTGAAATGCACAACACTTTGCTGTACTTACATACAAGTTAATAATACTCACAGTGGCTTTAAGTGAAAATAAACTGGGCATGTCTTTTAAGTGCTGTTTAGTCATTCACTGCTTTACATGCACATAAATGATTGTATTGTTCCCAACTTTCATTATTAACTTTATATCTGAAACATCATATAAGAAACATGAATTCTTACACGGATTCAAAGAAACCTGGTTATACTATTACATTTCTGCACAAGAAACCAGATTAGCTGATCATGGATGCACTTAATCAAGCTTCGAAAGGGTTTTATAAGTGTGTGCTTGTTCATGACCAAGGACCAAAGACAAGTGTCACAGTGGCTGCAGCTAAGTAAAGCTCAACAAGACTACAGAGTCTACAGCCATGCTGGCGGCTTTGTGACTGTGCTTTGAGCTAAATGCTAACATGCTCACAATGAAAATGCCTTGCTGATGTTTAGCAGGTATAATGTTTACCATGTTCACCAGCTTAGTTTAGCATGTTAGCATGCTAAAATTTGCTAATTATCACAAAACACAAAGTACACCTGGGATTGATGGGAATGTCATTAGTTTAGCAGGTATTTGCTCATAACCATAGTAGTGGACAAATTTAGATGTTGACATGATGACAGTGTTAGATAAAAAGTCAAAGGATTGCCAAAGTAATTGCAATATATCCTGAGCGGGGAATGAATGTATGTACCAAATTCCCTGTCAATCCATTCAACAATTGTTGAGACATTTCAATCAAAACCACAAATGTCAACCTCATGATGGCGCTGGAGGAAAAGTCAGGAGATCATCAAAGTAATGAGGATTCATCCTCTGGGCACCATGAATATATTTCACTTAAAGCCAAAAGTGTCAACTTGCTGGTGGCGTTGCCTGTGAAAAAAAATCATGGCAATCCATCCAATAGTTGTTGAGATTTTTCAGTCTTTTAACTTAGTTGTTCAAATTTGAAAAATTGTGAGGAGGCACCAGCACGAGCTCTACGCTACGTCACATGTGCACTTAGACACACACACAGACCCACGGTGAAGGCGCAAAAACCCTGCAGTCATCAAAATGCTGAGGTGGCTGAACAACACTAGCAGCAGCAAAGCAAGGAAGCCGCCTGAAGAAAGCCATAGTGACAACCAGAAAGAAGTGATGTGGTGGGATCTTCCTCCTACGGCTTCCAGCCCCATCCATCTACTTCTTCCCATTCACATCTTCTATTCAGCACTCTGGTAAGTTAGCCAGCTTATTAGCCATTTCTAGCATCAAGTGCTAGCTAGCAAGGTTTAACTCTGAAATCTGGTTGTGATGCCTTGCTTAGCTATATAAAATAATGTCTATAATAAAGTCTGCGAATATGCAGCCCATGATGTGTCATATTATTATTATTATTAATAATAATAGACAGACAGACAGTTAGAAATAAACAAGAAACAGTAACTCAACCAATGAAGAATAATGAAAACTGATTGTGGCCAAACACCTAGGGTGATTTAAATGTTTTATTCAGGGAACAACTAGCAGAACTTCCATGGTGAGTCAATGAAGTGATGCCAGTTACTGAAATAAAGTTATTAAACTATACTAATTATGTAGCGTGAATAAAAAAGAACTTAAATTTGGGACAATGGTTGTTTAGTCTGGGACAGTTGAAAGTAGAATTCAGGACATACACTGAGGAAAAAAGGTAATTTCGAGCCCTGTTGCTATAGCTAGAGCCATGTTGCTAGCATGGTTAAAAAGTACTTGTAGTAGTGCATATTATATTCAAATTAATTTAATTATTCGTATATTATTATTATTATTATTAAAGTGGTAGCATGATATTAAGTACATTTCAGTGTAATTTCTTTTCAGATAATACAATAAGATTTTGCCAGTATTGGTTCAACTTGGTATTGGTAAGTTGAACCAATTTTCAAGTTTTTGAGACATTTTACTCAATCAGTGGAACTTGTCATCTGATTTCCAGCCTTAATCTAATTTCTCACGGTAATCTGGTTGTGTGCCTGCAAACATTCATCTAGAAACACAAATGTTCTGCTCTCTGATTCCTTTGCCAGAAGTGAGGGCCTCCATATGGCTACCAGAGTGACAGTGTTGTATCCTCAGAAATAAAACATATCAGGAATAGATTCACCAGTCCAGCTACAATTATGAGTTGTTATCCTCGTTTGAAGTTTAAATTCAGCAGAAACTAGAGTTTCCTATTAACAGCTTGGGCTCTGTCATATAGAAGAAAAAATATATATTTAGAAGAATAGCCATGAAATTAAGAGTTTTGTTTCAAAGTGAAATATCCACTGTTTGATAAATGTGGCATCTGTTCTGATGAAATTAAATGCTGCCATTCAATTTAAACTCCTAATGGAATATCGTGTTTTTAATGGTTATTTCAAGACCTGTAAAGCAGTTCCACTTTAGATGAAATAATCACCTATGGTTTTACCCAACATGGATATAAAGCTCATATGAAATGAAAGGCATTAAATATAGAGACTATAAGCATTGTGAATCATAAATGCCATGCATATGGATTTAGCAGTGGTCTTAAGTATGGTATTAAACCCATCAATTTACATTAATCAACTTTGAGGTTGCTGAAGAGGATATTTAAAGCTTAGCTTCAATGAGGTTTATTTTCTATATGCTACAGTGGTTAGGAAGGGAAGGAAGGGATGTGTTAATCATGACTTACTGCTACCCCTCAATGTGGTTTCACTGTTCCTCCAGTGTGGGCTCCAAGTGAAATAGGTTGTACCATAATTACTTAAGAGGTACCTTTTTGGTGTACTTACAAAAATACTTAGGCCTACAGTATAATTTATTTCTCCTTTCCTCTAAAATTCCTAGTTGTTCCCTTGTTCCGCTTAGAGGGTGGATACCCGACCCGAGCCTGTCAGGGCAGGTTCAGAGAAAAATTTACAAATGATGTCCAGATCCGGGTCCAATTCGATCATGTCATACATAGTGCTTCCTGTTTATTGCTGGGGTTTGTTATTTACATGACAACACATGAACGCAACACACAGACGGTAAATATTCATGTAGCCTAGCTAAGGATGGAGGATGTCAAACTAAATTTGTCATCAGGGTAGTTTAATTCGACGGTATGGAGGCATTTCAGTTTGCTTCAGCTTACATTAACTGCGTCGGGCGTCTTGGAATGATATGTGTCTATGGGAGGAAAGTGTATTACTATTACTTTACATCTCTGTGTGGAACTTGCATTGTGCTATTGTATGTTCTCTTTCCTCCTGCTCTCTCTCTCTCCCCCTCTCTCTTTCTCTCTTAACCCAACCATTCGAAGCAGATATCCGCCCACCCAGAGCCTGGTTCTGGTTCTGGTTCTGCTCGAGGTTTCTGCATGTTAAAAGGGGAGTTTTCCTTGCCACTGTTGCCAAGTGCTTGTTCATAGTTGGAATTGTTGGGTCTCTGTAAATAATATTATAAAGAGTACGTGCTCTATATGAAAAAAACCCTGAGATAATATATACTGTATATATAATTGAATTGAATTGTATTATCGTATTTCATTAGTCTCCTTTATACATTGAAACTCAATGTTTGAATTCAAAACAGTTGATCATTTGTTCAAATTCAGTCTATTTTGCCCTCTCCAGCCTATGCTTGAAATTTCCAATCAACAACTTGTCACCTAGAACATTATTCAATGACACATTGCATTTGATCGTATTTTAGTTTCAAAACATTTTGACAGACACCAGATAAAGACTTGTCAGTACAGCCATATTGTTTTCCTACCTTGCTCACCAGAAACCATTTCCTTTCAGACAAAACTGTTTTGTGATTGTGCAAAACGAAGAAATAAGCCCTCTGTCTCAAATGCCACTTGTCAAATGGATTTGACTGACACAGATTGCAGAGGATAAGGTTTCAGACCACAAATTTCCAGCCTGACGTACTTGGCAAATCTGGTTTACCAGTGAGGCATAAAGAACTGTCGTGTTCCCTCAGAGAGGTTTACTTTGGAGAAAACTTTGTCTTTCAGACCTTTTGACAGCATCTCAGGCTCCACTTTCCCTTAATTTATGACCCCGAATGTGTACCATTGTTAAAACCTTGTCTTTTCTTATGTAGTCTTTCAGTCAATCTTAAACAGTTGTCAATTTGAACTTGTATTATGTCTCTGCCTTGTATTCATCTTGCAATACTGCAATTACATTTTATGAATGTGAATGCTGCTTACAACAATTATTCTTTTTCAGTTTATGCTACATATACTCTTCATATATTATTGTGTGCCTAATTTGTGCCATTTCCTGCATTTCTAATATTTCCAGAAATCTATACATTTAACTAGAGATGCATTTCTCGAAGAAAATATAAATAAATGTAATTGCTGTACGAATTGCGGCTAATTTATTTTTTATTTCATCTTTATTTAATCAGGCATTCTCATTGAGACTGAGATCTTTTTTTTGACAACAAGAAACATTCACAAGAACACAATAAGCAAACAGAAACAACACAATTACACAATAAACAAGGAATGAATCAAAACAGTAGAAAGATAATAGAGCTTTAAAATCACCAAGGGAATGTAAAACTGCAGTTTGAGGACAGTTTGCAGATCATTCAGTTTAAAAGGTGCATAATACCTGAAAGTTGTGCCAACATTAGTGCGTACATGAGGGATGTCTAAGGTTAAGTAGTTACTGGATCATGTACTGTAGTTGCTGGATTTAAGTGAGAGAAAAGATGTGAGGTAGTTTGGAAGCTTCAACAGCAGAGCTTTATAAATGAATAACATTTCTTCTTGACTGTCAGGATTAATAATTGGCATGTTTTTTGGATGACTTTATAATCAAAAAGAAAACACACTGACCTTAATGTATTGGCTGAGTTATGGATGCAGTGGGAGTGAAAGGGGGCTTTAAAACACTGTCCTTAACTCCCATTATAATGATATTATGAAGAGAACAGATAAAACAGCATAGACAGAAATCTCTTATGTTAAATAATCTAAACTGTTCCAGCTTGGGCAGAATATTGTTTAAGTCAGACCACATTGTGAAGCTGACTGAGATTCAGGGACATTAAAAAAGCCACATAAAAAAAATCACATAGACATCCATTGTATTTACATCTCAACCGTTGTACACAATACAAACTCCATGGATATTTCGGCATGCTCAGTATTTCATGTGGTCATTGTGATGACATATACAGTTTATGAGTTATTATTAATTATGTCATGCATTAAAGCCTATTGAGGCCCCTTCACTTCCATTGTATTTATAACTTCTATATTGTAGTCAAAATCCCTTTTATCTTTCCTTTTTCCACTTCCTTTGCTCACCTACCTCAATTCCTTTCCTCTCCTTTCCTCATCCCTAATTGGCTCTTGTTTACACCCTTTGTCACCCCTCATTTACCTGATTAAGTTCACTTGATCACTCCTCCTTTAAAGACTGCACTCCCTATCACTCACTCTTTGACCTTCACATGGGGTAGCAGTTCTGATTCAACAGCCCATGTGTGTCTTGCTTTTCCTTTATGTTCATAATGCAATCACTTTGAGTTTGGAGAAAATAAACCTTTGTTCAGAGGACTGAGATCCTGAGATTCCTGGCTTCATTCCCATGAATTCTGATCCGATACAGATCCGATGATAGTCTTATACTTTTAATTCTGAACCTCCTAATGTACAAACTACATTCATATTTTAAAATATTTGGTACTGTACACTGTTACGTAAAAGTTTTTTTTAAAATGATTACATGTACAGTTTCTGAGTTAGTATTATATTTTATATGATGCATTAAAGCTATGGAGGCCCATTCACTCCCATTGCATGTATAACTCAACCAATACATTATGGTCAATTAGTTTTCATGTGATTATAAAGTCATCTAAAAATCACTCCAATCAGCATCGATGCACACAGCAATCACACACATTTTCTTCAGGAAATGCTTCTCTAGTTTTGTAAAAAAGTAAAAATGAACAAACATTGTGTTGCAGCTAGACCCGAAATTGCCAAGAAGTAAACAGAAAATGTATCACAAATAATTCAATTTCAAACAACAACAAAAATTTGATGCTGCAAGTTTGAAGTAAAATCGGTGCTTTCAAAAAGGCCAAAGTACATCTGTATTTTCAGACCGGCTCCTGGTTATAGAATTCAGCTGCTCCTCTATGATTCTATCTGAGGGCCTTTATTTTGCAGACTGTCACTGTAGCGCCTCAGGTAATTGTGCAATAGATCTCTGCCAGATGGTGACCCTCTGCCAGTGATGCAGTAATGGGGACTGGACTCTAGCAGGTTAATTTTCTCTGGCTCAGCGAGAGATTTTCCAGGAGCCCCCTTGCTCTTTGATACAGTTTAAGATCCACATCCTCAGCCCTCGGCTCGGGGCGACCGCCATTCAGTCAGACCAATTTCCAGACTCAAAGCATTATAGAACTTGTCATTTTAGCTGCATGTGGTTTCAGCTGCACCCATTGAAATGATGACAAACTTTCATTACAGGCAGACCCAACAACTGTTTACTACCTCATCTATATTCTGCAGCCTCATGTCCTTCCTTTGTTTACAGCTCTTGGGCGCACTTCCCCTCCCACCTCTCCCAAGTTGTTATCACCATCATCATTACAAAAAGGCAGCAGTTTCGACTTCCATATTGAAAGCAGAACATCCTCATATTCTCAGTATATTATTGCACTTTTGCTGAGGGAAATATTTCACTTGTGATTAGCTCAGTGCCACAACACATCCACAGAGCACCATCTCTCTTCCTCAAGGAGTTAATAACATCTGTATGGTTTCTGGTCAAGGTGAAAGTCAGCACCAACATGATTTTGGTGTTGCTCTATTTCAAGTTATCACTAATAAAGGGCAGCAGTGGTGGCCACTCACACTGTGCTGTCAGAGTGACACACCTGATCAGCCCCTCTGCTCCTCAGAGGGCCAGATATTGTGTGAGAATATTGTTTGCCACATTAAAGCATGGTTGGCATGTTATGTCAAATAACACAAACTTGATTTACAGATATAACAAATCATTAAATCTGCATATTTCTTTTGATTGACATTAAGGTAACTCCTCCTAGCAACAGCTAGTTGCTAACCACTTTTGCATCAACTGAAAAAAACATCAACAGAATGTAAAATTCAGTCATTATTGACTGGTTAGGGCAAAATAACCTCCATCCCAAGCAGAAAACGGCTAACATGTACACAATGTCAGACTGAATAATGAAGTGAAGACATAATTGTGAGACTGTCCTCCTGTAATGCGGTCATACGTACCTTTTTATTTCTTGTTCTCTTGTTGTTATAATTAATTATAATAATAATATAATAATTACACAAAACCTATCTGGTTACAGTGTATTTTTGACTGGGAGGACCTCCAAACTCCAGAAAATATATGTGTTGAAGTTCAGAGACCCTCCTCTTTCATTACGTCTGTGGTCCCTACTATAAATTCCTTTTGCCCCTTCCCCTCTTCCCTTTTTGTACAATTCCCCTGTAGGAGAGGTTGGTGTCTTTTTTGGTCCATTTACTATCCTAATGCATCACATTATTTCTTGTATTTTTTTTTGTTTATGTTTATATTTTTGTTCCCTACAATGGTATAATGTCTGTAAACCTGTCAATATATTGATTTCAACGAACTGGCACTTAAATAAAATAAAATAGTTGTTTTAAGAGTGAGTGCTGCTAGCTTAAAGTCTCAATAAACTGTTTTTTTTTGTGTGTAGGAGCTGGAGTGGGCAGTATAGTTAACATGGAGGCTCTGTTACCCTATTTGTTTATGAGGTATGTCTTACTGTATATTGGTTTCCATGGTTAATATTTTGCCACTTCCCTTTTGGTACAATTCCCCTGTGGGAGAGGAGAAGCTGGAGCGGGCAGGATAATTAACATGGAGGTTCTGTTTCTCTATTTGTTTATCAGAATAAACAGATCCCAGTGTCACAGCATCTTTGCTATCTAACCAACACAACGCAGAAGCCCAAGGGTTACACTCCCAAGAAAAATGTCAGCATCAGGTGTTTGTTCAAATGCCCAAATACAACCTATGTTTGTTCATTTCCGGTTTACCTCCGATAATCAACATTGGTTTCTTTTAACCATGATGACGAACATTCCCTAACCTCAACCAAACTTTTCCATTAACTAACGGTAATGAAATAGTTAAAATCCATTGTTTCCCTAATCCTATTGAAGTAGTTTTTGTGGCTACAACTAACCAAACCATAGCCATGGCAGTGAAATTATTTGTAAAGGTTTTGGAAAGCATTGACAAATGATGTTGACCTGCTGATAGGGGCGTCAGATCACAAAAAATTAGAGGCGATTGTGGTGCAAGAGGAAAGGCGAGGAGGTCATGAAAAACTTTAGGATTCTTCCTTTGAGGACCATGAATGTTCATAGCACATTTCTTGGAAATATTGCCTGTAGTTGATGCGATATTTTGCTGTGCACAATAGTGTTAATCAAAGGGAAATTTTGACCCCATGGTTGCACTAAAGGAAAGGTCAGGTGGTCACCAAAATCCTCAGGAATAATCCTCTGGAGAATTTGCATTTCCATACCAAATTTCACAGGAATATGGCCAGTAGTTGTGGAGATATCTTCATTTTGATCAAAATGTTGCATAAACCAACCATTCAACTAGCAACTGGTCAATAACAGCAAACTCAAACATGCTCCATAAATGAGACTGAAGGTCCAGGACTTGCTTGACATGTGATTAAATATACAGAAGACATATTGTGTTCTGTTTGAGCGTACATACTGTATGCCTTTAAGTTCCCACATGCAGAGGCTTCTGAGCTGAGGTTACCTGACAAGGTAATCAGTCGCTGGCTCTGCCTCAAATAATCTTAATCCTGACTGAGCTGTATTAATAAAGCAGAAGATATGTTCAAGGTTATTACTGCTTATATAGATGGCGCACTGCTTTCTGTGACTGAGAGGGAAAGTCAGTGTAAATTGTTGAGGGAGAGAAATTCGCATATTACTTCTCTCTCATCATCCTCCCCCTTAACTCAGCTGTGTGATATCATGAAACCTGGTGAACTGCATTTCTGACTATGAGCAGCTCCAATAGAGTTGTTATTTATTCTGATTTATCATAGCCTGTTTTTTCTTTCACTGTTTTCACTCTGCATGTTAAAAAAAATAACACATTTCTCCTTATAACCCCTTAGTCATTTACTAGTTTTTAAGATATCTTGGAGGGAATTACAAACAGGTCCGAATAGATTGAAAATGCATTGTTTGTAATTGGCTTCAAGAATGACACAAATATAAGAGTTTTAGGATGTGACATCCCTATTTGTAAGATGTTATTTATCAATGCCCTCCAAACTGTTACAAATCACTGTTGCAAAAATAAATGTTTTCTGATCTGTCAGTGCTATGGTTATGGTTTGGTTAGCTTTAGGCACAAAAACAACTTTGCTGGGCTTAGGGATAAATTGTGGTAAATTCCATAGTCCAGGACCATAGTAACTGAAAACTGACCAAATTGTAGGAATGGCTAGTGACGAGGTAGACGGGGGCAAGGCCATGAACATAAAGACTAAAAAAAGAATCTTTAAATCAATTCAACTGGTCAAATGTGGCCTCTCCTTGTGGTTTGGCGTATAATATTCTAGCAGCAGTTGTGCAGGTGGTAGAACCCTGATTTAATATGCTTCTTGAAAATGAGATCAACTATCAAGAAAAACCCCAAGACCTCTGACATGGTCTTTAGCTTTCTTAGTGTTATCTCTGCTGCTCTTGGTATACAATAACAAGTCTTCAGAATACATTTTCATTTCAATCTCTATTAATTTTTTGATCACATGCATGTTAAAGTACAACACCTTTTAATGGTAAATAAATGTTTTTTACATGATGATCGCTGAACCCATGTGCACAATAGCAGCAAAGAACTAAAGAGTGCAGCACTAAGAAGATTTTTTATGTTAACATGATCTAATGTGAGACTGATCCATTTTATTGGTATCAATCCTGTTGATGCTAGTATCAATATACAAACAAGACTTTATAAGAATCTTAGTTTTACACTATGAAAATTTCCCCGCTGTGGGACAGTTAAAGGCTTATCTTATCTTATCTTATCTTATCTTATGTAGCCAAAAGAATGTTTAAAATCATGTCCTCATACTTTTGTGTCCTTTTAGTCTGTGGCTGTATTCATGATTTGGGCTAAGTTCCAATGAAGCGAAGTCTTAGATCTACATTATAGAATAATATTATAACACTTGGTGTTTGTCCCTTTTTTGTTTCACCATAACACTGCCCCCCTGCAGTGTCACTGCACAGAGTCCTGACTTCAACCCCATCCAACACCTTTGGGATCAACTGGATGCTGACTGTCAGCCAAGATCAGTGGGCAACCTCACTTATGATCTTGTGGCGGAATGGGAGTCCGGGAGTTCAGGTGTCTGCCTACTATAGGCAATGTAGTGCATCCATACAGTAATATCATCTATGCAATTAGAAAGAGATATCAATGACACCAGGTGTTAAAGACAAATATAGCTGTGTATCATTCAATTTTCCATTTGATTCATCATAATTATACTGCAGCACATCAACTAAGGGACCAAAATGCACAACCTCGCTTAGACTAGTTTTTGCTGGCCAGTGGCTATAATTGACCTGAATGGCTTTTTGAGCCATAAGATATCCATGAATTAAGAGACAGTTAATTGCATCATTGAAAATGTACTCTGGCCTGGGGCTTTTTGGTCTCTGTTCCAGTCTTATCAAGACTCTTCTAAAGCACTATATACTCAAAAACACACAAAAAGAACACAGTTTCTTTTCATGCACTAATCAACTTTGAAAGTTTATTTCAGACGAAATATGCACTGTCATCACAGCATGGGCAGGATAGCAGCATACTGCATCCATTAAATCCTCATACATTTTTTAACAAGCACCGTTACCAACAGAGTACTCTTGCAAATACAAACAAAATACCTTTCACCAAGATGTTGAGTGACTCCTGATATTAAGATTTTAATTAGTAGCCAGCTTGCTGAGAGCTTAGAAATGCTGTGGTGTGTTACGCAGTATCCCAACTTCCATTCTCCAGGTCACTAACTGTATGTTTCAAAGAACATTTGCAATCCCAAGAGGTGGATATTGGTTTCATTTTAGTTTTATTATCATCTCCATCCCACTGAAGAAGGCTGGTGTCTTACAGGAAAATGCATGGATGTGCTGTCCAGACAGTCAGCTCCTGCTGGTGCTTCTGCGGATTATCCTTAAGAGACGCTTGCTGCCTCCCTAAACAATGCTGCCCCCCGAGCCCTGTGTGGATTATAATGAAGACACAATATCCACGCAGCCTTGGACCTACCGGCCCCTTCTCTCATCAAGCCTGTTGGGTGATGTTCCTGCCGTACAAAACACAGCCAGTTTGAAGGCTGCCTTAATCACCCTCTCCAGAGGCGCCACATGAAGGTGAGAGCAAGTATCAAGAGTTTTTTATCACCATGGTACTGTGACACAGACAGCAGCTGTAGTTATCCCTGGGTGTCTTCTAGCTGGTGCTTTTCACAAATCAGGGGAGGAAAAACAACTGATTTTAGGATGGCTCCATGTACTGTGATTCATGTTTGGAAAGAGATGTTTTCCAAGGTTTGACAGGTGATGAGGCAGTCAAAGGATTTTGAATTTTTTTTACAACTTGTTACCCAAATTATTATCCAAACTGTCCATGTAAACATCCATCACAATTTATGGACCAACTTCCTGATGTGTGTTTAGGGCTCCAGCTATAAGGGATGGTACAACACATTGGGAAATATGCTTATTCACTTTCTTGATGAGAGTTAGATGATAAGATCAAAACCAGTCTCATGTCAGTCAACTAAATATGAAGGATCTTGTACCAGGCGACAGTTAGCTTAGCTTAGCATGAAGACTGGATGCAGGGGAAAATCAGCTGGCTTTGTCTATGGTTAAAAAAGTCTCTGCTGGTTGCCTGGCAACCTCGCTGTTGGTCAATCTCCTTATCTAAGTCTAAGTAAGAGATAAGTTAGTGTAATAAGTGTATTTTACAAAATGTCAAACTATTTAACCTGTAACGTGCGTAGGCTTGAAGTTACCCCTTAGGCTGTGCTATAGCTGGTGTGCACCTCTTCCAAAATATAACCACACGGTGGATTACTGCAGCTACAGAGACACAACATGGAGACCATAAGAACTGTGATTGGTCAGCTTGGGCTGCTTGTGTTTCTGATGCATGTGAATATTGTTGATACTGAAGACAACAATAAGTTGAAGAAAGGCTTAGTTATCTGCTGCTTTTCAGTAAAATACACACAAAACCTAATCACGTAAAATACATGTGTCTGATGTAGCGCAGTATCAACAAGTGAAATCCAACTGTGAACGAAAAATCAAAACCCCCACCATAGTTATCTACTTAAGGACTGATGTTACCCCCTGTTTCAAGTATACTGTAAATTCAGCTTTACTTTGGTGAGTACAATGTTATCAAAACTGATAGAAATGATGCCCAGAAAATCTGATCCAAGTTGTAAGAAACTTTCTCTTATCTATGGTTCCCATCATGCTTAAAGCCAGTAATCTGTAGTTGACAAAAGAATCTCACAATAAAGTCCAGTACTAGCTGTTCAGCAGAAGTTATTTGTAATTTGCATTAAACAGTTTGTTTTAACAATAAAACTGGAGCCTGAGATGTTTTAGGTTGTTTCAGATTGATTTAAAATGTATTCCTGAATTTACAGACCTGAGACAGATAGCGAGTATAAATGGACCTTCTAGCCAATGTGGTCAGGTGCTCAGCTTTTTGATGGCTTTGGTATGACCCTGTGCACATAGGAATTGGCTAGCTTCCATTAGTAGATGTCCCGTCCCAGTTTACAGAGCTCCTCAGAGCCCCAGCAGGGTAATGTGTTGTTGCTGTGGTGAAGGTAATAGAGTTGTGATATTTGGTTTGCCCTCCAAATGAAGTGGTTTATATAATCTGGATAAACCATTGGCTTGTGTACAACCTGTCTAATCTTCTGACTTCTTTCTTGCCTCATCAAACTTTGTCATCATGTTCACAGATCAGATTTAACTAGATGAGTGATAGAAATGATGGCCAGAACTACAAAAATAAGTTGTGACAAACCAGAACTGTCATTTAAATGAAGGTCATGCTGATTTCTAGTAGAGCAACATACAGATGAAGCACAACACACTCCAGGCCAGTGTGCTGGACAGACAGCCCTCACTGGATTCAGACATCTCTGTCAAGTTTGCGCACTGAACTCCTCACCTCCCTCCGACGCTCTTCCTGTGATAACAAGCAGTCATTTAGAGAAAAGGTTGCCAAAATGTTGCTCGACTGCCCACTCAGGTGAACATCCAGCTGCAATAATGCGTCTGGGATTCATGTGGGCAGAAACACATACAGTATCTGTTGGATTCATTTTCTCCAACTAACTCACATTAGAAAGAAATGTCTAAATTAAACTACTTTGACCTTTTAGGCAAAGTTAAATACCACTGGTCTCATTATTCTGAAAGATAGCTAGAGGCAGAAGGAATATATTTATATAACCTGTTATGTTGGTCACACTTTAGTGCAGAGGGCTATTAGGCTTATGTGACATGCCTTTGTCATGACACACACCATTCGACTTCTATAAAGCTTAAATACAGCAGGCTTTGCAAGTGTGTTCCTGGTATTAACAGCTTGATATGGGACACATATAAAATAATGCAACCTCTAAAAACCCAGGTGCCATTTCATACATTGTGTTTTAAGGACTCAAACAAATATTACAGATGACTTTCCCATGGTAGGGCAGCATGATATGTTAAATCAATTGAATGGCACCCATGCTGCAAAAGCCTGGTCACCTTGGTCTACAAATATGTGATCCAGGGGATTGTTCATGACTTTAATGTGAGGAGGATTAGCCTTTAACAAGAATAATAATATGCAGGACAGAGAAAAGGAAGGCTGCTATTGGGATTTTATACAGGCGCCACAGCTGAGACAGCCAGCAGCGATTTGACAAAGATTTTCCTGTTATTATTCACTGGCATACATATTCATTGACTGAACACACAGGGGGCAGGCACATGGATCTACCAGGGATGAGGTCATAGTATTATAATAGGAAGACAGAGGACAGCAGGGGGGCGTTAGCCGGGAAGTTGGGAGAGCCCAGCCTTGTGACTGCAACATCTCCTCAGGGTGAAGCGGATTGTTTCACTCCAGGTTGGTAGCCAGGGAGCAGGACCTTAACACATCACACTGCAGATTTGAGCCTGTTGCAGTGAAGAAAAACAAATGATTTCCTTAAAGTCACGTTAGCAAAACCTGACAATGAATACAATTCACAAAGAAATTATCTTAAGAAAAATGTGGACTAAATGCACCTGAGATGTAGCACATTCCATCACCATACAGACTGGTAATAATGGATTCAAATGGATAAATTATGCCTGTGAGTATTAGAATGTAGTAGCATTACTGATTAATGCATGCTCTGAAGTGTGATATTATTTTAGTAAAAAGCTCTGTGGCTCTTTATCACTGCTTTAGCTAATTGTGCTCCCCATGTAACATGATTTCCTACAAATGAGGGTGTAAGGAAGAGTGGGGTTATGTGCTAGAAGATGCATTGTCTCCCATTATGCTCGAGCTAAAGGATTATGAGAGCCCTCATTAGTTAGACTATTCCTCACCCTGACATGCTATCTCTTATGGGTATCCCTGCCGTCAAGGCTCTCTAAACTGTGTTTAAACAAGGCGACAGCCTTGCAGGAGGGAAAAATGGAATTATAAGCAATGTCTGAAAACTGTTTAATGAAAAAAGTGCTGTCAAATTTTTTTCAGGCTGTCAAATACAAGCTGTAAGCCTTACCTGAGTCATTCTTCTCCACTAATCAAAAACGGTTGCATTTCTTTTCATTTGTGATGTCATTTCTTTGCCAAAGCAATGCTTTGTCGAAGAAGCTGACAGGGGGATAGGATTTAAATGTGAATGAGTAATGTGCTACCAATGACATAGATGTGTCTGCTTCTATTTTTACCTTCTTAATTGGAAACTGATGTGCACAATGGCAGTTTTCATGAAGATGTTTGCAAAAGAGGATTAGCTTTCAAATGGTATCAAAGGTCATTAGGCTTAGCGGGATTCCATGAGTCATCCAGAGTACAAATGTGTCGTCATTGTGAATGCTTGGCTTCACCAGTTAAGGTGGGAGCCTTGAAAGATATGCTGTGGTTTTACTGTGAGAGATGAAAACTGTGTGCATTACCTTCCATTAGCTCAAGGTTGAACAGTAGCCACTTAGATCCTGCTTTTTTTGTTGAGCAGTGAAAATTAGCCCTTGTAAAACAGCAGATAGAGCTGCATCTTTTTATGAGTTTATGAGGCATTACCACATCATAATTTCCTGGACAGAAATACAGTAAATCTTCAATCCACCCATTTTAAAGCCTGACCCTGTATTCTCTCCTCATGCAGCAGTACTCAGATTTAAACATCCACATAATTTCTAAGTCTGGAGAAAGTTGAAATGAGCCTGGATGGAAAGAGTACTAGAATAATATACTCAAGTAAAAGTACTGTTACTTTAAGTTACTGTTACTGTTAACAATATATTCCTTTTCTATAGACAGACATTTGCAGCCTGTGTTTACAACTGATTATCAATTACACAACACCTTCCTCAGTGTAGCCTCACTAGAATGAACCAGAAAAGAGAACAAAACTTTTTAACAATAATGACCAAGAATAAATAAAAAGAGCTACTGACATAGCAGTGGGTGCAACAAGTATTAGGCTACAGAAATTAAACACTCTGCCACTTCTTATAGAATTAATAGCAGAATAAATCACCAAGACAGACAGCAGGGATATGTATAAACAATAAAAACTCCACAGCGACTACAGCAACAAACAAACATATTTCAATCAGGAGAGACTTCAGTAAGATAAAGATGAGAAATGTGAGTCTTTGGCGATTAGACACCATTGTGACGTCATCAGATTTTAAGGGGGGGTAGAGAAGCCGTGAGCAGTACAGGATACCCCCCCCCCCCCGATGGAGTCTAGACACTGATGGAGGTGGTGGAAGGATGCTGAAGATCTGGATGTGATGAGGAGTGGACTTCTGCTCAGCTCAACCTGGACACTGAATGTGGTGAACTGGAGGTGAATGGGGTGGAGGAGGGTCGCAACGAATCTGCACTGAAATGACAGCTGACAGCAAGCGAGAGGAGAACAGATTTAAAGTTTGACAGCAGCAATATGATTGGCTGATGGAGACTGTGGCAAAATCTGTTTGGATAAGTTGGAGAGAATATGCCCATAATCAGCTGATTAAGAGAAGAGAGAGGGAAAGTTGTGAATGAATGAGGCATAAAGATAGTATTCCTGACTGAACTTACGCTGAGCTTCATTAAAGCAAAAAAAGAGCTGCACAGTTTTTGCATGTGTAGGGCATACACAAGCACACAGTGTTATGTTGCCTAGCAATGTTGACGTTCTCCTCTGAAGAGAGTTACCTGTACATCCATCAGTGAGCCTTTGGGGGGCCAAAACGGAAACTTAATGGTGGGCCACGAGCCAAAAGCAGCTGCTCTCCACCGACTGCAATACCCAGGACATGATGGGAAACGCAAAATGGTACTAGGATCCCAAGTTCACTTAATTTTCTTTTAGCTTTTACATAGTTAAATAACATCTTAACAACTTTCTGTCACAATAAAATTGTAGTTTTTGTAAGGTGCTTGCATTATGTCAATTTTTCAAGTGCAGGTAACTCAGTTTGAGACAATCAGAGCCAGGAGTATGCATAAGAATTCAGTGCATGCATGACCAACTGCAATATGAGTGACAACTAGTGTTTAATTTAATTTAATTAATGCAACTTAAGACAATTTTACTGTATTGTGAATTTGTGAATAAAGATGACAGAACTGATACAACTTCATATAACTGAATATAACAAATTTAAAAGATGGGTACAAGGTATTATGGATGTTGATTTACCTGCTGACAAATGTTGAAAGAGTATCTGAAGTTTCAGCTTGAAGGTTTTGATATGGTCAAACAGCTGTGTGAAAATTTGGTCCTTTTCCCTCAAGCTAAACATTCAACACATCGAGCAGGTCTGTCATGAGGTCTGATGTCCACCAGACAAGCCAGGTCATCAAACTACTGAAAAGGCTGCAAGTTCAGCAGCTTTTGGCCTTATTTACTCGCTGATATCCTGGGACATATCTTCAGTGAGGCTTGTTACTGTATTCCATGACAAGCTGATTTGGGAGAACAGTGGAAAATGATCAGGGCTTTGTTACAGTAATGAGAGTGAATGTAATTTGTTACTTCTACTGCTGGAGAGTTGTGTCTCTATTACACCTGTGTAATCCCTGAAAGTAAATCAGTCAGGTAGGCTACAGATAGCATACAACCCACAGATCATCCTCGTCAATAAAAGGAGCAGAGCTGTCGAACTACAGCCAGCTACACTGGAGTGCCAACTTTGCTCATGGAAGACTGGATGTACCCAGGATGATTGCTTCTTTCTCTTTTTGGGAAGCACTGCAGTAATCAGTAAAGCAGATATACTTAATGAAGTGGGACCACTCACCACATTTCATCATGGTCAGTGTTAATATAGGCTGCAGTTGCAAGAGTATTAATGCTCATGAAAATAATTTCAACAAGTCACATGTCTATGGTACAGGATGCAGTAGACCTTGTGGAGAGGAATATTGTCAGTGCCTTTCTTCCTCCCCCTTAGTTTCTGTATTCTTTGTGGACACTGTCATACCCAATGTATCCGCTGTCCTTAGTCTGTCACCACTTTTTCCAGTTACCTTATCTCCACACTCAACTACACACATGCAACTTATTTCTTCATTAAAGGGGACCTATTATGCTCATTTTCAGCCTCATATTTTTATCTGGGACTCCACTAGAGTAGCTTTGCATAATTCACGGTTTAAAAAAAAGTATTACGCTGGGTTCACATAGGACGCCCCAAAGCGCCGCAAATTGCTGCCCGCTTCTATTCAGCACCGATGTTAACCAATTGGGCTGTTCTCACAGGAGGCAGCACGCAGCAGAGCACAGCAGCCGGCACGCACTCTGCAGCGATTGTTTCATCCTCTGCCTGAAGCAAGCCATTTTAACTCCTGTCTCTTTAAGGCCCCCCTCCCTAAAAGCCCACTTTCTTCTGATTGGCCAAATGTCCGAAAGCCTGCTGAAGGGCAGTGTCCAGTGCTTGTGAGCACCGCCTCATCCTCTTGGTGGTGAGGAGGTTCCGAAAGCAAACTGTAAACCTACTAAGTAACATAATTTCTTGTTCTTGATTGGAAATGGCAACTTCTCAAACATGTTAGAGCCAATTGGAATATGAAAGTGGGCAGCACAAGCATCCGCAGCAACAAAGATTACAGCAGGACGTCTGTTTGGTAAATATTACACTCATTACCTGCTTATTGTGACTTAACAGTGGATTTAGTCTTTCAATTACAAGCTGTATATAAAAGAAATTATCTTTATGCCCTTGTTAATGTGTTTGCATGGGAAATGTGCTAAAATGTCAGTTGTCAGGAAATAAAGGTAACGTAGCTAGTAAAATGTTATTCTGCTGTCACCGAACCGCGGTATAGTATCTCCCTGCACGTCTGTTATTTGTATGCTGGAGTACATTAAGTGCATATAATTCTACTCAAGTAGGCTATTTTTCGAGAATGTGTACATACGTTTACCAAGAAAACTTTAGTTTGACTGTGCCTGGAGCAGATGACCATACAAAGAAATCAGTGACGAGCTGATGCCAGCTTGTCGCGAAAGTAGAAAAGAATGTTGGAATCCTTCAGAGCAGTCTGAAGCCACACATGTTATGATAAGCCATCGAGGCAGCCTTGCCACGACAAGCCATCGAGGAAGCAGGGAGAGGACCCAAATGCAGACAGCCAGGTAAATGTCAAAAGGTTTATTTCCGAACTCAGGAACACAGGAACTCAGGCACACACGAACAATGACGCGACAAAGCACAAAGGGAAAGGACCGGTATATATGGAGGACGAGACAACGAGGGAAACAGACACAGGTGAGTAACGAGACACAGGTGAACCTAATCAAAACAGGCGGGAAAGAACAAGACAGGAAGTAAATAATACACAAGAAAACAAGAACAGGGATTTCAAAATAAGAACAGGAAACACACATAACACAAGTCCAACAGAGTCCTTCGGATCATTACACACATACTGTACATACGTTTTCCTCATTATTTGAAACGTTGGCCACATTTAATATGAACATCCGAAACTATGTCAATGTTAGATTTCAGCCATTCCTGACTGTATCCGTAATCTACTCTGTTACCTGTTCCTTGTTCTGTAAAACTGCCTGTTTCTTTTGACCTGCTGCCAGTCTGTGACCTGCTTCCTGCCTTAAGGCCTCAGTATGCTTTGAACCAAGGTTTCAAATGTGGCCATTTGGAATAGGTAGTAACACTTTTGCCTTTAGACTTTATTGGATGACACCTTCTAAGACATAGTTAGTTTGAAGCATACCATATTTGTTTGGCTTCCCTCATGTTGCCAACCTGTAAGCCTGTTTATTTGATCACTGATTCTAGCAAAGGACCTTAAAAGGGCTGGAAAGACATACTACATAATTCATACTACATTGAGTATCTTCATACACGCATGTGCTCATACATTTGTGGGCACAGTCATACATTTTGGGCTGTACATGGAGAGTCCACTCAGACCCTTATGGACATGAGCAAATGACGAAATTTACATCACACAGCCCCTCATTGCTACGTCAGCATCACTCATTTCAGCAAGTTCCCTAAAACATCTGTGTTATGTTAAAGTGACAAAGCCCTGTAGCGGCCATAGTACTTATTATGGGAGTAAAGAAGGAAGTCAGGTGACATTATAGAATGTCAACAAAACATTGCACTTAAACGCGGGAGACTGCTGTTCATTTCCCATTTCCAACCACCAGTCAACGTTGATTTCTTTTAACCATGACCACGACCATCCCCAAACCTTAACCAAGTGTTTATAAATGTAACCATGATGACCTTAACAAAGTAGTAATTTTAACCCAAACCATGATGTTTTCCTAAAACTAACCAAGTCAATTTTGTGCCTAAACATTACCTTTACAAATGAAATTAAAATCGGCAGTTGTTCTGCAGTGACATCACTGTAATGGTCTGTAATGGCCTAATCTTTATTGTGGACTGTAATAAATGAGCAGGGAATGGGGTAAATATTTCTGTAAACTGACATCAGATCAATATCTGTGAGGAAATCAAATGGCTGATCAGGACAGGATGCCCTTCTGTCTGTGAGCCATGTAAAGCTCAAACCTTGTTGAAACTGGCCCTATTCAAGCCCATCACTCCATTAAGCCTCTAGATTCTTCTCATTATGAACATAGTTAGAAACCAAGTGATTAAAGTGTTTCCTAAGTCAAGTGAAGAAGATTGAGGTGAAATAGTGTTAATTTGTTTTAGTGAATATTCTACTGGTGGACCCTCATACACAAATTATCAAAAGTACCCTGCTGACTATACACTGATTAACTCCCAACCTTAATTGTGTCTGGAAAAGCTCCGGGTGGATGGGCAAAGCTGTCCTTTACTTCACTCTAGTGTCTTGAAGTGATGTCGCTCGCAGTAGAACAATGTGACGAGGAGGGATCCCTCCAAGCTAATCAGATGTTACATTTAATAACAGAAGCTTGGGAAGCCAGAGGTGCAGTGTGGTTTGAACAGAGAAAGCTGTGTTCAGTGACAGCAAGCATTTGGCCTGCTGAAAGTGTTGGTGAGCAAACATTGCATGCACACCTGTTTACAAAGGGCAATGTTTTATAGCTTGGAAAAGGATGTCTATGGCCTGGCAGAATCTGGAGTAATCTTTTTTCAATTTTATTTGTGCTCTCGATTGAAGTAAATCATGTTGTCCACTTATTCAAGTTGTGTTCTCTTATTAATATCCATAAATTAGTAATTTGTGGCTAGCAGCAGTGTTTTGGTACAGTGGTGTCTACAAATACTGAATTAATTCTTTCACATTAATATTGTTACATTATTGCATTCATTACATTTGTCCTACACCCCTTGACTTTTTTTTAATACTGTTGTGATGCTACATTTGATGTTGTTCCAGTAATCAGTTAGCTCCACCTTTACCATGTGTAACCTAATGAACCACTTTATTTAATGCACAGATACATGGATATAATTACAAATTTGCCCTTTAAATAATGTTGTGTTAATTTGTGTTAAGACTTAAATCATAAGGATTATAACTTTAAACATACAATATTGTTATGTTCTGTTAATTTAATTTCAAATTCAAATGTTAATTTGAGAACATAAAATAAGTAATTTGAGAGCATATTGATATTGTTACAGGAGTTGTTTCTGGATATTTTTTTTACATGTTGAGAGGAACCTCATCTGACAATCATCTTTATCCTGGTTTTCAAGCATATAATAGAACTCAAACTTGCCCTATTAAATTAATCAGCTTAAAGGTTTATTACACAACCCAGCACAATAATTCTCAGAAAAACAGAAAAAAGTGACATTTCCAAACATACCTCCTCCTGTGCTCTGAGTGTGACCTGGAAGTCCATAGCTTTGTTTGTATTTATATTCTCTTTATTTCCTGCTGCCTGCCCGCAGTCAGTATCATGTTGCTCTCTTCTTTTTATATAGGTTTCTCTACAATGATTTAATCTTCTCCACTGCAAAAAGAGAAAGGTTGGGACACATTTTTGGATTGCAGGTGACTCTAAAGAGTCGGTCTAGACCCGCTCTATATAAAGTGCCCTGAGATAACTCTGTTATGATATGGCGCTATATAAATAAAACTGAATGGAATAACACTAAACTGACTCTGGAGAAGTAGACACAAGTTGTTTATAAAGTCTCACTGCTCTTTGAATGATGACTGTGAATGGTTATTTTATGGCAATTAAAAAAACACTTAATTCTGAATAGCTAGTTGGTGTTTGGTTAAAATTGTTATAGCATCATTATATCAGGACACTTCAATCATAGTTGCAGTCAAGAGTTTAACAAATGTTCTACAATATATCAGTGCACAAGATAAACAATACATAACCATGGCGACAATACAGCGGCCAATACAGGTAAAACCAATCTACTCATGAGTTAGACTGCATGCATTTTGAAAATGAAAAATGGTTTAAACATAATGCACTCCAAAGTGTCCGAGTATACAAAATTACATACAGGGCTTTTTTTTGTTTTTGTTTTTTTGTTTTGTTTTGCTCCATGTCTTTTTTGGTGTTTACAGGTCTTCCATATCTCAGTACCATAAAGCACAATGGATTGAGTCGGTCTAGACTTGCTCTATTCGAAAAAGTGCCCTGAGATAACTTTGTTATGATATGGCGCTATATAAATAAAACTGAATTGAATAAAACTGAATTGAATTGAGGTACAGTAGGATGAGGGGGCAAGTGTATTTGTATAGCACCTTTCAATTTAAATAAGGCAAAGAAATGCATTTAAACAATATTTAAAAACAATCAAAAGGAAAATAAATTAAAATAAAAAAATATAAAATAAAATGAAAAAATATTTGAACAGTATCAATATTTTTAGCCACATTTTAATTTGGAATTTTGAGATCATGTCATTGTATTTTGATTACATTTAAAGCTATATATAATACATATTATACTTACAAATAAAATATATATTAATTAAATACTATTAAATACATATTAAATATGACATTTAAATGGATAATATATATTTAATGATTGGTAATTATTTTTAGATGAAAGTAGAATAAAAAAATACTAAATAAACAATCCAGTATAATTTTATTATAATTTAAACTATATAACTATAGCCAGTATTATTGTTAATGTCAGTTTAAAAATATATTACTCAACCTATTAACATTAAATAAATACATATACATTACATGCATCTAGTGGAACATATTATTATATTATTTTGACATGTTTTAACTCAATGTGGCAGTTGTTACATTATCAGTCTCTATGTAGAAACTGTGCTTCAGTGTTCCCATGAAGGAAGACAGCAGACAGGATTCTCCTGTTGCAGGGTTAACAAGCTCTCTCTTCCTCTATTTCTCTCTCTCTCCCTCTCACACTCACACACAGTTTAACTCCAAGGCCAAGGTAGAAACAGCTTGTTGTACATTGAGTGTTACAGTGTATTCCCTTACCCAACACTTGTGTACATGAAAAACAACACTTTCCATGAACCCAGAGCATTAATTATAACATAGCAATAAGTGTATTTATTTGTTTTGCTCACTGTGCTACAACACCATACTTTCTGACTGCCGTATAAGCTTCATTATCCCAATGCTTATGGAGTGGTTTTTGGAAGTGGGTTAGTTGTCAGACAGCTCTGAAAATCCCCAGCTTTTGGCTGCTCTTGACACTCCGGTTGAACCCGTCCTATTAACGCTGGATTACTGTGGAGAGGCCGTGTTTCCTTGACAAGGGAATAGAGCAGAACATTTGAGCAGGGATGATTTCATCTTGCAGTTTTTAATTGCTCTCGCATCTATTCATGCACTTTCAAGATGCGCCAAGCAGCTTTGCAGATTCTCAGGGGAAAAAAGTCAAGGTTCAGCAGAAATGGCTGATACCAAATACTGAAGGTTTACGGCTGCAACATCAAAGTTTTATGGTCTCAGGATAAACTGATTCCTTTCCAGCTATGATATCTTTTCTACAAACATCTGCCAAATCTTGCCATTTCAAGGGAGCTTTTGTTGTCTTTGTATTCACCAAGAGCCAGCATAAGCATTACAGAGAATTTAAATCTGTAACTAAATGAGCTTTTTCTAAAGTACAGCAATGATCATGATCACTGAGCAGACAGAATAAAGTCAACATTAGCTTCTCTGTTGGCGGCAACTTATGGAAAAAACCAATAGGCTGATTTTCCAGATTGATTTCCTGCTACTAACGCTGCTATCATGTTGTGAATATTATTAATCATGTAAGATGACATGCTGAAGCAAGTGCAGCAACTGATACTACGGAATTTATATGTGAGTGTGTGATGTAGGGGTGTGGCATGAAAATATTGGCCCTGTGCATATGCTGTCTCAGTGGGGCCTATTTCCCTCTTAATGCATCCAGTCTCGTTCAGGTACAAATAACTGAATCAACAAGTAAACACATGCATCTGTCATAGTTATTAGTGTAATCCACTGTTAATACTACATTAAAAGCTGGGGTAGGCAAAATCTGTGCAGCCTAGGCAAAACCTTCCGCCTCTCTCTCTGCTGCCTCGTATCACTCCGCTAAGCCCCTCCCACCAAACCCACAACTTTGACCAGCAGCAGAAAGAGCCGGTTCCCCTGCGAAACCGTATCCCTCGTAGGGCTCACTCTCCACAGCATGAGCCTCACCGAGACCACGGCCCCTCCCGCCACAACTTGTCTTCTCAAAGACGCCCCTCCAGCTCTTTGCGGCCGCAGAACAGAGCGCCCCAGGCTTCAGAGGCAGCTGCAACGCCGTCCAACAGCGAAGAGAGGCTAGTACACCACACACACACACACCACTGTCCCCCGTCAGAAGTTATTCCCCACTGTTTATCATTATGCCTCTTTGCCACTCGTCGTTATCAGCGCCATGGCATCAAACATAATGAACCTGAAGCTCTGTGTGGAGCCGGGACGTGTTGTTTTGTACTATACACTGCTGTAGGCAAAGGAGGTGTTGGAAATTTATCACAAGTTTCAGGATTTTCCGCCATTCAATCAGGTTTTCACCGTCTGAAGGGATGTGCACACATCAGCCATAACATTATGACCACCTGCCTAATATTGTATAGGTCCCCCTTTTGTCGCCAAAACAGCCCTGACTCGTCGAGGCATGGACTCCACTAGACTTCTGAAGGTGTTCTGTGGTATCTGGCACCAAGATGTTAGCAGCAGCTCCTTTTAGTCCTGTAAGTTGCGAGGTGGGGCCTCCATGGATCGGACCTGTTTGTCCAGAACATCAGATGCTCGATTGGATTGAAATCTGGGGAATTTGGAGGCCAAGTCAACACCTTGAACTCGTTGTCATGTCACTCAAACCATTCCTGAACCATTTTTGCAGTGTGGCAGGGCGCATTATCCTGCTGAAAGAGGCTATTGCCATTAGGGAATACCGTTTCCATGAAGGGGTGTACTTGGTCTGCAACAATGTTTAGGTAGGTGGTCAAAGTAACATCCACATGAATGGCAGGACCCAAGGTTTCCCAGCAGAACATTGCTCAAAGCATCACACTGCCTCCGCCGGCTTGCCTTCCTCCCATAGTGCATCCTGGTACCATGTCTTCCCCAGGTAAGCGACGCACAGGCACCCGGCCATCTACATGATGTAAAAGAAAACGTGATTCATCAGACCAGGCCACCTTCTTCCATTGCTCCGTGGTCCAGTTCTGATGCTCACGTGCCCATTGTAGGCGCTTTCAGTGGTGGACAGGGGTCAGCATGGGCACCCTGACCGGTCTGCGGCTACGCAACCCTATACACAACAAACTGCGATGCACTGTGTGTTCTGACACCTTTCTATCAGAACCAGCATTAACTTTTTCAGCAATCTGAGCTACAGTAGCTGTTCTGTTGGATCGGACCACACGGGCCAGCCTTCGCTCCCCACGTGCATCAATGAGCCTTGGCCGCCTATGTCGCCTATGTCTGTGATACATCGGCCCTCTTTTCTCAACATTCTGTGTGATTCTCTGAGGTTTGATTTGAGAGAGAAAGGTGTACAATAGTATTTCCGTCATGGTTGTTCAGGTCTTTGTGTCACAACCGCTGTCCAGGGTGCTGAATCTGGAGTTGTCCCCGTTGTTCCTGCAATAGTTATCTTTAACTAATCAGCTTCATCATTTGCCTATCCTGTCAAGCTCATTATGTACCTTGTACCTTGTTTGTATAAACAAAACTACAAAACAGTATAGTTTATTTGCCATAACCACAATCTTTCCCTACCCTTAACTATTCTGTAGTTACCATGCACAGTTGTAGAAAGAAAAAAAATGTCAACATTGGCATCACACATCAGCTGTTTTCTCTAGCAATATGGTCGCTGAGAAAGGATTACTTTATTTTATCAAATGATAATTTAACTTTTCGTTGCCACTTGATGAGCTCACCTTGTCTCACATGTGACTGTTTCTGAAACTGAGGACAAGCTAACTGTTAAAATGTTAGCTAGCTAGGTTCAAACTATATACCAATATTAAACCATTGTAAAGGGATGCTAGGAAGTTGTGTTCACTCTTGATATTAGTGTTACAAACATCTTTCAGTATATACTGCTGCAAATGATGGCTTGCTATATCTTTATCTTAACTTTTAACTTTATATATTTGTTTAATTTGTAAAAATCACCTTATTGTTTAAAGAGAATTGTTTACAGTTGTTTTACCTCAGCTAGCTTTCTTTCTTACACCTGTCTTTCTGTTCTGTTTAGGCAGCCGGACACCAGATGTTCACTGGATGAGGCTGTGTCACCTTACGGTCTCACCATGGTTCTGTGACATCTTCATCGCAGTTCAAATGTTCACCGGAAGCATTTCAGAAGCGGAGTTTCTTCAAGTTGTCTGTTGTTCAGCAGCCACATTTCCAGACACTTTGTGGCTGTACTTTATTTGTTTTAATTACTAAACAACAGCATGATGTCTAAAGTTCATTTTGTATCTGTATTTTTAGTATAGTGCATTTTAGTAAATAGAAAACTAAAGCATTCCATATTCTTCTTCACAGACTTTGTAGAAGACAGAAACAAACGAGAAAAACTAGTTTTGCTGTACATAAAGACAGTATTAACAGGTTAAATGCATTGTTAAATATTTTTTGTCAACTGTCAATAAATAGGCCTTTATGTACTTTCACAAGTGAATATAAACCATCAGAGATGCAAGCTTCTTTGCAAAAATAGATGTGCAGCATAAAGATAGTGGAGCAGATAACAGAATCATGTGTGTACATTGGCACATTGGCTAGAATGGCTATGGATCATCACTAGCAGCCATGACGGCACCAGAGCACAATGCTGCCACATCCAGTGGACACGTTGGGGTAACTTCCCAGAGTTCCAATCACCAACATCACAACAACAATTACTGTGTCTGAAAACAAACTATTTTTGTCCGACCCTATTGCAAGACTGGACTAAACACAAAAAATTGCTTCTTTAGGGCCTTTAGGTTGGGGCACTGGGATGTTAGCTCCCCTACTCCCCACACTATGATGACCCAGTGTGATGCAGAGATAATCCACCTCTATCCTGAAATTTCACAACACACTGATGACTAAAAATAAGCACTTCACTCTGTGAGTCACAAATGTTCCAATTTTCCCTTCTAAACTCAGGCTAACAACCACAGTGAGGCTGCAGGTTGATTATTGCACTTCACTAATAACAACAATGACATCAAGTATGAAAGATTCAATTATGCTCCTCATGATTTATTTGTGGTTTAATGATAATTAAAAAAAACAGCCTGGTTAAAAAAACATTAAAGCTCATACCACTAGCAATTATGAGGTGGCGTAATTTACCCCTGACAATTGGCCAAACTATTATTTCAGTTCTGTTGTGCTGAACCTCATTCCAGCAATAACTGACATGAGTCTTGTTGACTCTGGAGTCCTCAGAGCAGCAATGATTATCTGATGCTTGTTTGCTAAGTCACGTTGTGCAATCGTGTGTTCAATAATTTACTTTTTTATATCTCCGGGTGAGCACTGCCTTTGCTTGTTCAAGTCAAGTCAAGTCAAACTTTATTATACCACCAGGGGAAATTTGGTTGCAGCTAGCCAACTAGACAGAGACATGCATCTTTTATTTTCTGCTTCACTCTGCTGCTATGACATTACAGGTCGCTGCAGTGCTTCAGCTGTTTTTTTTTTTTGTAATCGTTACCCAAAAAAGCAGGGAGTACGTCTGGTCTGGAAGCAGCGTGTACATCCAATTACTCTGTGATATTTGTTTTCTTTGCCCATATTCTGTATCATCATAATTTAAAACAAAGTCTCCGTTTGCTGGAGAGCCGGTTCACCCCCTGAGAAGATAAGCTGAGAGCAAACCAGTTATTTGTCATTCCACAGCAGATACAATGCAACCATGACAGAGTGCAGCACATGAGATACAAGGAAGATTGTCAAGACAGAAGTGCTATATAAAAAGTTTTACTAAATTCAGTGACATTGAACAGCGCTTTGAGCAGAGGTGTTCACTGAAGTGGAATGATGAGACTCTTAAGTGTTTCATGTTCTCAGATCTTGTAAACAGCAGCTGGACAAAAGAATATTAGATAACAGAATGGATCAGTGGTGTCTGTGGCCCTGAGAGCTGGGTTTTTTTCAGCATTATGTTTGATTTGCTTCCTTACATCGACTGTGCTAATATAATGTTGCAGTTATCATGAGGTTTTCAAATACCTTATTTTCCCTCATACTATTTTCTCTAGCTCCTCTTATTTTTCCCTCAGGAAAATCTGTCAGCCACTCATACAATGGCCATTTTTCTCTATGGGACAGTAGGAAGTCAACAAGTACTGATTAAGTACTGACAATCATTGTAAATAGTGTACTGAGAAATGTTAGACTAGAGAAATGTTAGATATTATTGAAAGCAAATTTTAGAGTCATTGCAATTGCATATAAAGTCTGCTCTGAGTAGTGTGAGCAGAGTCAAAGACGACTCCACACATAGTGAAAATGTAGGTTTTCACATATAAGGAATTTGACTTGGTATATTGGTGCATTACAATAAACATAGTAAGTAGAAAATATAAAGAGAGATGAAGCAAGTATTGCAAGTCAAGAAGCATAAATAGAAAATTGACAAAATATTAAATATGTACAATATGACTTAATTAAATACTAAATATATTATAATATATATTCTTAAACATACACAAACAAGAAGAGAAACTAGAGGAAAATAACATAAATAACAGCACAGACAAACTCCATGCACATGGTAAGTGCATACATTGCTAGTTATCTTACAGATAACATCTGTACAGTCAGTGCATTAGCTGTTTTGGGTGAATAACCACAACTGCACAAACACATTTGCTTCACATTCAATCTGAACATATATGTATTATTATATATTTATTATAAATGTATGTAATGTAGGGTCACTTACAGTGACAAATCCACAGAGAACTATTACTGGATTCTGCAGTCCCTCTCAGCTCTGTGGAGCGTAGTATCTTTTAGCTCATTGTTTTCGTTTAATGACCTGCAACTCTACTGTTCAGTTGGTTCAGTCTCACAGCTGACCACATTTCATGTGGCTGTGCACTGTCAACTATTTATTACAGGCTAAGTACAGAAAAATGATAAAGGAAAATATAAGAAAATACTTGACTAAAGTGGCAGCCTCCTTTTAATGGTGTAACCTGCATTGTTCAGATTCAATTCAATTCAGTTTTATTTATATAGCGCCATATCATAACAAAGTTATCTCAGGGCACTTTTTCGAATAGAGCAAGTCTAGACCGACTCTTTGTATTTACAGAGACCCAACAGTTCCCACCATGAGCAAGCACTATGCGACAGTGGCAAGGAAAAACTCCCTTTTAACAGGTAGAAACCTTGAGCAGAACCAGGCTCAAGGTGGGCGGTCATCTGCCTCGACCGGTTGGGTTGAAGGGGGGGGGGGGGGGAGCGGGAGAGAGAGAGCAGGAGGAAAGAGAACATACAGCAGCACAATACAGTTCCACATAGGGATGTAAGCAATAGATATGGTAATGGCATTGATGTTAACACCAACAGAAACAACACTAAGAGCAACACTATAATAGCAATACTAATAACAAGAGCAACAACAGCAACAGCAGCAGCGGGTGCAGAGCAGGAGCACGGGGGCAGCAGGCGGCAGCAACCACAGACCCAGACCTCCACAGCTCCAGAGGCAGAAACACCTGCAGAAAGCAACAGAAGGGGAGGAGAGAGAGAGAGGAGAGAAAGCACACAACTACGGGAAGAAGTTGAATTAATAACAAGCATTGATGGGATATGAGGGCGTACAGATGGAGAGGAAGAGGAGGAGAAAGGAGCTCAGTGCATCATAGGAAGTCCCCGGCAGTCTAGGCCTATAGCAGCATAACTAAGGGGTGGCTCAGGGGTCACCTGAGTCAGCCCTACTATAAGCTTTATCAAAGAGGAAAGTCTTAAGCCTACTCTTAAATGTGAGGAGGTTGTCCGCCTCCCGTACACAAACTGGGATCTGGTTCCACAGGAGAGGAGCTTGATAGCTGAAGGCTCTGGCTCCCATTCTACTTTTAGAGACTCTAGGAACCACAAGGAACCCTGCATTCTGGGAGCGCAGTGCTCTAGTGGGGTAATAGGGTACTATGAGCTCTTTAAGATATGATGGTGCCTGACCATTTAGGGCTTTGAAGGTGAGGAGAAGGATTTTAAATTCTATTCTGGATTTTACAGGGAGCCAGTGTAGAGAAGCTAATATTGGAGAAATATGTTCTCTTTTTCTGGTTCTTGTCAGTAAACGTGCCGCAGCATTCTGAATCAGCTGGAGAGTCTTAAGGGATTTATTGGGGCAGCCTGATAATAGAGAGTTGCAATAGTCCAGCCTAGACGTAACAAATGCATGGACTAGTTTTTCTGCATCTTTTTGAGATAGGATGTGCCTGATTTTTGCAATGTTACGTAAATGAAAAAAGGCAGTTCTTGAAGTTTGTTTTATGTGGGAGTTAAAGGACATATCCTGATCAAAGATAACTCCAAGATTCCTTACGGTTTCGCTGGAGGCCAGGGCAATGCCATCTAGAGAAACTATATCTTTAGATAATGTGTTTGAAGGTGTTGGGCCAAGTACAATAACTTCGGTTTGTCTGAGTTTAACATCAGAAATTGCAGGTCATCCAGGTTTTTATGTCCTTAAGGCATGCTTGAAGTTTAGCTAATTGATTGGTTTCATCTGGCTTGATCGATAAATATAATTGGGTATCATCTGCATAACAATGAAATTTATGGAGTGCTTCCTAATAATATTGCCTAAAGGAAGCATATATAAGGTGAATAGAATTGGTCCAAGCACAGAACCTTGTGGAACTCCATGACTAACTTTGGCGTGCATAGAGGATTCATCATTAACGTGTACAAACTGATATCGATCTGATAAATAGGATTTAAACCAGCTTAGTGCAGTACCTTTAATGCCAATTAAATGTTCTAGTCTCTGTAAAAGAATGTGATGGTCAATGGTATGAATGCAGCACTAAGATCTAGTAAGACAAGTACAGAGACAAGTCCTTTGTCGGATGCAATTAGAAGGTCATTTGTAACTTTCACCAGTGCTGTCTCTGTGCTATGATGCACTCTAAATCCTGACTGAAAATCCTCCAAACAGCTTATTTGTTGTGTAAGAAAGTCACACAACTGATTGTGAAAACTGCTCTCCAAGGACCTTAGAGAAAAGGAGGGTTAGATATGGGTCTATAATTTGACAAAATCCTGGATCAAGAGTGGGCTTTTTAAGAAGGGGCTTAATTACAGCTACTTTAAAGGACTGTGGCACATAGCCTTTAAATAAGGACAGATTGATCATATCTAGTACATAAGTGCTAACTAAGGGTAAAATTTCTTTAAGCAGCCTAGTTGGGACGGGGTCTAAGAGACACGTTGATGGCTTAGATGAGAAAATCATGGAAGTTAGTTGATTACGGTTGATGGGAGAAAAGCAGTCTAAATGTACAGGTTTTACAGTTGTTTCTAAGGTTCCTGTGTTTGAAGATAAGTCAGTACCAACTGAGGGCAGGAGGTGCTGAATTTTTTCTCTAATAGTTAGAATTTTATCTGTAAAGAAGCTCATGAAGTCATTAAAGTGCCCTGAGATAACTTTGTTATGATATGGCGCTATATAAATAAAACTGAATTGAATTGAATTGAATTACTACTGAGGTCTATAGGAATACATGGCTCAACAGAGCTGTGACTCTCTGTCAGCCTGGCTACAGTGCTGAACAGAAACCTGGGGTTGTTCTTATTTTCCTCTATTAATGATGAGTAGTAAGCTGCTCTGGCATTACGGAGGGCCTTCCTATAAATTTTAAGACTATCTTGCCAGGCTAAACGTGATTCTTCCAGATTGGTGGAACGCCTTTTCCTTTCAAGTTTTCGCGATGTTTGTTTTAATTTGCGGGTTATACCATGGGGCTAACCTCCTCTGTTTTATTATCTTCTTTTTTAGAGGGGCGATAGAGTCGAGTGTTATTCGTAGTGAGCCTGCAGCACTATCAACAAGATGATCAATTGGGAGGGACTAAAGTTAGCATAGGAGTCATCTGTTACATTGAGACAGATACTTGCAGATACTTGCAGTTTTTCTCAGACAGTGTTTATTTGCTCAGACTAATAACATCTTGTATTTTTTTCTGTCGTGAGCTGACAGTTGCCTCCCATGCTGTTTCACTAAAGGCCTAAATCTTTGTACTTAAGGAAGGACCTATTAATTGGCAAGCTTTCAGATCCAAATGGGGCTCTTAATTAGTAAGTGCTTTATTTATTAAAGGCTGATTCACTGGGAAGTTTAACTATCTAAGCCTCTATATGTTACAAAATATAATTAGTTGTATCGATTTTAAGAGCACTACTTTTATGCTTAATTAGAGTCATAAGATGTTGAACATTTCCAACTAATATAGAGCTATATTGTCAAATCACAGTATGTGTAACTCTCACACAGTCAACTCTGCAATACATCATACAACTGTCTTGATTTGACCGGTGAAGAAACACTTGCAAGTCATAAACGTGAGAAACACATCTCTACCATCCATTCCATACATGTATGTTGGGAATGCGGCATAAGTAACATCAGCTGGTACTAAAAATGCATCCCCACGGAGAATACAGATGTAGGGGAGTCATCAGAAAAGCAGAAAAATCAATAACATTTAAATTTCTTCCTTTTCAAAATTACTAGTTTGATTATGGCTGCTGTAAGGCTGAAAATTTCCCCGCTGTGGGACAATAAAGGCTTATCTTATCTTATCTTATGAACAAGTCAAAACAAACACCAAGGAGATATGAGATATATACTGTATATATCTCACTCGATGTCAGCTGGGATCAGCTCCAGACCCCCGCGACCCTATAAGCATAAGCGGTTATAGATAATGGATATATATATATATATATATATATATATATATATATATATATATATATATTGATTTTGTAGCAAAACTGAATTTTAATTGGGTTTTAAAATGAGAAAATTGCTTGTGATTTATGATAAAATATAGAATGAGCCGCTACACTAACAATTCTACATGGAACAGTCTAGAGGACTAAAGGACACATTCCCACTGACTAATGGCTGCTTAGTCTTTCAGGCTACTTTGTGAAAACCCCGAGTTTTGAACATTCCCTTTGAAGATTCCTGTCCCAGTCTGAATAACAATGTAATCACATCTAAAGTAAGGTTCCTGCACTGGCTTGAAACACTTTCGCCAACTCAAACCTCAGCTGCGAGAGGTATTTCTGCTTCCAAGATTTCAGATGAGTATTTCCTGCTGCATCAGTGCATACTAATAACACTGCGGATCAAATAGTCAAAGGTTTTATTATGACAAAAGTGAGCAGGAAATTTGTGCCTCTGGCTGATTGCCACAGTGTTATTGAACAGTCGGTGACACCACCTGCCTGCCACTATATTGTCACCTTATGGGGGAAAAGTAAAGCAACCAGCAGGGTGTGCAGTATCCAGCTGTCCATGATCTGTAACCTGCTTCTGTCCACCTCCTAAACACATTGACAGATGCTAACATTTAATGATTGTTTGTCTACTAGAAACCATAATCCCCTAATCTCTGTCTGTCATATCTATCATCTCCCACTGTTCTGTGCAGAAAGCAGGAAGGCCACCTTCAGTTCAGGAACTAGTAATCCGCTTACAGTCACATGCAAAAGACAAGAAACTGTTGTTTTTGTTGAAAAATGGCCAACATCAGGGGGAACTAAATGAAATGGCAGGAGGTGACTTTTGTTGATGAATACACACATATGTTTGTGAATAGGCTTCAGAGCAGAAGTGATTTAGCAACAAAAAGAGGAGCTTAATTTGACTAAAGATTAATTTAGTCAGGGTGTCCTGGTGGCCCAGCAGGTGACACCGCACACAGTGTCACTGTAACATTATGGGTTTGCCTCCATCAACCCCTGTCACGTCATCACCTTTCTCCCATAATTCCTTTCTCTCTCTCTCTCCTCTGCATACTATCTAATATTGGAGCAATGGATTAAAATAGAATAAACAAAATATTTTTTTTTACTTCATTCAACAGTTTGAGTTCTAATCCATGTGATATAAATCCTGGTTGATTTGGTGACATCTGTTACTGGTTACTGTAAAGGCAAATGTGTTTTACAATCCGACTAAAATAAAATTTACTTTCGTTAAGATGTTGATATTTGGTCAAAACTGTAATTACCAAAAATAATTTACACTGAATCACTTCATGCAGCTTGGGTGGATCGGATAGCTATCAGATCTCAAAAAAGCCAACCATTAATACATCCAAGAGGCATTCAAGATGGATTGAAATCCTTGGGAGGAGGTTTGAGACACATTCAAGCCAGATGTTGAAAAGGTGCTCTCCAGGATGCATACTTAATCTTTACTCCTCCCAACTGTAACTACGTCAGTCAGTACTCTCTGTCTCATCTGTCCCCTGTGATAATGGAAGCTGAAGTTACATTGACATTAGCGATTTTTGTCTCATTAAAGCAACATGGAAAAATGGGCAGCAATTTCTATACATAGTACGATCAAATACAAGGTTCTATGCTGCGGTTATCTGATCCCTGATTGGTTCAACCGCTGAATGATCTGTATGGGTTAGAGAGAAGAAGTTAACACTTTTTTCTCACTCTTGGTTCATAAATACGATTCATTCATGTGTTTGTGTTAGCTTACGTTTAGTTGTTAGCTAACGCTAGCTAAACTGTTATTGTAGTGACTACACTGTAAAGTTCATAAGTTCTTTCTCTGGTGTTACCAAATAGCTTCAGGTGCATTACCACCTCCTTCTGTACTTGAGGAGGGCCGACCCTGATTTGCATGTAGCTAAGAAAACAAATATCTGGATACTTGAAATGGAAAGTGTAAATGGGGCCAAAGACAGCTAACTCTAGCTAGATACCCTTCTGCCTTTAATGTGGGATGACCACATCGCTGAGAGCAATATTAACTAAGACAATGGCGTACATGTGCACCATGGTTGTCAATGAATTCACGGTCACAAAGTGCATCTATTCAGCAACTGGTTTACTAAGGCAGGTCAGCTCATTATGCATCATGCACTCTCCTGGACTGAACCTGAGACTGACTTCCAGAAGCATTCTGTCTCATTAAGAAAATAATTGATAACGTAGTGACCTTAATTTCAACACTTCAGTCACACTGCAACTCCACCTGAGAAAAACTATTACTCATAAATGATACTATTACAGTCTTTAGGTTTAATTATATTAAGGCAATAAGAGTCAAGTGAACTTCATGGGAAATGATAAAGAGATGTAATAAGATGCACAAAGTATAGTCTCATCAGCTGGTGGAGAGAGAGAGAGAGAGAGAGAGCAGAACGGAGCAGCAGGTCCAGCAGCTCAGTGTGCAGCAGGTTATGGTGGAGATGGTGATATATCTGATAATACCCCAGCCAGTTAATAAATGCACCCAGATGCATGCTGTAAATGTATTACCAAGTGAAAGAAGAGTGTCGTTTCAGCCTCAGTTACACCCTGCATAAACATTTTTGACCTATTTTCTACTATCTCAGAACTGTTTTCAGTTATTCATTTTCTTTTTTAGAGAAGCGATTTAGTGCAACCCTTATTATTTTTGTTGTACAACTACTTTGTAGCTTCATTAAAAAATCACAAGAAAACTCCAAGCCACTCTCTTTTAAAGAATTAAAATGCCTTTATCGTCATAGCATAGTCATGTTAAATCTTTTGGCATCAAACCTTTGTCAGGGAGTTAAAGTAGGTAAGGTAAGGTAAAGTCACTTTTTTTTTTCTTTTTTTGCCACCACAACCTTCCCTGTGTCTTTTCATGCCATTGATGTGTGCGGGAAGCCAGTGGGAAGGCAGCCAGACAAAGGCAATGACTCGGCTGCAGAAGGGCTCTATTGCGCATACCCTACGGACCCCAAAACATAGAAGCCTGAGGAAGGTTCGATTTACACCCATCAAGGTGTAAGTCCGGCCTAAAACTCGAGTCAAGTTTCAACCGCTGCCAAATGTCAGTTGTGTAGAATCGCATTATTTTATTTATTTATTAATTTATTGATTCACGTGGTTCAAATATTGTAGCAGTAGTAGGCGGCTTACAGATTGATGCTAGCTATGGAGAAAACAACTGACAACTGAGCTTTATCAGTAGCCCTAGTGGAAATATTGCATAATTATGCAGGTAACAAATAAACTGAGTGTGCCAAAAAACTGATGAAGTTTGTTTTTGCAAAAGCTAACCAATCATAGGAAAGAATGTGCTTTTTTGCACAGTGCACAAACATTACACTGAACCTTCATCTGAAACTCATACTAGGCCTTACAATAAGAAAGATGACAAAAAAATAAGGTTACTTTGAAAAACTCAGGATGAGTGAATTTCAGTTCACAGCTCTATTTGTGCTGGTGGAATCAGCTGGCACTGTAGCATTTTGCCTACATTTATTTCAACTGAAACCTAAAATACGTATAATTCAATTTGTCCACCAGATGGCAGACGAGATAGAATATTACAGTCAGCATAGAGCGAGGTGGTCTAATTCTCTAAATTGGAACAAAATACCTGATAAGGGATAGGAAACTGGGCCTTTTAACCAACAATTTACTTGAATTATTACATAATTGTAACAATAAATTCATAAAGATTAGAGTCACCACAACTGTTCCTGACCGGTAGCCTGTGCCATCTTGGAGGACGGTACCTACTGTTAATGCAGCCATGAGTGCCACACCACAGAAGTTGATAGTATATCTCCTAGCAATGCTGACTCTTAGTTGTCAGTTAGCCAATGCCATGGGAAACTACCACACAGGGGCTCAAGTCTTAGATGCTGTTTATATGTCCAAAAATATGTCTTTTGAAAAATATGCACAATGCCTGTAGTATCATTGTAGTTTATTTTTTTTGTTATTCAAATATCAGTTCCAGTTTAGTAATGCATGTCCCTGAATTCCGCTGGAAGTGACACATACTGTATATGGACCAGTGGATAGTGAGTATGCGCTTCATACCTGAAAGAATCCTATCAATCCAACAGTAACAATGAAACCATGAGGCAATTACAAAATGCAAACACAATGAATGGCTATAGCTGAAAAATAATGAATAGTTTCAAAAATGGGGTATGATGTAATGAAAATCTAAAGGATTATAACTTCAGGTGTGAATACAAAATGTAATAAGCCTTTTATTATTTTTGAATATGTTTTATCATTGGCAGTGCGCATCACAGTGGTGTAGCTGAGTCGATTGTGTAGAATGTGGCACTGTGGCCACAGAGCCATGAAGTGACAGTGTTGTCATCACAGCCCTCCCTCAAGGTCAAGGTCATCTCCTTTACCTGGCAAAGAGAAAATAGATGTACAGCCACACACAAACCCAATCATGTGATACATATACCATCAGATCCATCTACATGAATATATAACATATGAATATATGAATATATAACATATCACATGTTATGATATGGCGCTATATAAATAAAACTGAATTGAATAATAAATACATTCAAATGTATGTATTACAAAATGCATAAAAACAGAATAAATTTGCCGTGCAGAGGTGTTGAATAAGAAATGTTATTCCATTTGAAAGACAGAAAAAGCTCTTTAGGCTCTGCATTAAACAAAGCTGTCACAATACCCATGCCATCAATAAATACTGTATTTATACCACATACTATTTAATACCCATATTCTTACATTAGGCCTCGGGTTACACCAGTGTAAAAAAAATTGGTTCACAGAGAGATTTCAGGAAGGATAAATGTTGCCCTACTGGTATGGTTAATGGATTTTTTTTAGAGTCAGGTTTAATTTTAAAATTTGAAATACATCATGTTAGCTTCAAGTCTAATGGTAAAATAATATTTTAAACTGTAAAAGACTTTTACAATTTTACATTTATTCATTTGGCAAACACTTTTGTCCAAAACAACGGACAAATGAGGTACAATCCAAGCTACAGTAGATCAAAGAAAAGACATGCTTAGATTAGAATTTAAGGGAAAAAGAAAAAAGCTGATTTTTACCATTTTACCAAAACAAGGTGATCTAACAGTAAAATATGATGTGAAAAGTGAAAAAGAAAATCTTATACTGCCTCAGTTTACAAATCCAACATCAATGAGAGGATGATCCACAGGGTATGATTAAACAACCACTACACAAAGCAAAAGTAAGTATAGTCCTAACCCTAAATCTAACCATAAAATGTGATCTCTATCTTGGAACAGAGCAACATCACTAAAAATAGGTCAGACAGGTCAAGAAACACGAGCAGATGATCAGATTTTGTTGGAGCTAATATAAAGTGGTAACATAGCTAATCTATTGGCTTGATAACCTGTTCGATTGTCTGACTGCTCATGTTTTTTGCTCTGATGGACCTATTTCTAGTGATGTTGCCACATTCCAAGATCCCAGCAATACTCTGGTGAGTACAATGTTGTCAAACTGATAAAAATCATGCACAAAAGTGTGTAAATAGGATCCGAATCGGAATAAACCACAATTATCCTCTATGAATTTCCATCATGTCTCCCTTTAGCAGGGCATTAAAGGCAGCAATATCTTGATTCCTTCTCCTAGAACCAATAGCCAGAACTATGAAAATAAATTGTAGTTTTCCTTTAACTGTTGATGAGATGCTAAATGGCACAAAACCAGTAAATAATAATTACTTTTTAATTAAGTACATATTAGTTATTTATGTGATGTAAAGAGCATCATCCTCCCTAAATGACAAGTAGCTGTTAAGTTTTAACTCTGAATATCCCATTAGAAGGTTATGTGTTGAAGGTTACTGATCACATGTGAAAGAGGTCTTGTCAGTGTTGTAGCCTGCTGCCATCCTCCAATATATTTTGTATTATGCTAATGTTCAGATCTAATTGTTCACTCAGGGTTTAGTGGACGTGACTTTGACTCCAAGCTGACCTTTCAGTTAGCCAATAAGCCATTTTGCTCTGCCGTATTAATATAGGAGATTTACATTCTCATAATGGAGGGCCTCCACAGCGGTTTTACTCACAATGATTAGTGACTAATGAATGACTGCCAATCTGTGTTGTGGATTGCATTCCTCTGACTGATTGTGGTCAACCCTGTTTGGGAAGGCAGCCAAAAGAGAAAAGTTTATTAGTAAAGCCATATTAATTAACAAGTTACAGGAAATTAATCTAGGGAGGGGAGTCCATTACTCTCCTTAGCATGATCTCATTTTTAGCATATCAACACTGATGACAAAAAAAAGTTATATTGCAGCAGGCTTGTTGCTGGATGTTTTACAATTACACATGAGGGATTTTCAGATCCCCAAACATATATTGCTGTAAAATGTCATTGGTGAGCCATGGTTGGCTTGTACAGTAGGTAAGTGAGGTAGCAGGTTTGAGCTAAGGGAAGGAGGGAGTCGCTATAACCGGTTGCCCCCCATTCCCCTCGGACCAGCACACGTTATTACCTTTCTTTTCTGGGTGGATATGGTGACCGCGGGAGCTCTCAGGATGAAGAAAGTCTCCAATTTTGAAGAATAATTGCGTGTCCAGCTCAGTTTGAAGGGACTCAGACAATGGATGTGTGTTGATGGATAGAACCCAGGTCGAGAGGAGCTGAGGATTACCAGTGAAGTCGCTTAAGGCCATCACTTAACTAGGAGTGAATCAGCAGCCAATCTAAAGGTTATGTCATGTTATGTTACCATAAACAGACGGAAGGAGAACTGCAGGTTTTTAGAGGGTTTAAAGCTTTCTGGAGCCAGCAATAGTATGTATACATTTAGTAGAATGTACATTTACTCAAGTACTGTACTTAAGTACATATTCAAGGTACTTGTACTTTACTGGAGTATTTCTTTTTTATGTAACTTTATGGGTCAAAGACGATGTATTAAATAAATACAAATTAAATTAAATATTAAAAACAATTATATGAAATTATATTAAACAATTATATGAAATTAATCTATTTTTGCTCTTATGTTGAAAATCGCCACCTGCCATGTGTATGTCCACTCAGTGTTGATGATAAATGTAGTCAATTGAAGCAATAAATTCCTCAGTGAGTGCTATATTGACCGAGAAAGCTGAGTTCTCTTGCTGCAAGATGTGTTGTTCTTCCGGCACCAGTGCAGTCATAGTGACGTAGTTGGAGTCACAGAAGCTATTTCAGCTTGGATTTCTAGTCTTAGCCTCTGGGTAGCCAAGCAGCGTACTGTCGCTCAAAAACAAAACTTGTTCTCTTCGCTTGTAAACCAGCTATGGAAGGATGTATTTACAGGGGTGTTTTGGGTGACTCGGATATTCAGCCGTATTTATTCGAGTATACAGATAAAGAAATGCAGCGGAGAGGCCGAGGCTGCGACTGCATTAGCAAGATGATATGGCCGGCAGGGACCATGCAGAACTTGAACCGCACACACTTCATAGCAGGTAAGGTTGTAGGTATGGATAACATTAACGAGCCTCCCCCTCGCCAGCGGCAGCAGCAGCAACAGTGCCAGCAGCAGGGCCGCTGCGGAGGGGTCCGGCGGGACTCAGAGAATTCTTTCTAGAACTACACATTCTGATGCACAGGTTGATTCAGATGTTAGCGCTGTTAGCCATGATGTTTCAGTTATTAGCACAGTGGCTAATAGGTTGTTTATGTCTCACTGGCTAGCTAGTCACTGGGTTTCTGAACTGCGCACTGTAGAAGCCAGGCATGTGCAGGACAGCTGCGTCGCTCTGTGGTTACCGCTAATGACACCATCGCGACCCACGGTAGTAGGACAGTGCAATGTCATCGCTGAAGCGTAGCCCTCAGACTTTGGTTCCCCCACAGGTATATAAGCAGCTCAGGTTTGAGCCGCGCAATCCCATTAGCACCGTTAGCACGGTTAGCATAATTGGCTCAACTACCTTCATGTTGGCATGTGACGTTAGAGGTGAGAACTGTGAGCAAGCAATCACGCACCTAAAACAAAATGGTTAGCACAACACTATGGCAGCCGGGTGGTGTTCCACATTGACTGCCAATGAGCAATTCATGTCTTGTTGGCTAGCTGTTCACTGCCATTCCTCGCTGCCCATGGCCCGAGCAGGGGATATACGCGGGATAAGGGAGACCGCCGCAATGTTGGGAGGTGGGAGACTGGTACGTGATATCCTGACACTGAAGCAGTGGAGTGGGCGTCCAGACGAAACATCCCGCAGGTCAGTGTTGTTTCTTCACGGAGTGTGCACGCCAGACCAAGGTGAGGGAAGGTTGCCCAGATGGATGTTTTTCCCATCGCCCCCCACGATCAGCTTGCTGGGGGACGCAGCAACGTCATCGTTAGCTTTCTGCCGGGGCCTCCTGTATGCTCTCTCCCGAGTCAGGAGGGTTGGAACAGGCGGGCCCGTTCTAGCTCTCCCCGCCAATCCCATCGCCCTGCCGCTCACGGACTGTCACCTGGCATGGGTGTGGCTTTGTGGCTCTCCCTCCTTTCAGTGGCTTTATTCAGACCTCTCTCACAGTGAGGGTGCTCTTGGAGGAGGTGATAGTCACACTCCCCAGTATCCAGTATCCCCTGGTATCCCCAGTCCCCCATTCAGAGGCGCGAACAGGCCACCTATTTTGGACCTGCCTGGGCTATATTGCGTACAGGCCCTTTTGCATGCTGATGGTCAGACAGCTTTTGGAATGCATCCAGCCAGGCAACTGGATGACATCCATAGATCTGATCGATGCGTTCTTCCACGTCTCCATCCTGCCACGTCACAGTAAGTACCTGCGATTTGCGGTGGGTGGACAGAGTTATCAATTCTGTCACCTCCCATTTGGATACCCCCTGGCCCCGCACACATTCACCAAGTGTGTGGAGATGGCGCTGGCACTGCTCAGGGTGAGGGGCGTGAGAATCCTGACTTACATCGATGACTGGCTGATTCTTGCCACATCCAGGCAGGAGGTGGAAGCCCATACAGTGCTGGTCATTCAGCATATCATGCAGTTGGGCTTTACAGTCAACCCCAGCAAGACAGCCCTGCAGCCAAGCCAACAGGTGCCCTACCTGGGGCTCTTATTTGACAGCCAAGGGGCGTGTGATAGCAATACTACCGCTGGCCCAAAGAGTGAGCTTTGGTCCCAGTGGACAGCATCATGTCACTCCTCGGGATGATGTCAGCGCCCCACTCAGTGGTACGTCTAGGGCTGCTGCACATGAGAAATCTTTACGTGGCTCCAGCTGCACCCAAGCCAAGACAAGGGACACGTCAGAGGGCTCAGGGGGCCGTGATGTTCTGGGTTTCACCCTCCCTCCATTGCAAGGGAGTGCTGCTAGGCTGCTCATTATGTCCAGGTTTTCACCGACGTATCCCTGGCTGGTCGACAAGGCCACCATGGGGGGCATTTGGCTGAGCTCCCCTCAACACATCAACCTGCTGGAGCTGTCAGCGGTGCAGAAGGTGCTGCACCACTTCGCCCCGCAGCTGAGTGGCAAGCACATCATGGTAAGGTCAGACACCACTGTTATGACCTACCACAACAGATAAGGGGGTGTCTGATCCCCCCCCCCTTGCAGCGGCGATTACAGTGGGCCATGACGGTCGGGACTGCTTCACAGCCAGGAGCCAACTGCTGGTGAAGCGCTTCCTGAAGGGGGGCCCGCAGTCTGAGGCCCCCTACTCGATGCCTGGTTCCTCAATGGGACCTCCAAACAGTGCTCGACGGCCTGACAGGTCTGCCTTTTGAGCCTCTGGATCAGGCGGACTTGCCCTGGCGTCACCCAAGAGGGCAGGAGACGTGTGCGCTCTGTCTGTGCACTCCTCCTGCATGTTTGTCAGTGACGACAGGGAGCCAGTGGAACTGCATCCAAATCCATCCTTTCGACCTAAGGTCATTACCTCCTCGTTCAGGTCTAGGATCATTCGCCTAAGGGCTTTCTTCCCCTTGTGATTAACTGCAGCAAAGTGAATGTTTGTGAATAATCAATCAATCAATCAATCCAAAACGGGTGGAGCACCTTCATGCATTGTGCCCTTTGTTCATATCGCCGCAGCCCAGTGCTAGTCCCTCAGGTGGGTAGTGCTCGACCGAGAGTCTGCTATAATCTTTTGCTTTTAGAGGGTTCAGGCCCAGCTGGGAATGCATCTCATCCCTACGGCCTTCGCCTTAGGGTTTAACCAATGGCAAAGCCCGTTAGAGGGCACAGCATGTATAACATAAAAATAGTAGTTACCTGGTGTAACTCCAGTTCTATGAGTACATGCGAGGCCCTCTAACCACCAGCCCAGCTGGCCCTGGTTGTGGTTGCTGAGTTTCAAGGGAGAAAAGCAACGATTGCACTGGGGTTTTATAGGGGAGGGTGCTACCCTACGATTGGGCAGTGAGTGCATGGACTTTTTTCGCAGGTGCTGAGGCGGAGCCTCGAGGGGATAAACCAATAGCGAAGCCTGTTAGAGGGCCTCACATATACTCATAGAACTGGTAACTACTATTTATACCACAATGTCCTCCATTATGCTGAATGACAAAAGTCATGTTATCATGTGTTTTTGATAATTAAATGAATGTTTAGGCAAATAAAGCATTTTCACTTTTGTTGGAAAGACAACATTGTACATTTTGAATCTGAATTTTTCTGATAAACTTGATTAAGTGTTCTTAAACTAAATAAACTATTTTTTTTAAAAACCTTGGATTAGCTCTGCTACATATGATGATCTTATAGAAAATTATGCATTGCTGTAGATTAAGCTACCCAACAGCATATAAAGTAGTTAAGATTAGTGCAACCTTAAACAATTACAGCAGTAAATTGCAACATACACATTAATGCATCCATTAATATTTATCCAAAAACATTGACAGGGCCCATTTTTCTTTCTTCTTTTGATACTTTAAGTAAAATTTGCTGATACTTACACCACATACTTTTCCTTAAGTAAGGTTTTGAATGCAGGACTTTTACTTATATTCTTCCACCACTGGCAGCCAGATAGATTTGTGCTACCTCCACATAAATGTTCATTCCTGCAGAGAAAAATATTAAGCATCTCTTGTTCACTGATGTTTCTCTCTCGTCTATGACACTGTGTCCTCTGACTTCCCGCATGTTTAAATCTGTCACTGACAGTCCTGGCTTTATAAACCGGTACAGCTTTATGCAAATGAAACAACCACACAGTGAAAAAAGAAAGATTTTGGAACACTTACAGTGTTAGAATGATAAGTTCTTCTATCAACATGAAGACTTACTGTATTAAGGCAACAATATAAGAGACAATTTGCTCTGTCAAAATTGTTCCAATCATGACTTCTAACACTTAGAGCGATAAGGAATATTTTTATTGCTCTGTAACACAAAATGACTGCAATATATCTGCAGGAGTTTGATAAGATTATAGTTTAATTCCAATGACTCAGTGATTACTGGGCCAGATACAGGAATGTCTGGCTTGCAAAAATCATATGACCTGTAATTCTTTTCGAAAAGAAGCATTTAGATTTTTTTTTTTTTCTTGTTTGTAATATATTACATACCCAGTATACATTTATGTTTGCTATCTGTGCTAGTTTAACCACCTGTATTTTAAACACATTACTATGTGTCAGTCAGTGGCCATTAAAATAGTTCTATGGTCTTTAAAAATATAGTGTTCCCCAACCTTTTTGGCAAGTAATGAATTTGCAATAATTTCGGAATGAAACTTCAGTAGGTGGGAAAATGTGACTAATTATTTATGCCACCAGAGGGCACTGTCTCAATTTGGGTACTCCCCTGTGAGTACAAAGGATATTGTGAACGGTTCAGAGAGCGACCCGGGAAGGGGAAGCCATCTTATTTTACCGCGGTGTCTCCAGGTATTATGAGACGTTTTTGAAGGTAAATATCTTGTAAAATGTGACTGTTAGCATGAAATATCAAGTGATAGACATTTTAAAGTAAGGGGTAACTACAGATGATGAAGTGTGGTACATTAATGTGTCTGTTTTTGTTGGATGGTAACAGATATGCAAATAGTGTCTAGAACATAGTCTTGGGAGAAACCCGATGTAATTGTTGAAGTGTCCCGCCATCACCTTAATCACGCTCTGGAAAAGATGTACAAGTTAGTACTCAAGGTCTACACATACATTGTAAAAATACCAGACCTGTGAATGTAATATTGTTAATCTGTTGTTTTTTTGGGGTTATAGGGATGAGCCATTATAGTTATTTATGCGCTCAGTTATAATAGTATTTTTGTCGTGTGTTTTTTTTTTTTTTTTTTTTTTTTTTTAAATAGTAGGCCAAGTTACACACTCTTAAGCATATATGTTTGTTGCACTATTTGTATTAGCAGACTCGTAGTGTGTGTTTAGCCCCAGTAGTTCAGAGCTATTGACACTGTCACCGTACAGAATGCAGTATAGAGCCTAGGAGTTATACCTTAAGCAGGCTGAATAGGGCTGAGTGTTACAGTGTATAGAGCTAATTCAGCTAATTCTGATTTTGTTTTCTTCTATGAGAACTGCATTTTCAGCAGAGAACATTCTGCATGTTTTGTTTTAAAGCTTTTATTATTTATCTCAACTGAACACCAGTTTTCTTGTTCAGAATAAAGACCCCAAAAAGATATCCTGATATCTGTATCCTGTGCCGGTTTAATTTCGCCAGGATACATGAAGTTTTACTGAAAAAAAGAAAGTAACAATTGACATTCACAGTGTTGGCATCAAAAGTCATACCATAGCATGGTTTTTATGAGATTTGTCACATTTTAATTGGAGTCACTTAGTATCTTTTGGCTGAAACGGTCGTTCACAGCCACAATGAACATTAAACAATTTTACTGTCAGAGCTTCCCACTGTTTATCATAGCGACACCTCACCTGAAGGAAGACCACCCCCTGCTAACGTCAGAAGAATTTTTTATGCAATGTTATGTACTTTCATTAGACAGAGCAGAACCGCTCTACCACACAGCAAATATATATTTGATCTAGTAACTACACTGATCACAAGATTGCAGTCTCTGATTCAGCTCAGCAGGTGACAATGATTGATTGATTATTCACAAACATTCACTTTGCGGTAGTTAATCACAGCTGCAAGCTGCATTGTGGGACAAAGAAAAACTTTACAAGATGGGACTGCAAATTGCTCAGTCAGGCTACATCCATATTACTACGTTTTTTTAAAAATGGTGTTTTAAAACGAAAATGATCTCACACACGATCACAAGTGTTTTATCACCATTTCAGAAATGATCTCCGTCCATACTACACACCTGAAAACGCATATCGTCACGTGTACTGGGCATGCACGTGCCGGTGTAAACAGGAAGCAGATCATCTACTCTGGTTTAGTTGCAGGAAATACTACGAATGAAGAACAGCAATGGCAGAAAGTAAGAGCAGAGAGGTCTGTGCTTGGATCGACGACCAGGTGGAATTGTTACTGAAAGTAAGTGTTGTAATTCGTTATTACTGTTGAATTAACCGCTGGTAGTCAAGGCTGATGTTTGTTTTCGTCTGAGAAACAGTCACGTGATACAGGCGTGACAAATCAGAGAAGAAGACGTCCCAATCAGAAAGTGAACGTGGGTGTCTGCATCATCGTTTTAGAACATCTCAGTTTCCGCCCGTCCTCACTAAAATGCAACCCCAGAGTTTTCAAACAAAAACGAGGCCAGCAGCATTTTAAAAGGTCTCCGTTTTAGGGCACAGGAGGCAGAAGCAGCGGCGGCAGCTCGACGGGCACAGGAGGCAGAAGCGGCGGGTGCTGGACGGGCACAGGAGGCAGAAACAGCGGGTGCTGGACGGGCACAGGAGGCTGAACTGGTGTGGACCGGACCACCGACTCAGGAACTGGATCTGGTGTTGGCTGGGCTGCCGACCCGGGAACAGGAGCTGACGTCGGCCGGTTCGCCAACCGGGTCCTGGGAGCAGGAGTCAGCCAGACCACCGACTCGGGAACTGGCGTTGACTGGGCCGCCGACTCGGGAACAGGAGCTGATGTCAGCCGGTTCGCCAACCGGGTCCGGGGAGCCGGAGTTGAATGGACCACCAACTTGGGAACCGGTGGAGGTGTTGGCTGGACCACCGACTCGGGAACAGGAGCTGAAGTCGGCCGGTTAGCCAACCGGATCCGGGGAGCAGGAGTTGGCCGGGCCGCCGACAGGGAACCAGAAGCAGAAGTCGGCCGGACCGCCAACGGGGGAACAGGAACAGAAGCTGGCCGGGCCGCCGACTGGAGACAAGGAACAGGAGTCGGCCGGACCGCCAACCGGGGATCAGGAGCAGAAGCAGGGCGGTTTGTTGAGCTGGGCGGCGGAGACTCTGGGGCACTGGGCAGCGGAGACTCTGGGGCGCTGGGCGGCTGCCCATGGCCGAGAATCCCGACGACCACTTCTCCTGGGGCCACCGTGGGTCCCCGGGAATATGGCCAGCCGCATGCCCTCGAAGAGTGAAGGAGACTGGAGGCTAGCAGGCCGGTTGCTAGCATGCTGATGCAAAGCTGACTGGGAGCTGGCCAGTTCCCTAAATACCCCAGGAACCTGAAGAGGGTGTACATAGGGGTACCTGGCTCCAGAGGCACACACTTACGGTGAAGACAGTCCGCTGGGTCCAAGTTTGGTCGCATCATTCTATCACGAAAAGCCATCGAGGCAGATCTGCCACGATAAGCCATATGGAGGCAGCAGGGAGAGGACCCAGATGCAGACAGGCGGCAGGCTGAGTGGTGCTAAACGAGAATTTATTGAACACAAAGAAAAACTTGCAGAAACGCAGGGAAACTCTTGACATGGGGAGACAACCACAACACCAACATAATCAATGACGCGACAGAGAACAAAGCCAGAGGACCGGTATATATAGGGGAGGAGATGACAAGAGAAACAGACACAGGTGAGTAACAAGACACAGGTGAAAGCAATCAAAACTGGCGGGAAAACAAAGACAGGAAATAAACAGCACACAAGGAAACAAGAACAGTAATTTCAAAATTAAACAGGAAACAACAAGACCAAAAAAGACACAAGTCCACACTAGAGTCCTTGGGATCATGACAGTTCATCTCTGTCTGACTTCCCGTAGCTATGACTCCGTCTTCCCAGATGTCAGCAATTACTCTGGTGAGTCCGATGTTATCATAACTGAAAGAAATGATGGACAAAACCATGAAAGTAAGACCTTTGTTGTAATAAGCCAGAATTACCCTTTAACTCTCTAGTAGCAGATAAGATAAGATAAACCTTTTATTGATCCCACAGTGGGGAAAGTTGACCGTTACAGCAGCTCAAATGATAAAACAACAATTAAAGAAAGAGGTGATATAGCAAATAGATGCTTCTAAAAGTGAAACATTAAGACCCAATGCAAAATGTAAAAAACAGCATTTCAGAGACAGAGCAGTATTTTGAGAAACCCTCTCTCAACAGCTCTCGACATCATTCCCAGGCGTTATGCCACCGCAGGAAACAAGCTTCTCACCTTATTGACAGCTAATTTAATAAAGTGAGACAATAAAGACCTGGCCAGACACTGCATCAGCTGGAGCCGTCCTACCCAAATGCCGGAAAGGGCGTCCTCACAAGGACAGAGGTGCTGCCTGTCAATATGGCCAGAGCACTGTCAAAGTCTGCAAACTTTTTTCTTCTTGAAAAACTACAGCATATCAGCAGCCGTCACAGTCTGTCAGGGATGAGACACAGCTCCATTAGCACCTCAGGCTACCTCCAATTCTCAGACAAAAACACCAGCGTCTGGGAGCTTTGGTGTCCAAATGTTTTAGTCTCAGTCATGGACATGGAAAGTGATGGGACTGTGCTTTATAGATAAGTGATATCTGACAGACAGGAGTGTTTTGATGATCAAACCGTACAAATAAATCTCCCCTATCCTCATGTTTTTAGGTGCCTGTGGTGGAAAGTCCCTCTCATACTGTATATTTGTCTATATTCTCTAGTGATTTATATTGTGGACGTTTGTATCAATTTGTGCCCCCTCAAAAATGTTGGCTGTACTACGCCCTTGTCAGCATCAGTTTGTTGTGATGTGTTGGTTCATAGATCTCATACATCATCCTAGTCGCCAAAAACCCCAACAGTCTGTTTGTGTGTGCATTCAGCACAACATTTCTTGGAGGCAGAACTTTCTGGCTGTGTAGAAAGAAATAATCTCATTGGAGTCAACCTGAATGACTAGAACCACAACTTTTTCAAAGTGAAAGTTTGCACTTTCTAACTAACATTCACAAAACAAGACTATGGCATTCATTTGGGCATTTAAAAAGGCTATGGCTACAATGTACTTTTATCAATCTGGCCATTAGCAACAGCACTAACCCCACATGTTCACAAGATGCAGAAAATAGTGCTTCTGCTTCTCCCAATTGCAGAGGTTTGCAGTGTCACTTTGACATCTTCTTGTTTGAGTTCCAGTCCCCTAAGACAGTGTGCAACAAGAGCACAGCCTCCAATGTCACTAAAAGACGGTTGTCGGCTGTGACTCAACCGTCACCTGCTTTTCAGCACTACTGTGGCGTTGGCCAGTCTGCCACAGGTTATGGATGTTATGGACTACACAGACCCAGGGTTAGGGTTAATGCAAGTACACGTAAGAGTGCTACTTTATGCTACAAGAAAGAACACAGGACGTTATCCAACACAATACAGTAACCTATTCCACATACGCAACTGCCACTTTATCACAAACACTGCAGGGTAACACTGTTGCTCAACAAGCCCAATTGCACTGATCACCACTGTGGAGGTAATACAAGAGCCACCCTAAAGTGCATATGCCATTGCATGAAAACATTCAAACCATGCAGTTAAAAGTGCAATCCCTAAAATATAGCAAATATAAACGTAGGCATTCACACTTATCACACTATCATTTATCTAAACACTTTCACATATGTTTTAAGGGTGAGGTAGGCAGTATTTTTTTTGGTATTTTTGGTAATTCAAGTGGTCTGAGAGCAAACCTCTACTTCAGCCCCTCCTCTTGGCTCTGTTTTCAGGCTTCAGAAAATCTAGATTGTGATGGGAGACTTTGGCCAATCACAGGTTGTTTCAGAAAGACGGTGGTTTCGTATTGGCTGAGCTACAAATGCAGATGCGCGTGCATGCCCCTTCAGATGGTGAAAGCCTGATTGAATGGCCGAAAATCCTGCCGAAAATCCTGCAATTTGCGATACATTTCCAATCCCTCCAGCAGCGTTTAGTACAAAACAGCATGTCCCGGCTCCACACCGAGCTTTTGGCACATTATTTTCGATGCCATGGTGCTCGTATAGACGAGTGGCAAAGAAGCATGATGACAAATAGAGGGGAATAACTTTTGAGGGGGGGCGGTGGCGTGTGTGTGGCCTCTCATGCCGCTGCTGTACGGCGTTGCAGCTGCCTCTGAAGCCCCAGTCTTCCGCCTTAAATTTTTGGCATCGATAACAGAAGGTGGCATCAGCTTTGACCAAATATCCCTGCCAGTTTTTGCCATGAAACAACAAGCTCATGAATGAACACCCAACTTTGCTGTAGCATTCACTGGTATGATCAGGCTTTTATTCAGAGAACCTGTACTCCTTGGCTCCATCCAGTCATTTTCTTTAAATATGTTGGTGTTTATCTCTGAGTAAAATTCAATTCAATTCAGTTTTATTTATATAGCGCCAGCGGGAGAGAGAGAGCAGGAGGAAAGAGAACATACAGCAGCACAATACAGTTCCACATAGGGATGTAAAGCAATAGCTGTGGTAATGGCATTGATGTTAACACCAACAGAAACAATACTAAGAGCAACATTATAATAGCAATACTAATAATAAGAGCAACAACAGTAATAGCAGCAGCGGGTGCAGAGCAGGAGCACGGGGGCAGCAGGCGGCAGCAACCACAGACCCAGACTCTACAGCTCCGGAGGCAGAAACACCTGCAGAAAGCAACAGAAGGAGAGAGGGAGAGAGAGAGAGGAGAGAAAGCACACAACATCCTCCATTATTTTGTAAATTAGGTTTTACTAACTTTTTTGGCCTATTCTGATTCATATCAGAATTAAAGTTGTAGACAGTGAAGCATCTAACCTAGTTGCCCTCACTCTCATGTACACACACACACACACACTTAGACTGTACTGGTGAAGGTATGTTGATTGGAGGTACACCACCTCTGTCAATCAAATAAGCTGTGAGCAGATGGACGATCAATAAACTTGTTCTAATACCTTTCAGAAAAGTACTTGTTTACCACAAGGACAGTCCAAATGAAAAGCTGTCAGCCCACCACACCTATGGAAGATAAAGCTGTGGTGTGTGACCGTGTGTGTCTTTGGAGAAAGGTTGGGATGATGCTCCAAGTTGAAGCTTCTATTGTTTTTGACTGTGCACTGTAAACAGGCAGATACCATACTGTTGTATGTAGAAGAGATATAAGTACATGGCTTATCAGAAATAGCTAAGAAGTTACTCTATATTTATGTAGCATACAAACTATGTTGTTGTTCTGCTCACTGTATTGGCCCTGAGAAAAACAAACAGCCTAACAGAGAGGCTATGTCTATTTCCTGTCTGTTCCCCTGAGCTGCCTTTAATTTGCTCTGTGGCACTGCACCCACAACCAGGGCCAAGGGCCAGGACCTGCTCATTTACTGGAGTGTGAAATGTCAATATATACTCACAACAAAAGGTATGCTGCTGCACGTCCAGCTCTGCGGGCACTCTTATTTGAACCAAAACCCTCATTCTCCAAACACACAGGTGATCTCTGGACCCAAAGTTTCACATTACCACTACCAAATGTCCACTTTAAAGATAAAATATCTGCGCAGTGCCAGAAGGTCTAGGATCAGGTGTTCACACATGATTTTGGTTCTCTTTGTGGTTCTTCATTCTATATTAAAAGGGATTACTTCACTATAATATCTGTGTATAGAAAAGGGAATAGCCTGTAGCAAATTTTCTTTCCCTTCCTCTGCCAAAATGTTAATCTCTTATAAAAATGAATGATGATTTTAGCTCAGGGGTCACATTGTCTGCCTCCTGAGTCACAAAAGGCACCAATTAGCCATCACAGGAGCAGACAAAACTACCTACGATTGCCCCTTTTGAATCTTGTATTGTTAATGTATTATTATTATTAGTATTGTATTAGAGGTTTTATGGTATTTTAATGGGGAAAGGTAACATGGAATCAGACAATGTTCAAAGCGGCAAAGGTTATGGCCATGAATTGACTCGTGACGACGATAATGAAAGTCAAAATAAAGGGCAGCACTTGAGAGCTGTTTTTATCTGTATGCAGAGTGAATCATCATCCTGTTTATTCATGCACAAAGAGCCATGTTAAGTTCCCTATATCCCCTTTGATGCCGCTGGGCTGGAAAGGCACTATCCCTCTTTTAATGATGATCTGATTTAGCTGATCTCTTGTGGGATTCTCCTCCAAACCTCTACAAACTAATATGTTTGCCATGTTTAATGATGCAGAAAAATTTTCCTGAATGGAAGTTATTTATCTTTATCAGCGTCCTCAGAAGTGGCCTGTCAGTCAGAAAAGCGTGTCTGTCATAGACTCTGGATCAAAGCAATACAGAAGCCAATCACCACTACAGAAGGATTTCAGCCAAGCCTATAGTATGGGTGAATGTTAAATCAAAGGATACTTTTTCATATGTGGTAACTCTAGTAAAGAGGACTTGTTAATGAGGACATAGACCGCCTTCCATTATTGTACGAACAATCTCCTCTCCTCCTCCTCCTCCTAGCATATTGGCCAATTGAACCCATTCACAAAGCAACCATGTTTTATGTTTTAGTGTGCAAGGATCTCCCAGCACAATTAAATGTGGGCAACAGGGAACCTCTTGATCAACAGTTACCTGAATACAAAACAACCCAATTGAGAAAATTCTGATCTGATGCTTCTACCATCAGACAAAACTGTTGTAAAAATGATTCATATGACCGTTTTCTGATGTGTCTGTTAGGTTAAGGCAAAAAAAAAAAAAAAGCTATATGAAATTAGCTAAGGCTAGGAAAGGTAAGTTTAGGCAGAAAAACTATCTGGTTAAGGTTGTGGTTATTGGTAAAATAAGACTTACTTGGTAAAGGTGCTTTAATATTTATATATTAACAATGATGGATGAAATGATTGTGTAATGTGAAAGAAGTCGCTCATAAATCCACCATCCACCTATATCTATGCACTTGCGCATAAAAAATAAACTGGTGGAAATGCCCCCAAATTCGAAAATAAGTCCAAATATTGCAAAAATAAATGGACGCTTGGCTGAGGTGGAAAAGTGGGTCTATCAATAAAAACAAAATGCAACAAAGTGCAATGGAAACTAACTCAAGCGAATAAATCATGACGTACATGAAGCATGTGACTTATCTGTCAATGAAGCTTGAAGAAACAAAAAATAACGGCAAACATCAGATCTGTGTAGAGCAATGAGGAGACTGTAACTGAATGGAATGTCACATTTCCATCACATTTTCCATTGTTTTTGTTCGTTTGAGGTTTGATTGGAGCTCTTAATTATGTCATCTCGTTGCACCCTCTTTTTTGCAATGGTTTAATGGCAGAATTAGTGCCACCAGCTGTTTATCTGGATGCGCCCAACTCCTAATATTTGCATTACAGTAGTGGATGGAAACACATTCATTTGCATTTTCTTTTGCTGATTTTCTGGGAAGTCTGCTTTGGATAGAAACTTGACTATAGTGATGAACCCAACTCTTACACAGCGTTTCAGCCTCTTTCAGCTCATTGGTTTGGCTTTATGGCCCTGGATTTATGTGTAGTTCTCACCGCTCTCATTTCTAGCTGTAGCAGACAGCTGTTTTCTGGGAAAAAGCTGTGATAAACCCACTGTACACTACCCAGCCAACACCAAACAGCAGACAAAGTTAAAAACTAGTGGAACATTTAGGAACTAAAGAGACAGATATTTTTTATATAGTTAAAAGAAGCGTGAATAGAAGAGTGAATATTGGACTTACATTCAGCAGGTGGACACAACTCTAAATTAATGCTAATGTTGCTCTGTGTCTGATGAATGTGAAATTAGGTTATTGTTTGCAAACACGTTAGCCATATCAACTGGCAATGTGTGTTTGGCTTGTTGTGGAGGTCAACCCCCAAGACGCCAAAAAGATTATTTTAACTATATGTTTTGGAAAAGATTACTTTATTTAAAAAGAAAGGAACAGACAATGTTAATTGTTGGTAGGTAATGAGAAAAGAGCGGTGGTCTCCTTTTTTAAAAAGTCACTCACTACAAGTGCTTTTCTTGTGAGGATTGTCTCAGCTTTACCAACAGCTTTGGTGATGCTTCATTTAAAAAAAGTTAATCATCTACTCATAAATGTCTATTCTTTTCTTAAAACTAAAGAAAATCTGTTGGCTGGATATTTCAGATGAATTTCCCTTTAAGTTTCTGTTGAAAATTCTTTAAACAAGTTGAGTGCAAGTCTTCCACTGCACTGGTGCTTTCTCTGCTTGTCAAAGAAAATGTTTGAAAACTGAATACAAGATTAAATAATAGGTATTGGCATTGAAGGAATTGAAAACGTTGGAAATCGCCTTTGGAAATATGCTGCAACATAGACCACACAATAAGGTGAGACATTCGAATTTTTGACGGTTGTTTGTTCTGTCAAACCACGATGGTATGAATAGTCAGATCATTCCAAATAACCTTCACTTTGAAGCCTTAAAAAACATTGCCTTGAAGCTGCATGGATACCAATATTTTTGTTCAGGAAGTTATATGGTAGGTTTATAGAAGACATTGTTCCAAGTCTTGGATTTGAACTTTGAACTTTATTTTGAAGCCAGCAGTGATCCCCCTCCAGCATGAGGGTGTTTTGGATTATCTTCAAGAGAAACCATCAGAAAGATACTACTCTAGCATGCAGTGAGAATATCTACTGTTCACCACTGTCTTCAACTAAACACCAGTGGTGAGCACAGACATGGAGGCCATAGGGAGTAATTATCTGTTTGCCTCCCCTTTTTCTTCCTCTCACTGCCGATAGCAGCCCCAGCTGCTCTGTTAGCACATAGCTACTGATGTTAGCTGCAGAGTAACGTTTACTCTGATCTCATTTTAATGGTACAGCCTTGAAACAGAGTTTAGAAGTAACATTGACAAGTGCTGTGGGAGCATGAAACCACTGGTGGTTAATGTAAGGCTGTCTGCATGAATTTGTAAAGTGGCTAACGGTATTTTACTGTTGTTTCAGTCGATTCCAGTGTGCTACTGCTGATCTAACTTAACTGCCATCACGTTAAAGTGGCAATAGACAACTACATGTGAAAGGCTAAAAAAAAAAAAAAAAAAAAAACCTGGTTCATTTAACATCCTAGCAAAGAAATGATGAAAGAGGTTTTCTGGTAATCCTTTACTTCAAGTTGTAGTGACTCTGGAAGAAACTGTAGTCATTTCTCTGTCTCACAGTCAAACTTTATTACAGTGGAGACGGATCACAATGCATATTATACAATATTATCAACAGAATTTTGAAAGGGTATCAAACGTATCAAGTGAAAAGCAAGTTGCTCTGTGAGTCCTCAGTATTTGCAGGGTTAGGGGTAATTTCTTACAATAGTACCTTTAAGGACAAACATAAGTAAGTAAGTTTATGCATAAATACTTACATTGTGTGACAGAGAGATATAAATACCTGAGAACAACATCTGGAAAACCTGTAATCTTGGGTGCCAATTTCCCCTGATCTGAAGCAACTGCAGAAAATTGTGAACTGAGTTGATACGCAATCACTCTAAAATCTTGACTTGAGAATACTATGATTTTTTTGTGCCCAGGCAGTAACTTAATACCAGTCTGTTTGGTTGAAAGTTTCAAGTGTGCTTCTTTTTTTTTGCACTTGTGACCACAGTGATGTCACAGCATCCTGGAGTACACCTGTACATCACTGCAGCAAGTTGATAAGTTAAATCACTGGAGGTCAGCAAGCACAAGATTTTCAGAGGGGGTTAAGATACTCTTTAAATTTCCATAGTGGACCCAGTTTTCTCTACAAATACGATACGTTTTTCCCCCATACATATTTTTTCCAAACAACTTTTTATAAATAATTACTAAAAGCATACCATTCCTGAATTGATAAATTATGGCAACGAGTAGTCCTTTAGACTCAAAGAATTTGTTTGTCAATTCGCAGCAAGTATAATACATCAGGAAATATCACTCAGTAAGTCACTAGCCACAGGGACAGTACTGCTGTGTGTCATGTCCTGTTGGGTTTTGTTCCGTTTCCTGTTTTATTTTGAAAATGTCTTACCTGTCTTGTTTCTTCAGTTCCTGTCCTCATGTCTCTTTGATTATCCACACCTGCTCCCCAGTGCTCACCTGCCCCTGATTTGCTCGTTTCTATATACACATCGGTCCTCTCCCTTTGTTCCCTGTCGGTTCATTGTTGGTTGTCTCTCCCTTTGTGTCAGTTCTCCTGCTTCTCTTGTTGTCATCCAAGTTTCCTTGTGTCATGCCTGCCACATACCTTGCCTTGTGTTTTCGGATCACCTGCTTGTAAGTTTTTGTGTTTAATAAAACCTTGGAATCTCTGGAGCCTCTGTACCTGTCTGCACTTGGATTCCTATCCCTGCTACCTAAATGGCAAACCGTCACACTGTGACAGCAGAGCCATAGGATGAAAAGAGAGATACTAACACATAAACCCTTTTTAAACAAAGATGGCATAATGCTGCCATTATTTGTGGGTCTTCAGGCCAATCCTGTATTCACACAGTCTATTGCAGTGTGGGCAGTTGTGTGTCACAGATGTGGTATTTGTAGGTGGAGGAGCAGTTTTGGTGGTGGGTCTCTCCTTTCTGCGTTGCCTTTTTGCTTCCAAGGCACAATGGAGGTCCTGTTGCACTGTACAGGAGACTGCCAAGATATGGGAAATTATCCACATTCTCAAGAGTAATGCCATCAATGTGAATTGTGGGGGCTTGGGATGTTCCTTCAGGTGGAGGATTTGGGTCTTCTTGATGTTGATATTGAGTCCCAAGAGCTGGTATGCCCTGGCAAAGGTGTCCAGGCTGTTTTGAAGGTCTGCCTCTAAGTGAGCAAAGAGTGCATTATCATATGCATGATGCTAGTGGAAAGCACTTCACTTTTAGCCTTGAACTGCTTAAGGTTAAAGAACCTACCGTCAGACATGGACACCCTCAGGTAGGTTGTTGCTGGTGATGTGGAGGATGGTTGCAGTGTAAATGACAAACACAGTGAGTGCTATGTTGCAGGCCTGCTCCACCCTGATGTCTACTCTGAAAGAGGAAAAAAGACCAGGAGAACGCCTTTGTGTGGGATCTTTTTACATTTAGAGACCACACGGTCCTTGACAGTAAGAAGGCCAAGGTCCAATGGCAAGGAATTCAAGACAATTGGGGGCCTCTCGCTATTGCAGCCTTCTTCTGCCTTCATGAACGTTGTGGTGCTTCTCCCAGATCCTACCGCCTGAAAATCTGACCACCATCTTCTGCACGCTCCACCTTTGAGGACTTGGTTTGGATCGCTATTTCTCTGTACCCTCCCACTCGACCTTACCGCCATGGGGGCCCCTACCAGGAGCAGTAGCTCCAGACAGCATCACTCTTCTTCTTCTTCAAGTTAGATGCTAACTGCTGCTAGCTGCTTTTAACTCTAAATAAGTCCAACCCAATTTCCACCTCTGAACTTTGGACTATTTGTAAAATTCAGTCAGGAAAAACTGTGCTCTCATACAGAACTTGACCTCTCACTGTGTTTTCAGTCCAAATGTTCCAAAAAATAAAACAAATCAGGGGGTAGGGGAGAAATAAGTCGTAACATTAATGAAAAAAAGAACATGACGCATGGAAACAATAGAGTTGCACACAACATATTCCAATCAACCCAACTGGTCGAGGCAGATGACCGCCCACCCAGAGCCTGGTTCTGCTTCAGGTTTCTGCCTGTTAAAAGGGAGTTTTTCCTTGCCACTGCCACCTAGAGCTTGCTCATGGTGGGAATTGTTGGGTCTCTGTAAATATAAAGAGTCGGTCTAGACCCGATCTATATGAAAAAGTGCCCTGAGATAACTTTGTTATGATATGGCGCTATATAAATAAAACTGAATTGAATTGAATTCCATACATGGCAAAGGAGATGGGTAACATGTCATGTCTTTGGAATAAACTTACCATAGTAATACTCTTTACCTATATTCTTTGCCATACAGCTCTCTAACATGGAATATGGTGTGTGTAACTTTATTTATGTTCTTTTTTTCAGAGTGTGAAAAGCATGTTACATGCCAGTGAAAACAACTCCTGCTGGGTCACTCTCACACACGCCTTATAACAAGTTGTTGGAGAAGTGCTGTTGTTACACTTGACAAGAGCGTGCACTCTAAAGCGATGAATTCCTACAGCTACAGCTGCATGCGAAACAACCCACTTACTGCCTGTCGACGTCATGCTCTGGATGAAATTGTATTCTTAGACGTTTATCTGTTACAGAGAGACACGATGAGTTGTGGCTAAATATTCATTGTTCCTCTTTCAAAATACACGTCTGACTCCAAATGAAACCTAGATACGCCATGAAGTTCTCATTTGTCACGCAGGAGATGTCATCCGTTGGTGGGAGCCAAGTCTACAAGAGAAGACAGCTGTGAGATTAAAATTCTCACACACTCTTGCAGTCTAAAATACTTTGGGGCAGACGGCTTATTATGCCATTCTCTTTCATGTCTTTGGAATAAACTTATCACAGTAATACTCTTCCCCAGATCTCACATTGATTCACATCCCCTTCGGCATGTCAGGAAACTTCAGATGGAGATGAAACGAGAAGGGGAATAAATAGTCTTTCAGATCTGCAAGTCTCTCTAATCAGTTGAGAGACAAACAGCAAGAGTTCAAAGAAAGGTCATCCATCAGTACAGCTGTTCTAGACTAATCTGGACCAGTAGTTCCCAACCTTCTTTTTCAGACATACCCCCACAGACCTGTCATATGGAGTGAAAATAGTCTCAATATTATTTGTAAATGTGTATTCCATGATTTGTAACTGAAAAACAAGATTTGTAACTGAAAAACAAATTTGTAACTGAAAAACAAGATTTGTAACTGAAAAAAAAACGATTTGAAAATATTTTACTTACAGACTTTTAACTTCAGCTTCTCAGATCTGATCCTTTTCGCTTTCAAAAAGCTTCCTGCACATACAAATGTCTCGTGTTACGCACGGATCAGGTTACTTTCGCTTTCGGGATTTTGAGACTATTTTAACGCTGGTCCCAGCTCCACAGATTCGTAAATGCATGATGCATTTAAGTGCTGGTGGAAAACTGGGACATCTGGGCTTTCTGCGTATTCGTGTTTAATTTCAAAGTGGGAAAGATGTTTTTCTAAATAGACAGAATAGCTTGTCGCCCCTCGATTAGAGCACATGCATTTACCAACCACAGACTCTATACAGTAACCTATAAATGTAAATATATGGTTTAAATAAGCTACTGCTAGGTGGTAGAGTTGTTCTGCTGGGAAAACAGCCAGTCCAGACAAAAAGCGGATGCCGGCTGAACCTACCCCTAACCACCGAGGGGCGAAGCTACAATGGTGTTGTGTGGAAGCCCGTTCCCCCGTTGAAATGTGTTTCCCTCCTATTAGAATTGTGTTTCCCTCGGTGGTTAGCTATTCTGTCTATTTAGAACAACGTCTTTCCCACTTTGAAATTAAACACGAATACGCCAAAATCCCAGATGTCCCAGTTTTCCACCAGCACTTAAACGCATCATGCATTTACGAATCTGTGGAGCTGGGACCAGCGTTAAAATAGTCTCAAAATCCCGAAAGCGAAAGTAACCTGATCCATGCGTAACACGAGACATTTGTATGTGCAGGAAGCTTTTTGAAAGCGAAAAGGATCAGATCCGAGAAGCTGAAGTTAAAAGTCTGTAAGTAAAATATTTTCAGATCGGTTTTTTTTCAGTTACAAGTCTTGTTTTTCAGTTACAATTTTTTTTTTTCCAGTTACAAATCTTTTTTTTTTTCAGTTACAAATCTTGTTTTTCAGTTATAAATCATGGAATACACATTTACAAATAATATTGAGACTATTTTCACTCCATACTGTCACATGAGGTACCCCTTCATAGACACCACCAGTCATGTTCCAAAAGCGTTCATTTGACTTGAGTTTAAACCGGATGTTATTTAGCACTTGAAATTTATAAAAGTGGATATTGTGAGCCTTAATGTTTTCAAACAATTGAACTGTCAATGATTAGGCTGGACATTTCAGCCATTTAGCCAATACTTTTAGCTATCTATTTCAACTGCATTCATTTTTAGCCAGTGGTGGAGAAAGTGTTTAACTTAGGTAAAAGGACTAATACCACACTTTGAAAATAATCCACTACAAGTAAAAGTCCTACATTCAAAACCTTACTTAAGTAAAAGTATTATCAGCAAAATGTACTTGATACTGTAAAGTTTCAAAAGTACTCATGCAGTAAAATGGTCCCTGTCAGTCATGGGCGTAACCACGCATTCTTTGGGGGGGTCGTGTCCCTCCCAATACTGAGAAACTACCAATCTGTCCTCCCCAATATACAGTAGAAAATGTTAAATATGTCCTCCTTTTATGAACCCTGTCAGCGGATCTGTTTCGTGGTATTTCCTATTTATTTTCAATTTATTTCTGTTTAAGGAAAACATAAGTGACCCCCCCTCCCAATTCTACACTTGGTTGCTCACATACTCGTGCACACAACTCGCGGTTGTTTGATTGACACCGTTAGCATGTTGTTGTTGCTATCAATGTTTGCTAATGGAGCTCAGAATCAGATCACCTTAAATTGTTCTGTGCTGTGATGGTAATCTGAGGTTTTTTAATTTGGTCAGTCACTGGAGGTGAGCAAATGGAGGAAGTAACGTTACCTGAAAAGCTTAGAAAGCAGGATCAGCAGCCGGACATACAAGTTTTTATTGAGACAGTAAGTTACGAGCTACCAAAATTTGTAACGTTAGCTATTGTCTTATCTACTAACCTAACATTTCAGGTAACTGTTACTACTGTACATTGTACACTGTTCTTTATACACTTACTATACAGCTAGCTAAACAGCATGATTACATTAAAGTAAATAAAACTAGTAATACAAGCAGAAAATTCAGTGTATTAAATTAAAATGATCATCAAGGTCATCAGTCATTGTTCTTCAGGTAAAATAATGATATGTGGTCAAACTGCAGGCAGCACAGAGAGACAGGGAGGGAGAGGCATGCTGGAAGCAGAGGCCAGACAGGGACATGCTCTGGAGATACAGATGATCAGGTGAGAAGGTGGAATGTGAACTATAATGCAATTTAGTAGAGCACATAGACAGTAAGTGTAAGAATCCAGCTAAATAGGGAGCTTAGTAAGGCACTACAGGTAAATGCATCTTGTGTGTGAATGATTGTGGTTGCATGGAGAGCAATACTCCCATCTTAATTAGATTAAGACTCGGGTGGACAAGTTTGGAAGAAGTTGCTTGTTTTAGCTTGTAAATCAGAAAACAGTAAGCAACTGACCAAAACAAAAGGAAGTGGAGGGGCAGCCACAGTGGCTCAGTGGCTCAGAGAAATCAGACTATTCCTTTAAATGTGAATTCAAATGATCAATGTAGTCCTCAAAACTATGTTCTAAATGTGAGAATTTTCATATATAAATATCATAGAATTGTGGGAAATGCACTTTTTAAAAAAAAATGGACCCCCCCCCAATGTCTATACCATGGTTATACCCTTGCTGTCAGTGTTTTATTATTATATATTATCTTTTTGGATTGATATTACTGGTGCATTAATGTGTATATTACATTTTACTGCTGTAGATGTTTACAGTTGCGTTAATTTAAACTACTTTATATACACTGTTGGGTAGTTTAATCTACAGCAATGCATCATATTCTACAAGATCATCATGTTTGTAGCACCACTGTCCTGTGAGAACCACGTATCTCTAAAAAGTCCACTTTTCATGAGCTCAGAAAAACAGCCCTGTTTTCAGCTTTGTGATGATGCATTTTCCAGCAAGTTTTTAAATCATTGATTTATCTTAAGAAGTAGGAGAATTTTCTCAACCCATAAAGGAACACTTAACCCTTCAGATTATCAGAAAATAAATTAAATTCAAAATCACCAAATTTGGAAATAGATGGTTTTCTCTGGACAGGAAGGGTATGATAAATTATAATCTGAAAAGTAACTACAGCTGCACTTAATTGCATTCCACCACTGCTTTTAGCTAACTATTTCAACGATTTATCCATTACTTTTAGCTATATTTTTCAAGCATCCATTATTTTTATCTAAGTATTTCAACTGTTTATCCATTAGCTTTAGCTATGTATTTCAACTATTTATTCATTACTTTTAGCTAAATGTTTAGACCTCTCTGCTCACTTGCTAACTAATTTTCACACACACAACATACAATTAAATCGTCATTTACTTTTTTCCTCCAATTAGTTGAGCTACTCTACAAACTTTCCACATACCCCCTGGTGACTACAGAAGAATCCCCTAAGGTACAAAGACCTTGGTTGGGAATCTCTGCTCTAGACTGTGTTTGTGCAGCTTCTCAGCAGTAAAGGATCTCATAGGGTACCTTTCGATTGGTCCACTCCATATGGAAAACCCCAAACAAGCTCCCTTAAACCCTAGAGGGAGTGTGGGCCAACAATGGGAAGTGACAGGTGAAAGACGATAAAAAGAATTAATCCATCACTTCTTTTGAAAAGTGCATTTGAATAGCTGGTGTCCATTTACTTGTCAGCATGCGGTTGGTTTCAAGAGCAGGTTTCTGTGAAGTCAAGTCCTGCACATAAGCCGCAGAGCAGCAACCTCATGCTTTGATCTCTTTACCTGCTGTGTATATTCACTCTCATCCTTGCTTTGTTGAAGTCTGACTGCTGTCTGGCTCACAACGTGGCAAACAATGGCCTCATGCTGAAATGAACATGGAGGATGATTGACATGGAAAACAAGATTACCACACATTTCCAGGGTTTTCCATTCAGGCACTGTAATGTCATAAAGATTCCCAGTGTTAAGGTGTGAGGTGTCACACACTTCTGATAGTTCATGTTCTGCTACATCAAGGCCTGTCGTTGCCAATTCCCTGCTATGCAGTTGCGGCTATGCTAATTCCAGGTGAGAAACAGCATGCTTCCCATTAATCCTCACAATGGGACCCACAGTGGTCCTCTAGCCAGTCCCCTGAACAGCTCCTGACGCTGCATCAAGTCACCTACACAGGCACAGCAATGCTCTGGTTACCTTCATACTGGGAATTAAAAGGAACACGCATGTGTCCAAGGAAAAATGGGCCCAATTAGTCAATTGAACTAACTCCAAAATGTGAAAGGAAAGGTCTCTGTTAGTAGAGCAAGATAGTGAATCCATGTACTGCAAAAAAGTACAAGATAAGTATCAAGGACAGCTCCCCAGCCCTACTGTTTTGGGTTATTACTCAGTGCTATACCTGTCATATCAGTATAATTACCACTGGGGTCAGTGTACACTCACTGGCCCTCAGCAGTAATAAATGTTACATTCCAGGCATGTTGGAATGTAGGAAACTCCCACTTGATTGAAGGAAAAATGCAATGGAACAGTTCCCTGGAACGATTTCCCAACGCTTGGCTTCCTGAGATGCAGTTATGTGATGTCAAGTCAACATTACAGCTTACAGTGTGCATTACATGACACAACATTACATCTAACACATTCATAATCCTGAAAATCCAATTGGGTATCCCATTCAGTACTGCTTGAGGGTGTAGGTTTGGTTTCCTGCATTTATATACATTTATATTCACCTAGCACATAACACATTATGATGAAATTGGTTGCCATAATTTCCCTTATAATGGTAATCGAACAGAAGAAATACAAAATCCTATGTTAACTGCTTTTTTATTAGCTCCGCAGAGCCGTCTCTACAGGCTGCTTACAGCCCAAACATGATGCAACAATTGGAGGTTTAGGGTAAACTGTATGTTGCCTGAGAGGTGTAACCCAGGGAAAAAAAGGTCACCAAGCCCTTGCAGATGATTTTGCTCATGATAACTATTTAAGGTGTTTTTTGTAATTCTTTCATATTCATATACAAATTTAAATGTAATATTTTTTTCTATATATTTTTCTGATTTATTTTATTTTGAAAGACTACTATTTCATCTGAGTGCAAACCAGCTGATTTTGGATTTTGAAAAGTGACACCACCTTGGTATTGTCTGAAAAACCCTCCATTACAAACAAGTTTGAAAGATATGGGGTTTTACCAGACAGGAAGGGTCTTATGAAAACATTATTGAGTTGCCTTATGGGAATTGTAGGATTCAGTGTTTTGAGCTTGCCCCATAGGAACCTGCTGATTTTGACTATTCTTTTTAAAATGTGTCTCCTGCTTCTTCCCCAACTTTATGGAAGTTTATTAATAAATTGCTGGAAGGTCCTTTAAATTGAATTGAGAAAAACATGGAGCATGGAGTGTTAAACATTCGGTTAATTTAGTCTCAGACCTTTATTTTTCACTTCTGGGTTTTGTGAGTCAGACCACTGTAACACAGAGGTTATAATTATCACGCACCAGCTGTGAATATTCAACCTCTGACTTTTAATTTGAATGCAGAGTAAAATTAATACCCACCTCTACATGACTGCTACACTACCAGCTATGGCAAGTGTATATTACACATTACACATAACAGTCACTGTTCATATTAAAGCAGAGCACCATCTGTGCTTGACAAGCATAATAATTTATAAGCTCAAAATTGTCCTCCTTTTGATAAGTGCAGCAGTCATGTGAAATAGTATTTCTCTTTGCAATGTTGCTTCTTCACCTCCTAAGCAGGCCAGCCAGAGGGAAATCAATATCCACAGTTTATGCACTCAAATAGAAATAAGGTGATGTGGTGTTCACTGCTTCCTGAAATGTATTTGTTATTGTCAAATTGGAGGCTGAAAGCCAGTTTTGTCAGAAAAGCAGTATTTACCTGCAAAGAAATTATTGTTTTCTAAAATAATCATCAATTGTAAGGGTTAGGTTAACGTTTTAGACACATTTGTCTTTGCAATAATATTAATTGGTAGCTCTAGGCAAAGTCATGTCTAGAAAAATCAATACAGCGCATACAGGTTACAATTAGGTGGAAATTAATCAGCGCCACAGGCTTGTTCACCCTGTAAATAATCAAGGGACAAATCCTGCTACCGCCTGGAAACTAAACATGAGTAAAACACCAGAGTCTGGTGCAATTCGAGGATCAATCAAAAGGCTTTTATGGAAATGGTTGTAAAAGAGAAAGATTCTGAAATCGAGCTGTGATGAATACACTAGTGGAGGAGAGTGTGCGGAAATCAATAGCAGATGATTCATTTCTGGCGGCGTAATGGTAGCAAGCTAAGTCCCCCAGGAAGTCTGAGCCATTTCCAACTCTGTGTGTGTGTGTGTGTGTGTGTGTGTGTGTAATATGCATGTGTATTTTGTCTATTTTTGCATTTGGATTTGGATATTTCTGCATGTGTGTAATCCTTAACAATATCAAGAAAAAAAAGCATCTGAACACTGAATAGTTACAACTTTAGACTTTTGACTTAGAATGACTTGACAGCCTCCAAGCCCAATCTTAAAAATGATGTTATATAAAAGTGTGCAGCAAATCAATTCAATGCATTTGCTGCACATTGGATATACTTTGAATCAATCTAAGGCAAGCATACTACAAATCATTTCTTTCACTGGTTTAAATGGCAAACTTTTCTGTCAGCAAATTATATCACTAACAAAAATTAACTTTAAAGCTTGAGTGCAGGACATTTACATATATAGATTGTCTGTTACATTCAAGCCATTACCAGGTGAGTTCACACAATGATGATTAAGCCTATTAC